>JASVER010000004.1:3419020-3998682 GCA_030449065.1 Oceanodroma leucorhoa
GCGGGGGGCCGGCCCCTGAGTGCATGCGGGGCGCCCCGCCGGGCCGCCGCCGGCCCGCCGCCCGCCGCCCCTGAGAGACCGGCGGGGAGAAAGTTGCGGCGGTCGCCCACATGCGCGGCCCCGGCCGGCGGCTTGGGGAACGGCGCCGAGCGGAGGTGGGCGAAGAGAGTTTGAAGCGCTCGCCGGCGGGAAGATGGCGGAGCGGAGCTGAGAGCGGCGCCCGGCGAGCTCGGGCCGCCCCCGCCTTCCTCCGCAGCCCCCCGGACCCCCGCCGGACACATGCAGGCCAAAAAACGCTACCTGACGCTGCTCTCCGCCGGCACCTTTCTCGCCCTGCTGCTCTACCTGGGAGGCGTGCGGCTGCGGGCGGCCCGGCACCCGCCGCCCGGTAGCCGGCATGGCCCGCCCCCGCGCCCCGGCGCCGAGCGGCCCTGGCCCCGCTTCCCCGACGCCCTGCGGCCCTTCGCGCCCGCCGAGCGGCCGGGCCCCGAGGGCGGCGGCGGGCGCGTCTCCCCCCGGCAGCGGCGGGACGCCAGCGCCGGCCTCTACCGCGGGCGCCGCTGCCGTATGGAGTCCTGCTTCGACTTCGCCCAGTGCCGGAAAAACGGCTTCAAGGTCTACGTCTACCCGCAGCAGAAGGGGGAGAAGATCGCCGAGAGCTACCAGAACGTCCTGGCCGCCATCGAGGGCTCCCGCTTCTACACCTCTGACCCCGGGCAGGCCTGCCTCTTCGTCCTCAGCCTGGACACGCTGGACCGGGACCAGCTTTCCCCCCAGTACGTGCACAACCTCCGCTCCAAGGTGCAGAGCCTCCACCTGTGGAACAACGGCAGAAACCACCTGATTTTTAATTTATACTCCGGCACCTGGCCCGACTACACCGAGGATGTGGGGTTCGACATCGGCCAGGCCATGCTGGCCAAAGCCAGCATCAGTACTGAAAACTTCAGACCCAACTTTGACGTTTCTATCCCGCTCTTTTCTAAGGATCACCCTAGGACAGGAGGGGAGAAGGGATTTTTGAGGTTTAACACCATCCCTCCTCTCAGGAAGTACATGTTGGTATTCAAGGGGAAAAGGTACCTGACGGGGATAGGGTCAGACACCAGGAATGCCTTATATCACGTCCATAACGGAGAGGATGTTGTCCTCCTGACCACCTGCAAGCATGGCAAAGACTGGCAAAAGCACAAGGATTCGCGCTGCGATCGAGACAACGCCGAATACGAAAAGTAAGTGAGCGGTGCCCCTTCCCCATGCGTGCGTCCCCCGGGGCATGGCGGCATGCCCGACTCCGCAGGCGGCCCGGGCAGATGTGAGCAGATGTGTGCCGAGGCGCTGGCAGCGGCCAGAGGAAAGTCAGGATTTCCCCTTCGGGCGGGTCGGTCACTCCTCTGGTGCCCCGTGAGGCTGCCGGCTGGCTCGGCGCTGCCTTGGCCGGGGAAGCCGGCAGGAAGGCGTTGAAGGGCGGCGCAGCGTCCCGCAGCCGTGGCGTTGCTCGCCCCGGGGACCGGTGACCTGCATCCGCAGCCCTTTGGCTTCACAAACGCGGCCAGCAGCAAAGATGCTGCTGGAGGATGCTCTGGCATCTGGCACTGCCCTTCGTCCCCTCAGTGCCCCTTAGAGTGGATGCCCTGTGCATTCCGTGCCCTGAGACAAAGTTTGTGCGAGTCCTCAGCCCTCTTCAGTGCACGCGTGAGCCTGGCTCCCGCGGTGGGTTAGCTGCTGAGGGTGGTTGCTGGGATGCTCTCTCCAAAAAGCACTGCCCGGCGTCTGGCTGGTGTCTGCGTATCTCCACAGATGAGGCAGTGACTTGCCTTGCCGTCTTTTTCCTCTCGCTTCAAACCGGCACAGCGTCAGTAAAGAAAGGAGGAAAAAGAAACGCTGACTGTGTTCGTGTCCTGTGTCTGAGTTTCTGATTTTTACGTGTGAGAGGATACAGTACCAGTGCGAGCACAGCGTGTGTTTTCTGTGAATGCTTGGTTTCCTGGCTTTCCCCGATTTTTGTTTTTATTTGTTGGTAATGTCACTATGTAGCCAAATTTTGTCGCTGTGGTGCTACCCTTGTCTTCCAGTCTGCTTTTCAGGTTTGTATATATAGCTGCCGGGAGAATCGCTTCCTGGGAATTACCTCCAGGACTGCGATGCTGACTAAGCCGTTTGCAACTGATTAGTTCATTTAAATGCCGACCACAGCTATGTTTGCTGCAGAGTAGGTGTCTATATATGAAGTTTTTTGCATGAGAATGTTTCCCGTGTAGCAGGAGTTAGACGCTGAATTAAAACAGACTAGCCGTATAGCACTGGGTTAGTAGCGTGTGGTGGAGCTGCCCTGAGAGCTGCCAAGGGCTGGAGGGGTTTGCAATGCATAGAGGAACGTGGGTGGTAAAATACTCCTGGAGAGCAGTCAGGAAGAAACTATGGTGGCATTAATGCTGATCAAAATTTCCAGCTGGCTGCCTGTTTCTTCACCGAAACTAGCCATGGGGGATTAGGAGAGACTGCGAAGGTCAGCACCGCAACGCCAGGAAGCCTGCGTGTGCCTGGGCGAACTCTGCTCGCCCTCTGATTACTGTAAATCTGCTGCGGAGGGGAAGAAGACAGCAGTGCAAATACTTGGTGGACTTTTAATCCCATTCACTTTCAGAAAACTGATGGGCGCGCGGTGAAATGATGCACACATGGAAGCAATACAGCAGCGGTACCAAGTGATCAGTAGAGGCACTAAGCTAAGCTCATGTTATTTGTGACCTGGAGTCCCTTTGGCTTGTGATCACCTTTAGGGAATATCTTTTTGGGGGGAAGAAGGGAGACCTGACAACTGTAGCCTTGCAGGCTATGCTGGTTTTTGGTATAGATCTCAGCAATTGGAGCTAATTTACAGATAGGAAAAGTCCTGGTTATTTGCTGCTTTCTACAGCATGTATGCTGTCAAGTTGTCATAAAAACAAACATACCTGCCTGTGGTTTGACCTGAGTAGGGCCATATTCAATTTTTTTACAGCTATACCATTTGGTCTAATAAAAGGTAGACCCCTCCCCATAAATTCTGCCCCTTCTAAAGTGTATCTGATGCTTATTTAGTAGCGAGGGCTGTACATAACTCCCAGGGGATACGGAAGCATTAACCCAACTGGTACGCCATGCTATTCATACAAAGAAAACATACTTGTGGCTAAAATGTGGCCATATCTGGGGTGGTGTATGGGGACTTCAACATTCGTCACAACGCTGCCGTTAAAGGCAGGAAGTAAAACAAGATGATTACAAGAAAACAAGATTACTCCAAGAATTGAGGCAGGCTGAATCCGTGGTCAGGCCACCGAGGTGAACGGGCTCGCCCTGGCGAACAACTGCAAATGCTGAAGCCCTTGAACCCGGCATCTTATCTGAGCGAGCGCACCTGCCAGAGAGTGCTGCTGCCCCTTCGCACTCCTGCGTCGGTGCCGATTCACAGCAAAGTATGCCATCTGCTGATCTCCCGGCTCTGCGTCCTGCGGTGCCCTGCATCCTCCGTCTCTCCCATGCAAATACAGACCACAGCTCTGCTCCCTTTATAAAATCCGACAAGGTCACATCCCCGGGGTAGCGTAATGGCGGTCAGCCGGTTGAAATGCTTCTGTGCGGATGTGTAACCCAGGTGTGAAAGCTGTAGGAGGAACTCTGCTACTCACCCC
Organism: Oceanodroma leucorhoa; assembly: GCA_030449065.1. Taxonomy (NCBI): domain Eukaryota; kingdom Metazoa; phylum Chordata; class Aves; order Procellariiformes; genus Oceanodroma; species Oceanodroma leucorhoa. The sequence continues at coordinate 3,422,698 of JASVER010000004.1, forward strand.
ACCTAAAGCAGCGTCCGATCATGAACGAGGCTGTAGTGCTTGGCAAAGAAATGTCTCTAAATACAGTTGGGCCTTGAAAACTGCATGCAGAACTGCTCTCGTGGGGCTTTTTGGGCTTGGATTTAGCAATGCGTCCTCAAGGTTTTAATCAAAAAGAAGAAAAATGCATTCTACAAGATACGTATACTTGCGTATCCATATAGAGTTGGGAAGGTCGCATATCGCACTCTTCGGTGGTGGTTTTCCCATCCTCTGCTGTGACGTTTACACTGTTCCACTTCACACGAAGGACAGGAGCGTGGGTGCCCTGGCCATGGAGAGCTGGCCCCCAGGTACTGGTCCTTGCCAGGGCGAAATACGAATGATTGCCTCTGGGTAGAGGCCTTGCCAAGCCGGGTGAATTAGGTGACCAGATTTTAACATGATAATTTCATGTTAACAGGGTGGTAGGGTTATGTTGTGTTACGCTTGGTGCCTGTGCACACTGCAAGTTAGTTGTGATGGAGTTTCATCTATGGCACAACATTTGGTGTTGGGTTCAAAAAAGGTCCACCTGTCCGCAGGATGCGTTGTTTCCTCTCTAGGAGATTGAAAAAGCCAAGAAAGGTGACTTCTTGACCTGTGGAAAATGCATAGAGTGTCTTATTTCATTTGGAGGAAGGAGGGACGGGCATGTGAGTATTTGACTCTGTCTCCCTGAATTGTATTGAAAGATCTATCTGTATGTTACAGCTAATTAATTTGCATCCCAGTTATGCATCTCAGCAGATAAAGCTGATGCAGACTAAAATGAATTGCATTATCATGATTAGACTGCTAGCAAACAGGATATAAAGGAAAACAAAGAAAAACTCTTTACGGTTTCTTTACAGTGCCCTTGGCTGTCAAAGTTGGCCTTTGTCACCCAGCACTAGGGCAGCTGGGCTTTCTGAATTCCTCCACGGTAGGATTTCAGCATCAAGCTTTCCGTTTCACAAAGGGTTAAGCGAATAAACAGTGCTGCTGCTGAAGTTTGAAGACAGCCTCTTAAATATTTAATGACAGTCTAAATATATACATATGTACAATGTGTTTTAAACAAAGGCAAAATTCATGTACAGGCTTAACTGGTTCCAAATAATTACTTTTTGGAAGGTATTATAAATGACTATGGATACTGAAAGAAATGGAGGAATGCGATGTTCTAGTAAAGCCAGATGCAAAGAAGAGATCTGCACCAAAATGGGGATCTTTCTAGGATAGTAAATAATGTTGTCTGTGGTGTATCCCCTGATCTGCAACAACCTTGCCCGTGGAAGATGGAGAGAGTGATGGTATCCAAAAACATAAGGTCTCGTCACAAGCTCATTCGAGGAGGCTTTTTGCTCCTATCTGTGCAGGATAGCCGAAGTTAACGATGGTAATGAAACAAAGGGGTAAAACAAATAATGAACAGGGTTGAGAGAGTAGGATGGAGAAGGGGAAGTGAGCAAAAAATGTATTTTTGGAGAGATGTGAACTTACGGTGGAGGACAACTAGTGTAGCAAGGTGTTCTTTGTAGACTTAAGTTTTTCGACTCGTCAGTGCTCAAAAACCCTGCGTGATGAAGACGGAACTGAGAAAGGCAGGCAAAACACGCAGGACCTCAGGAGGTGGGACTAGTTCTGCAAGAGGAGGTTGGAGGTGTGCGCTTGAGGAGGAGCCTATGGAAGGACCTACCTGGGGCTGCTGGGCGCTGGCAAAAGGGGGAGGGAGCAACAGCACACCGCGTGCTTATGCCTGTGAGACATCTCTGCAGGGCACACGACAGCATTGAGCAGGGTTGTGTATGTACTTTTACAGGTAAAAATATCCAACCAAACATTTTCACTGATCCCTGGTACCCGGTAGGTTTACCTGGTGTGCACTCTACTGGTGGAACGTGTGTCAATCATGGCTGAACCTCCTACCCATGAAAATGCTGTCCTGAGCAAAGGTTACAGTCGCGCAATAAGCACAGAATGGGAAGAAAAACAACTTTTAGTTTCGCTTCCTTCCCACCAGGAATAAAGTACACATATAAAAAAAGAAGTGGTAGAATTAGACACTGGGGATGACTTTGCCACTCACAAGACCAGCACGAAAACGTGAAGTAAGGCTTAGGCATTCCTGTCCAACATGTGATGATAATTTATACGCTGCGTACGCGTGTATGTGCATGTTTTGAACGAAGGCAAAATTCTTTTATTTTCAACATACTGAGCTTGGGTGTATTGTATTAAAATACAAATATAAATGCCACACTTAATCACTTACTGAATTATTTTTGGAATTATTTAAAAGCATTCACAAATCAGCTTCTTTGCAGCTGTTTAGGACAGGGCTGAGAAATTACCCAGGTTCAGGGTGTCTGTTGTCCGGGACATCTGAACTGAGATGGGAACCAGTCCGTGCATCTTGTGTATCACCAGGCTGCTTCGGGAGCTTGGATGAAACTCAAGAACTACTGAGAGAGCTTGGGCATTTTCCCAGAGTATCTTGGCTCCTGCAGAGACCTATCCCCACCAGACTGCTTTTTTATTTTAATATCAATTTTCAAGAAACTGGAAATTTGCCTGTTTTACAATGCGTTTATTCCAAAACGCAGTAAGCAGGTAAATAACAAAGCTTTAATGTACGTCTGAGAAATACGGGATTTGCTCTGTCGTGTTCCTCCTCTTGCTCTCTGTATGTATTGCAAAGTGTCCTTATGTGCCTGTCGATGCTGATTTAATGCGAGTAGTGCCCTGGGCGGGTAGGAGCTTCCACCTGGGAGGCTCCGGGCTGATGCCCTGGCAGGAGCTGGGAGCAGGGGCGACAGGAGCATCCCTGAGCTCAAGGCCAGCGGTGCAATCCTCAGCCTGGCTGTTTGCACCAGGCTCTTCCCTCTCGGAAAAGGGGTGGAAGAGGGTGGATGCGTGTGCATGAGCGTGTTTCCCCGTGCAAGCAGYGCTGAGCACCACAGCGTGTGTGGCCGGGTGTGTAGGGTCAGGCACCGGCAGAGGAGCCCACCCTGCCCGCGGGCCTTAAACCAGGCGCCCTCCTAACCTCAAGTAATTAAGTTTTCTTGTGGGGCGAGTTATTATTATAATTGCTTGCCCCAGGCTTTTCTGCGTCTTTCTGTGAAGCATCTCATACGAGGCTCTGTGGTGACAAAGCGTTACAGTAGATGGCTGATCTGGTCCGGAGCAGGCGTTTTCTGTATGCAGAAATGTAGGTGAATGCTGCTTTCACAGCCGGAGGGGCTCTGCTTTTTTTTTTTTTTCCTGCCTAGGAAAATTGTTCTAGGATAATTTATTGGTAAATAATTATTGCTGAAGAGACGCTTGGCGATAGAACAGAACTCAAACCAAAAAATGATCTGAGTCATCATTTTAATTTTAAGCAAAATTAATCCTGAAATGGGTAGTTTGAAGGGTTTGTTGAACCCAGATCAGAACTGAGCTTGAAGTAATGTTTCCAGCTACCCGTTTGGGCAAGACAGAGCCCGGCCGTGCCCCCAGCGAGGCACCTCAGCAAGAAGGTGCTGCAGAGCGTCCCGTGGTGCCCCCACCTTCTCGCCCTCCCTGGCTGGGCGTTCCACAGCGCAAACCCGGACTTGTGTAGGACTTTTTGTACCAGCCTAAGGTGAGCTTCACTGAAACTGCTCCGAAGGGAGAGGGATGGCTGAATTTGGATTTCTCCTGGGGGCTTGCATGCTGCTGCCTGCTGCTTCCCGCTGCAGGTGTTCCCAGCCGTGGACCTCTTTGCATCCGTGCAGCTCTGAAGTGGTGCATCTCCCCAGGAGGATGGGCTTGAATTAGAGGAGTTTCAGCTCAAGACAGACCCGAGCGAAAAAGGCTACTGGTTTGACTCTGCTGGAAATAATCCTTTTGCCCCACATACAGCCCTGGAACAGCCCACTGGAAAGTAAACCGGCAGCCGCATGCGGGAGAGGGAGGTAAATGAAACTGGTCGGCACAAAGCATTTATTTACTCAACAGATGTGAATCAAGAGAATGTGCTGTAATCTGATGATTTCTGGAGTATTATCTATGATTATTTTCCCTTTCTCTCTGTAGGGTTTCTTCCAGAAAATCCACAGAGTTTTGTGGTCTTGGGTAAGCAAACAGTTTTGCTAACCAGAGAAAAGTAATCGGTAGGTACGTAGATAACTGGCCTGTAAAGGGAGTTAAATGCCGTGTTCTGTGCTGCTAAGGTGACTGACTTCTCAAGGACTCGGCTATATCTAGATGATGATGCAAGATATATACTCCTGTCCCATGTCGTATGGAGATTAGTTCAGCATGTGGGAATGTGTGAGTATAACTTGAGGTTATATTTAAGGTTCTGCAGCTTTCCACATTGCCAAATATTTTGGGACGTATAGGTTTCAAAAGCTTCTTATGGTTTACACTGAGCAGTAGATCTGTTCCTCCTCTTCCGTTCATCCAGCTATGCTGTGCTTTTACATAAGGTTTTGTGTTGCTTTTTTAATCCAAATTTCAGGAGGAAACAGGACATATATCGTCACTGTCTTGCCCTTAATTTGGGGCCGCCTCAGTCAGCTGGAGGGAGCCTCAGTGCTACATAATGCTGATACAACTCATCCCCACATCTCTGGAGCAGGCAGGGAGGGAGCTGGGGCAGGAGGGGCCTGCGGCACAGGCATGCGCAGGGGGAATTAAAGATCCAGGCCAGAGGATGGTGGGACACATTATTCCTTCCACTTATGGCGCAAATTATAACAGTTGACACCCGTGCATTGGAAGAAACCGAAGAGCGTGCTTGGAGCAGTCCCTGTCGTGGTATTGCAGTGCGGGTGCCATGGAGCCATGGAGGTTATTTGGAAGCTGAGAGATGGGAGATCAGCACGCTGCAGTGGTGCAGGAGAAACTAATTTAAGGAATGAATTCCAAATGAGAACAAAAGAGAGGAGATTCGTTTCACATGAGAAGAGGGAAGTAATGCTTTAAGAAATAAAAAAAGGAAAAAAAAAAAAAGAAATGTCAGCAAAATGTGCCTAACTGCTTTACTGGGAAAGAACTGGTATGAGTGCTGCCAGGCTGATGGCTTTCCAGATGCAATCTGACTTCCTAAAATGTTACCATTTCTTAGAATAAGAAAACATAACTTTAAGCCAGTCAGGAGGGTTAGGCCACCTCAATAACATGAGAAAGAAAATGCCATTTTCTTTAAATATCTTGAGTTTTCCCTGCTCGTCTCTCCCACCACCTCTTGCTGAGATTTAACCTCAGTTTTTCGGGTGATGTAGTGATGTCTCCTCAGCACGGATGCAGATTGGGTGCTAAGCAGGTGTTCCCTGAAAGGTGGTAGAGTTGGGGTGTTTGTGTTGGCTAAGTCAGGCTCCCATTTCATATTCCAGTAAGACAGACCTCTCCGTGCTCCTGCAGTCCCCGGGTGAAGTGCGGTGCTGGCAGGGCTGTCGCAGGAGCTCCTGCCTTCTCTTGCCTGCAGCACACGTGGTCTCGGGACTGCAATCCGACGGCCAGGATTGCCACTGGCCACCGTGGTTACGTTTCCATATGCCTTTCAAATGGGGAAGAATGCTTTGCTTTCCCTAAGTATTTTTGGGGAGGGATTACTTTAGTGCTTTATAATGTTTTAGAGAAAGTGCTATGTAAAACTGAAATATTACTCATTAATGTTTTCTGTATCCCCTTCTCAGGAAGCATCAGTGAGTGTAGGTCTAAATCGTGACTTTCTGATAAAAGGGGATAGTCATCAGAAGCAGCATAAAGCAGCTCTTCTCTTTGTGTATGGGGGGGGAAATCCCCACAAAAGCTTTTTGGGGGTTTGACACTTGTCCTAGGTCAGGATACGTGGTCACGTTTGTATATGAGACTTTTAACTCTCCCTGTTTCACTCAGAYGCTACCAAAGGCATCACTTTCCCAGGTGCTGAAGCACTGCCGTTTCTGATCACTCCTCCAAGGGCTCTCGCGGTGCAGCAAATTCAGTAAAGCTCTTCTGCCTTAAGTTGACTTTTTTCCCCATGACGGTTTCTAGCCCAGAAATACATGAAAACAAAATAATTCCCGGGTTCCGAAGTGTATTTCCCATTTGTTTCACTTTTTTCCCTCTAATATACTCTTTGTGTTTGTGAATGAAACAGAATTAGGGCTAATTTAGTTGATTGGCTGCAAAACAAAAGTATTCAATGCTAAGAATGGGAAATGAGAAGGCCTTTCTGAAATGTTACTTCTTTGCATAATTGTAATAGATTATAATTATACAGTCGGGTGTTTAGCAGTGGATTTGCTGTAAACACGGTCATGGGAAATGTCTCGTCGCTCACTTGTGTCGGTTCGAGTCCCAGTGCGGTCCCGTCGATGGCAGTACTGGCACCTCTAACTGGCATCTCTTTGAGCAGGATGGCGTGTTACAGAAAATGCTATCTCCAGTTCCCTTCCCAGCTCCTCCCACAAAATTACTGCCAGTCGATATGGCCATGTCAGACCGTTGACACAAATCAATAAGATCAATCATTCTTCAGCTCCTAAACAAAATTGAGAGCACGATGCTGAGGGGCTGTGCGTAGCAATACTGGCAGCGATTCCTAAATGGAAAATGCATACCATAGCATTTGCAAAGTGTGCGTGGGGGACCCTGTCCGAGGCTGTAAAAAGGAGCATGGTATAAATCGTTTCCTACAACTGCAGTATGCGTTATAACCCCTACAGCCGTCAGGCTGATGGAGGACATCACCTGCCCAACAGTGGTGCCGGAGAGGGGTGAGCGTGCCAGAGTTTGGTTAGGAATCCTGATTTTCTTCATTCTCCCAGAAGATCTTGACTTCTGATACTGTTTTTGCCCCATGAATAACTGCAGATATTTTATCACAGGTGCAATCAGGTAGTTCAGTRTGTAACTGCTAGAAAGCCCATCAAAATTGTAGTTGCTGTAGTCTGCAATAATAAAATCAGAAGCTGCTTCTAAAAATCAGAACGTTTATCTGAAGGGAAGGACAAATCTTTGTTTATAATGTCTGAATTTATACCTCTGAAGGCGTGTTTGGGTGTGTCTGCTCATAGACTCAATCAGCTGCTTCAGGAAGATAAACACATAAATGTTTCATCTCCTCGATTTGCCACCAACCATTGTATCGGGTGCTAGCAGATTTTTCTTTTAATTAAATATAATTTATCTAATCCTAACAGGAAACATAATTATAGGATTTATTTTTTAATACTGTGATTTCAGAATTACTTTATAAAGAAGAGTAACATTTCCCCCTTAAGGGATGTTTAAAAAYGAGCAAACAAAATAAAAACCCAAAGTACACTTTGCTAAAAGTAATAAATCTCAGACAAGAAGCAAAAAAAAAAAAMAAACATCTGATATGTTGGAGCTGCAATAAAGCTGAAAATTAATGATCAGTAAGTTGGTGCTGCAAGAGTGAATGCATTATGGATTTGAGGAGACGCCTATAGCTTATTAAATGTCAGCAAATTTTAGCATAAGCAGTAGAAAACCCTGATCAGGAAATGTAAAACAGTGCAACCTGCAGTTGGAAGATCCAGTGCCACAAAGGATGTGGGAATCGTGTATGGTTGAAATGTAAGAAAGCGCTTTGCAAGATCAGGGTCTGAAATTGCATGCTAAACTCCTTTAGTTTTTGATCGGAGGGATTTAAACGTTTCAGTAAGGCATGTAGTCTCAGGGAGGGATTTATTGTACTGTAAAACCTTTGCATGAGATGGTATGTATGACTGTTTAAAATAATTTAAAACAAATAACATCCCTTCACCCTCCCACTCTCACGCTTTTTTTCCCAAACCCGAAAGGTAAGCCTACTACTTGAATTGTAATGGAATAATATATCAAGTGAGTGATCACATCAGGCATGGACACTTACCAAATCACAGCAAGATAACTGTGAATAACTCTCTAGTTTCAACAATTTGCATGGCCATTAACAATTGATGGGTTTCCCTTAGAACCGCATTATCTATGGCAGCGGGATCTATTCCTGCGCACCGCTCCTGCATACTAAGTGCCAGAGAAATTCTCAAAAGTGAGGGTAATAAAAAAATCTGATAGCAGCAAGGTGAATGAAGCAGGTAGGAATTTCAAGGCAACATTGTTTGAAGGTGGGGAAATATTTCAGGTGATCATGCATTTTCATAAATGCTCTCCCCCCTTCCCTGCCTTTTTTTTGGACTACAGTTCTGCAAGTTTTAATTCAGGCTGGTGTTAGGTTTCCCTTCACTGCTTGGCATCGTCTCAGGCTTGATGGACGGTCTGGCATGTGGATCAGTTTAAGCAAGATTTTAAAATACGTTTTGTTTTAGTTTTGGATTGGACACGTGTCTTGAGGAGCTTTTATGCATATTCAACAAAAGATAAAACCGGTGCTAAATTTAGCAGTCCTAGATTGCTGGGTGGCTCTTTCATGGGAGTGGTTTCGAGCAGGTGTCAGAGATGTGCTTTCCTTATGAGAATCGTGCCACCATTTTAATAGACGCGTGACACATCCCTTATTTCTAGCACTTTCATCTTTGGCTGACGGCTCATCAGATCTTTCCAGATTCCTCTGTCAAGTTGACTTTTCCAGCCCCAAATCTTTTCTCTTTCGCTCTTTTTATTTCCCTTCCTCGCCCTCTTCCCTCTCCCCCTTTCTTTTCACGGTGCTGTTGTTGTGGCAAGATTAAAGCGAGTGAGTGAAGCAGTGGCGGGGAAAGCTGGGATAATCAAAGTATGCAAGCGGCTGGAGCTGTGTGAAGGCGGGCGGGTGACACATCAAAGCCGGCGGGTACGGGCGCTCGCTGCTCTCGCCTCTCCTCGCAAATGACCCGCCTGCCGTAAACAGAGTTCCTGGGGTTAATTTGTGAGCTCACACGTACACAAATGCGATTGCTTTTCTACGCCCGTCCCAAAACTTAATTGCAGAGAACGGTAATAAAGCCTTAGCTTTGTTCCTTGGAAGATGGCTTCTGTAGACCTGGCGTGTTAGGAAGTAAGCACCCAAGTTGTTGATAGCGGGAGGTGGTCGTTCACCTTCAGCTAAGAACACCAGCACTTTGTTGTCCTGCCTGGCGGTAAATGCCGTTTCTGGGTTGCTGTCGGTGGGATGGGGGGAGCTGGCAGAGCTGAGGAGCGCCCGGTTGCCCCCGGCCGGGCCTYGCGTGGGCAGAGGCCCAGCGTGCCCTGTCGCGGCCGGGCGCCCGTGGGCCGGGCAGGCAGCCGGCCTCGCCGGCCCCAGGCGGGCGCTGTGCCCGAGCTCCGTGGCCGGTGCGAGGGCTTCGGGTGCCCTCAGCTCGGGGAGGGCCCGAGTCCCCACTCATCTCTCACCTCCCTGTGCACCTCTCTTGACGTGGAGCTAACCGCGGGGCTGGCTGTTTTCTCAGCTGCCGCCTCTGCCCGCGTTGCCCTCTCCCCAAACCCTGCTTGGTCTTTGCTGTGGGGCTCGGAGGTTGAGCACCCCATGGTCTGGATGGACTCTTGCTCTATGTTCGTGCAAGGGGATCCTGGTCCTTGTCTTAACCGTTTGGTCTGAAGGTGTCAAAAAATGATCGCACTTTTCACCTGCCATCTTTCGCCGGGCTCTTCTTCAGTGCCACCAGCCTGCTGGTGTCCGATTTGGTTACTGCTGCTGAGAACCAAAATAACCGGTGGAGCCCTTGGGACACGYGTCTCTTGGCTTTCTGCACCGAAACATCGATGAACTGTGGTGAAAACAGGTTTTCAGCTTTTGTTCTGTTAGCTATTCCTGGCAGCCTGTAATAATAGTACTTTCTAGCAAAAAGGTTTTTTACTCTTCTTTAATTTTTAATGAAAAACTTTCTGACACAGGTCATAGTAAAATAATTAACAGTGAGATCATCTGTGTTGTTTGGGTATAAAACTGGAGATCTAAGGATTTAGAGATATTGGTGTGATCGCGGGTTGCTCTGTTGGTGTGGTTACTGGTTATAGCAATAGTTCTTATTTACTTTAACTTCAGTCTCAGGGTAACCATGTTTCACAATAATCAATGCACTGATTACTGTAATTGCATTTTGTGGTACTGTGGCCCTGTAATTAACTGACTGGACTAATAAAGTGTGGAATCTAATGAATATTTGTAAACAAACTTCATTAGGAAGTAGGTTGAGAATATGCATTGGCAGAGGATAATAGAGGAGACGCGTCCTCAATTTCAGTAATTACGGTAGATGGAAAACTGGAAATGARCAGCAAAGCATGGAAACCATCCCACTGCTACTGACTTTGCGTTTACTGCTGCACCGTGTCTTTAAAATCTCTCTTTTTAAAAAATCTTCCTCGAAAAAGGCTCCCCACTGCAATGAGATCCTGCGTATAYGCAATTTCAGTCTCTTTTGCAGAACATTAAAGCATTATCAAGCATGATGTTGAAAACCGGATTTACAATGTAGGGCTGGTATCGGCCTTAAGTGAGGAGTGTCTATTGTCACCCCGTGATTGAATCTTAATGCAATTAAAATGAAAAAGGAAACCACCATTGAAAATGGGAAATAGATTTCCTAGTGGTGCCTCTGGGGCAGTGGATGGCTGACATCTGGCTGTTGCTGGAAAGTTGGCTGTGTTTTACTGTCCTTGAGGAACTGTGTCCCATTCTTGCTGTTGTACCGGGCGTGCTTTGCGTGCCTCTCTCTGGTTTCGTCCCCGTGTTTCCGATGCGTGTTCCTCGTCTCAGGCGTGGGGTCCGGTCCTGCACATCATGTCAGGCCATTTGGGAGCATGTTATATGAGTCTGGCAAGTTAACAGTTGAACGATCCGGCCCATTTTGGATGGTTGCTTTATTTTAAGGTCGCCAGACATCCTTTTACACCTCCTTGCCTTCTCTCCCCTCTTCCCTCATCTTTGAGCTACTTGACTCTTAATTACAGGTTTTTCTGGCTGAGTCTGTGTGTGTCTCTTTTACAGAGGTAGCATTAAATCCTACTGCCTCCCCCCTCTTTTTTTAAGCTTTTGGTTATCTGCAAAKTTTGGTATTAATTTTTCAGGGAAACACATATGTAAGGAGACTGGCTCAGAGAGCACCAGCCCTGAGCAGTAGGTTCGTGAGTGGCTGCTCTTGCAGCAGGAGCTCGGAGGGGAGAGTCTTTCAGCACCTAGAGTTCATGCGTTTGCTTCCTACCTGCTAGTTTCAAACAGTATTAATTTTTATACATTTATTGTGTTTAATTAAAAGCAGGGCTGCTTACAGATTCCTCTTCCTCCCCGCCCCAAACGCAACAAATAGGCATCTGGTATTTGTTTTGTATAATACAATCCTCATAAAATGAAGAGTAATAAAACATAATTATCTGTAAAGGCTTGTTTTATAACCCTAAGAATGAGCTCGTTTCTKCCTTGTTTTGGTCTGTTTGTAAGATAAAGGATGCCTTTGTATAGTTTTAGCCTGTCGCCAAATCAGTAGAGAATCCATTGTTGCAGTGTTTTGAACCCTGGTGTGTAAGGGTGTAAGGTAGTGTGCGGGCACGCACAGGACGGCACTGGTGGATCTCTAGGGGTGGGGAAGAGCCTTTTTGCGTTCCTTTTGGAAAATTTTCCCTTCCAAACGGTGGGGTTTATTTGAAAGCTTTCGTGAAGTACAAGGGAGAAGAATCTGTGGGCTTCATGAACAAGGTCAGCGTTTCTGAGCTGCGGGCCTTGAAGTTGGGTTTGAGCCCTTTCTGCTTATCCTTGYCAGCATAAAGGACAACGACATACATCCGCGTTTGTGCTTGGATGTGCACGAGGACTATTTGATCTGGCCCTTATTGCTTTTCTGACAGACCTTAACTGCTGCTGTATCTTCATCTCTTTGGAGCATTGCTGGCTTGGTCCACTTCCACACCGGTCATCGGGACTCCCAGTGATGGATTCAGCAGTTTTGAACAGCTAATTACACTCGTTTCACCTTAGATTTGCTGTTTGCTATTTGTTTGTAGGGGAGTATGCCTTTTTTCTTCCCTTCGKCTTGCTCTAACCCTGCAAAAGCCCTTCCTGCCACCATGTGCTGGCAGGTTTTTTTCTGGGAAAAAGTGGAACTAGATTGTTTAAACCAGTTAGATAYTAAAGTAAGATGTGCAAATGGCTTATGGCTGTTCTAAAGGTAAAGTGTGAAAACGAAATCCTTTTAGAAAACTTGCAGTCTAAGCCAATTGTTTGTTTATTTTTCTTTAAAATAGTAATAAGCAAAAGTCCACTTTTTTGTAATGAAAACAAAAAGCTGTGGGGTTGCAAGGCACCTTCAGCTCCAGCATGCTTTGGAATATGTTTGCTTTGACYCTATTCTTCTTTGCACAATTGATTAAAGTGATAGAAGAGGAAATAYAGCTTCGCTCAGCTTTTATGTGAATTGTTGCCTTCTCAAAAGCAKATATGACTTAGGTATTGCTTTCTCTCTGCAAGGCGAGCCTTGTAATTTTGAATCTTGATTAGCAGCTGCTTTTGTTCTTCCACGAGTCTCGGAAACAATGGGGTTGGGAGCATGTAACAAATTGCTAAACGATACCCTCGCAGAGAGAGAAATCTCCCTCTCTTGAAGCGCCTCACTCCCTGCATCTTTCATTCTGCAAAGAGGCTGCGATGACGCAGCCCCGGGCGCAGCGACCCGCTGCCGGGGCTGGGAGAGGCTCCCCAGCCGGCCCGGCTTCCTGGGCAGCAGCGGCGCCGGGGCACGGCCACGTGCTGAGCTGCCGGCRCCCTGCGTTGGAGTCATTTCCTCGAAATACATTTTCCTTGAAACATGTTTTTCTTGTCATCTTATCTGGGGATACTGGTGTAATGTGCGGGTTGCTGGCTTTAGCTGTTTAACAGCGCTGTTGTGGCTGCTCTGGGTCTTTAGCCAGCGGACGGCCAGCAGCAGCAGGTAGGGCGTTGGGAGGCACCCGGCTGCCTTATGTGAGCTTATATTATTTTCTACGGCCAGAAGTCTTTGATCTCTTCAAATAGAAGCCTGCCTTCCTCCAGAGAAGCAGAGGATGGGTGCCAGATTGCAGGCTGATGTGTAAATGTGTCCTTTTGCAGCAAAGTCTCATGTCACACGTGAGCTAAATATGCCATGTATGTCGGAGGCTGCAGAGTCCAGCTACAAGTCAAATGGTCCGAGATGTCTGACACCCTCACACACTGTGTAATATTCCACTTAGTTTTTCATGCAAGGTCTGGAATGCATCTTTCTTGKTTTTTTTTTTTTTTTTTTTTTTTTTTTTTCTGGGATATTGCTTCTCTCGTGTAGAGTTGGGAAGTATATTCCTGGAAAGTCTACTGGTCCTTAGTTAATTAATGTCTGCAGAATGTTCCAAGACCATTGCTGCTTTGCATTCACAACAACAGAATTGTATTTAAAAGTTCGGGTAGCTTCTGATTCAGCCTCCTTGTGTCTCCAGAATAAATGGGTTTCATTTTACCAGTGTAAATGGCGGCGCAGGGGGGGAAACAACCCTCCCCAAGCCATTAGCTTCAGTCGTGCTATCAGTTTGCTATGGACTCGTTATTTGTTCTCTTTCCCATTGTGTGCGGAGTGGTAGCATTGGGTGCATTTTCTTTTAAATGTGACATAAAGTGAAATCCTGTTATTTGCACACATTCTGTGGCACTTGTCTTCAAAGTATCTAGGCAACCTTTATGTAGATGACACTTTTAACTCAAACTCTTCCATCATTGAGAGTGTGGTCCTGTGAAGAGAAGTAAGGTGAAAAAAGGAGGGAAGAAGGAGCTGGCTTGAACTCACGTTGGGCAGCTTGAGTCACTTGTGAGACTCTTTGTAGGAAGTACAACACACTGAAGATCTCTGCTCCCATACACTTAAACCCTCTACTTCAAACTATTCCATGTTTTTCCTTTGAGCTTGGGCAGGTAGGGGGATCTCCTGGCTCTGCTGGAGCTGATGGTAGAGCTGCCAGGAAAGGGGGATTTCAGGGCTTCTACAGTCTGGCACCAAGCGGTGGACTTCCTTGCATGGTTCTCTGCTCCAGGCTCAGGAGGATGAGTCCTCCAAAACATCTGCAGCTGCAGCCCTGGGAAGTATGTGTGTTCAAAAAGCTTTTGAGTTCAGCTGTGCTTCCCAGAAAACAAGAGCTGAATGGGAGGCTCAAAAGACTTGAAGAGGAAGCCACCATTGCTGTTAGTTTGCTTTCAACCCCCTCAAAGAAGAAGTAAAGATTACTCAAGAGGAGGATCTTTGAATAAAGGCATGTCCATGGGATTGGGTGTGACCATGACCTGTCAACAATTCAGATGGAGCAGACATCACTACTGCAGCAGTGTGATCTCCAACTGGGAATTGGTCTCTGAAGCCAAAGCTGCTCAGATATGCTGCACAGGGAGCGATGTGGCCCCAGACTTTGTGGCAAGCTGGGTGTCATCTCTTAGAGCAGTTCTGGCTTCGTTAGATCAAGCAGGCATCCTCCAGGCAGGAGGCAATGCCGGTGTAAATGCCACGTCGCATGCTGTGACTGGTTTGACAGAAATGTGATTTGTGTTCTTATGCTTAATTCTAATCGAATTGGGGCTGTCAGGTGATTGGCATTGTGCACATTGGTATTAAGGAGCATGTCGGTGGTGTAGGTCAGTGTAGTTGGCCTGTGGTTTGATCAGAAAACTCATACTTTTTTGCATAACCCTGATCCGCTGTGGTTTGACAGCAGTGTGGCTTGGTTATCTCGTTATCATGCCTTGAGAATGGGGTAACCCTCATGTCCCTGGCCCGTGGTGTGGGGTGGATGGTTACTGCGCCTCTTGCATTGGCACTAACACTGCTCTGATCCCACAGCTGGGATCTTGTGCGAGCTCCATGAGCCCAGCTGGTTCCCTGGCATGGGGTGGTGTGTCTGGATGAACACCAACGAGCACAAGGAAGAAGGTGGGAATGCTTGGATGGGGCAGTTGTGGAGGACAGGGGGCATTACCTGTGTATCCCCAACAGAGACCAGTTAAGGCTGTTGTGGGTCTGTCATCCAGGTGTAGCAGGGCTGGACCTTGGTCTCCAGCAGTAGAGGGAAAGTTTTAGGAAAAATCTTTAGTGTTGATGAGCAGGTGCAGCCAGGATCAATTGCCTGCATACCTTATGATCACTTAACTGCAATTAATTTAGCTTCACTTATAGCTTTTTACTTTAAATCTTTGGGCCAAACCCATTGCAAAGGAAAAAAAAAGTTGGTTTTTTTTTTTCTTCTTCTCTATTGCTTTTAGGTAGAGAAGCCTCTGCCTGTTACTGGAGTCTTCTTTTAATGGCAGAGTTCAACATATTACCAGACATTCCCCGCTGCCTCAAAACACCCCACCTTGGTTGTGTGACCTATGTGGACCATGACTGATGTTTGTGTAACTCAGAACATCGACCCCTGCATTTTCTTTAATTAGCATTAATTTTCTTTAATGGCTTTCTTATGAAAACAGAACAAAACAACCCCCCCAGCCCCTCAACACGCAGCATACACAAATCTTGCTTTGGCCCCCTTGCCCTGGTCTGGTGCTTTTCACTACATGATGTGCTCCCCATCCTACTCTAAAAGGATGGGACGTTCAGAGGACCAATGCCAGAAGACTGGGACTGTGGTTTGGGGAGATAAAACRTTGCGTGTCTGTGATTTACATTTGCTGGGAAGTGATTCCCTTGGGCTCTCGTTGCATTCATGGTGTCAGCCCAAATATCCGTGACTGCGACGGCGTCTTCCCACAGGCGGTTGGGCTGGCCCAAATGAGGAGGCCGAGGTGGCGACGGGGGGCACCGTACGCCGCTGTCGCCCCACGCGCTGGGTGCTGGGGGGTGGCGGGCGCAGGCAGCTCACCGAGGCTGCCTGGGAAGCTGGTGCRGAACAGAACACGAAGCTCAGGTTTCTCAGTCTCCTCTTGCCGGATCCCCTTCCCCATCCTCCTGTCACCCCTCTGGTCTTCATCCATAGCTGAGCCTGAGTGTCTAGCAATAGCAGGGCAGTGAGTGTAGCTGTTTCTTAGGGAAYGCTAAAGGGAAAAGTTGGGAATGGCCTAGACAAATGTTTAAAATGTGGGGAGGAAGAAACCAGATTTCTGTGTTTGAATGCTTTGGGCGGTAAACGAAAGTTTCCTGTCGCAAGGCAAGACAACTGTGTGTGTAGCCAGAGGTTGGGTTGTTTTTTTCTTTTTTTTCTGCTGTGCAGAACAGTGTGATTCCATGTGAGACTTGCGGGGGCAGCGGGGAGGAATCGCATGCACTAAACCGAAAATCATACCGTAATTGGATACGGTGCATGGTGTTGCTACTAATGTATACATAAATAGAGACTCCATCACTCAGCTCTTTGGTGGAAGACAGGTCTTTTATATTTATCAGGTTTTGCTGTTTTTGTAACATGCCATGTTACACTGTTGTTAAAAAAAATAATCCATATTGGTTCCTAAGTATTATTGTTGCCTCATTCTGGGATCAATTGTACCAGACCTTTCTCATTGACCCTGACCTCACTGCGTTTAAATAGCTGGAAATTACAAGTATTCCTTGTCTACAGGAGCACAGAAACAGTGACATCGGAGTTTCTGTTGATGGTCTCCTTTTCTATAGGATTGCTTTCCTCTGCTTGGAGGAGGTTCTCCATTTCCTACCGAGGCCACCAGGAGCAGCTGCCACTGTGGATTCCCTGTGGGACCAGGAGGAGAGCCTGCAAGGCGGACTTGCTGGCAGAGGCAGCGGGCGGCTCCTCGGCTCGCTGTGCAGCTTGACTGATTGCAGTGAAGCTGGCAGGGTCAATTAGCAGAATAAGAAGTCTTTGGAGCCTAAAGAAATAAAATGTATACTTTCAAAAATTCACTCTTTTAAAATAGTACCTACCTCGTAAAAGGGTGAAAATAGTTTTTACTGTCTTAGACATAGCACCAAAGTAAAAAAAGAAAAAGCAGTCTGCTGTGCTGTTCAGTGTAGTAAGCAGAGCTGAGGGTTTTGTTTTCTCCAGCTCCGTTTCAGTTGAGCAATTTTGCTGTACATTAGCTTGTTTGTCTGCAAGATGGGATTACTGAATTTTTAGAAGTGCTTCATGATCCTTGGATTAAAAGTATCACATAAAGCTACTTCTGTTGCTAAATGGGGGGTTCGGATTAGCTTTTGGTAATATTTTACGTGTATAATAAAGCTGTGTTCCTGCATGCGGAAAAAATAGCATGGGATATTTCCGATTTCTTTTTTCAGATGAGGTTTTGTCTTTCTAAGGCTGCGTGTAGAGCCATTCACAAGTAGCCTTCGTGGTTACTTAGGAAATGATGAAAGTCTAGATTTTTTTTATGGGCTTTACACTTCCAGGCACACTGGTTATTACAAGTTAAGGGACTTAGTTAACAGTAAGACAGGGGGAAGGGAATGCTTGGTAAGTCTTATTATTGATAGGCCAGCTGTGTATATAATCTTGTCTTCATTTCTCTACTACAAAAAGCTAAAACCACCATCTTGGACCTCATGATTAATGATGGATTTGCCTGTAATGAGGATGCTACTGGTAAGTATCCCCGTGCAGTGATATTTCTTTATTTGACCTCATGTCCGTGGGTTGGTCATGAAAGCTGAGATGGATMTTGACTTCTCTAATCCTGACTATATGCTTAATTACAGGGCAGTAAGAGTCAAGTGGATAGCATTTCGGGTAGTTGGTGTGGAGAATAAAGAGACATGGTAAACTGAGCCCTGGTAGTTCACTTGGGACAGTGCGGTGGGTTGTTATTACATTACGGTGGGAGAAGCTGCCAAGCGAATACTACTGTACAATTAAGTGGGACTGTTAATGGCATGACTGAGCCAATTCATTAATGACAATGGTGTATTCTTGCATCTGCTTTCCCTTACAACTGCTGGGTGAAGATACTCAGGGGAAAAGAGACCAGTGGGAAGAAGGGAGGAGGAAAGGAGACTCCGAAGATCTGGTGCAGGTGYAGTGACTTTCTTCAAGCCTTTGTTCCTTGAGTCATCTGAAACGCAGCCATTTCCCGGATGGGTTTTATGGAAACCTGGCAGTTTGCTGTCCGAGCAATGTACTCCTGACGAAACATCTTCCTGTAGATGCTGTTTCTGTGCATCTGCTTGTTTGGTGGGTTGGAAAGAAGTGGAGGAAAGGACGGAGTTACTTCTGTCAGCTGGAAGCTTCTGTGCAAAGAGACTGAATCAAGGCAATGGGTGTCCTTTGGCAGAGGATATTCTCAGTTACTGGTGTTTTCATGGGCAAATAGCAGTGAGCTGCAGGGGTGTCTGAAAAATGCATAGACAGAGGTGCCATCTTTGGGGTTTCAAAGGAAAGCCAAAGGGAAGAGCTGGAGGCTCAGGGACTGCAGTATTTCCTGAAGTGTAGACAAAGCTGATCCATTTCTGTTTATGATTATCAGTGTCTTTGTTAGGAATTAGTCTCTTGCTGGACCTTGTAATTTTTGGAGTTAGGGGAAGATAATAAAGATGACCCTAAAGCAACCTGCTGTTAGAAAGTAGTATCAGGAGTGGTTTAGATAAAAAACAACGCACATTTTGTTTTAAACAGTAAAATACACCCCTGTAGTAGGGGTTATATTCACAATCAAGGGCATCAAGGTCTACGCTTCCTACTGTTTAAAAAAAAAAGAAAAAAGAAAAAGGGTCTCTGGCTGAGCTGTGCCGGGGTGTGCAAGGTGGCCTCTGCCCTGCCGGGGCAGCTCTGCTCCAGGGCTGGATGCGTACTGCGTGAGACGTCTGCTGGGCATCAAGAGAAGCAGGGCGAGCTTCAAGGAGATAYCAAGGAGATAAATGTTGTGTGTGAAAGCCCAAGGATGGAAGGAGGGCGAGAATTAAGAATTTGCAAAGCAGCACTACATCTTTCAGTGCAACAGCTTTTTCTTCCCTCTCAGCTCTGTTTCTTCCCCTGTTTGCTAGAAGTAGGGTTACACTGTTTTGGTCTGGGTAGTGAGGAGGTGAGAAGGTTACTCTCAATTTTTAATGTGAGATATAAACTGTAAACCACATGGGCAACCACATAGTTGAAACAAACACACCTGCAGCAGAGATGCTCACCATGGCTTGAAACATATCCACGTTGACCTGGAGAGCTTCTGGTGTGAGGGCATTTGTGTCTGGCACCTCGATTCAAAACCAAACCAAATCTGAGAGCTGCCAGTGCTGGATGGTGCACCACAAGCACGTGATTTCAAAGCACAAACCTGGTGTGAACTCACTTCACTGATCCAAATTTCCTTAGAAACCAAAACAAAACACCAAAGTGTGATGATTTGAGGTAGATCTGGCAGGGTTTGTGCTGAGGCAGCTATCCACTGGGGTATCCTCACTCAGATCAGGTGCCGTCTCACCTGAAACCGGTGTGAAACCAGGATGGAGGCAGAGGGGACGCAGCTGGCGGGGAGATGCCTTCCCCACCGCAGGCTCCCTGGGCGTTGCGGCCGGGCCTTGGGGGAAGCCCAGGGCTGATGGGGCCCTGAACTTCAGCAAATGACTCTGGTTTAAAGAGCGTGATTTTCCTTTAAACATGGTAAAAGTGGTGTGCAAGATGTGTTTTTAAATAGAGTACGTTTGCYGTGTGTCTCTTCGGCAGAGAGTTTGTGTCTGTGTAATCACTTAAGTTAAATTGTATTATTTTCTGTCTCCCTCCCGTTATGCAAATTTTGTATTATGTGCTTATGTGTTTTAGGGGGTTTTTTTGTGCAAAGAATCAGGCACGGTTGTATTGGGAAGCAGGGGTTGCAGTGGTTTTTGGGGCACTTTGCTGCTATATGGGATGGGAGATGCAGGCGGCGGGCAGGGGAGCGGGGGCAGAGCTGGTGCGGGCAGGGAAGAGGTGCCCAGGATGGTCTTGGTAGCCGGTCTGGAGGAGGTCCTCAGTGCGCCGCTCAGTGCTGCTGCACCAAGAGTTTAACGGTGGTTGAAGCTTTGCCACAAATGATATATTGGAGGGAAGATGTAAAACGTGAGGCATTGCCTGCTTTCGGTCCCTGTGCAAGTGATCAAGTCAGGCAGCAGCCCGAGCCTCAGCCTCCGGAGACTGAAACATCCGAAGGATGTCATCTCCTGTGGTATTAAAGTGCAATGCTTGAAAGTGTCCCACAACACCAAGGTTTGTTAAACGCTGCAGTTGGAGGACACTGGGAAGGGCTGAGGTGACTCTGTGTGTGCGTTTGGGTGACGGAGCACAAATAGGATGCTTTGTAAATGATTTTTTTTTTCCCTCCTTTCCTTTATGGGGCCAGTGCGTGTGTGTCTAAGTACTTGTTACTGAAATAAACTCTGAAGCGTATTTGGATGCCACGTCTGACAAATGGTGACTTTTTTCTTCCTAATCACAAATGCTGTCTGCGTTTTTACTCCACTTCTTTTYTGTAATATCACAAAGGCCGATCTGACATGCAGTGCACGTTTTCCCTGTTAAATTATGCCCTGGAAGTTTTGACCTCTAGCATTTCGTAGTAGCTTGTAAATTATGTATGGAAATGTTCTGTATTGTTACTGTATGAACTCCACGGAGATGGGGTGTCTGAGTTGCTCGATTTGGTACCGAGCTGGGGAATGTTTCCCTGTTTCTCCCAAAACTCGCAGCATCACGTTATTTTACACTCACTTATTGTACTAAAGATAACTTTTGTCTGTGCATGCAGAAAACCTGGAGTTGCTCTTAGCCAGATTAAAATAATGGATCACTTGAAAGAATATTGCCTAGTATTTATTGCTGCTCACCAGAGGATAATTTCAATAAGAATTTATCATATTTATTCAGCAGCAGACTAATAAATTCAGATTTGTTTAAACAAAGACTCGAAGAAGAACCTGCTAAATGCTTACGGCTATATTCATTGCAGGCATAAGCTACTCCATTTCACTCAATGTACTTGTACCTACTTATGTCATCAATTAATTTGGCTCTTAATATCTTATTTTCAGCACTTTACTTTCTTTCCTCTGGGTACTGCAAGTCATGTTCATCCCTGATGTAAGTCTATTGTGGCATCTCTGATGCTTTCTGGCTTTCGATGGCTTTGATTTGTTGTTGTGGCAAAGTCTAGATAAAGAAGAACACTATTGCAGGAAAGAGTGATCTAATATGCTGAACTTGAATCCGGGAAGATCTTGAATATGAATTCTCCTGTGCTGTGTTTGTGGCTTTGAATAGTTCACCCGGTCTGTCTTTTTTCCCGTATTTAAAACCAGGGTCAATGCTTACCATGTGAAAGGTTCTGCTATTTAGTAACTTTACAATGTTTGTGTATGGAAAATGTGTGCAAGTACATTAGTAGTCTGAGATTTTTGTTGGGAGATAATCTAAAAATGAAGAAACCAGGAAGGAAATCGGTGACCAAATGATGACTGGGAACACACGTGGAACAGGTGAGGGGTATGTATTGACATGATACAAGCATAAAGCTACATGGTCTTTTGGTATGCCTTGCCAAATGGATGCGCTTAAAAATAAATGCTCTTAAAAAAAAAAAGCTTTCACCCAAACTGAAATTTCTTGCGCCAAAGTTAAATTTGCAAAGCCATATCCTCTGCAGGAATGGGAATACTCCAAGTTGGTTGAGTATGTTACGTCTGGTGGCATCCAAATTTTTCTCTCTTATGGGTGGGTGCGTGGTTTAGGTGTCTCTGTGCATGTTTAGAACTGATGTATAGACCATGTGTTTCGTTTACGYGCACACACACACGTTTTTAATGGAATTGAATACACTGTGACTTTCTCTGTTTTGCTGGTTGCTGTCCCACCAACTCACCCTCCTTTCTTTCCATTTAATCATCTTTACAATTAGGCCACTGCAAACTCTCTGAAATAACATGCGCCTCATATGTTAGCTGTGAAAACCAAACAAATCCACGCAGATCGAAGAGTTGGTCTTACAGAGCACAGGCGCCACAAACAGAAAGCTCAGCACGTGAAACACGGTGGGTTTTGCAGGCTTTATTCATGACCGTTTCATAAATCCATTCGCCAGACCTAGGCATAGCAGTGGGAAGAGCAGCACAGCCCAGCCCAAGAGTCCTGCTTCCCCTTCTGTGCTGGGCAGGGTTTAACCAGTGCTCGTGCTCTGCAGGAGAGCTCAGGGTTCACAAAAGACCATGGCAACTTGGGAAGCGCTGCCATGGTGAAAGTCTGCTGTTTGGACCTGCAGAATATGGAGGGTTAATAATGTTCAGGAGGAAAATGCGATGGTGATGGCGACCTTTTCTATGTGAAATAATGCCAGGGAATGCCAGGGGTATTAATCTAAAAAGGCCCACTAACAGTTGTAGGCTTTCTAGGAAATGTTTGCATGTGTTGGTGGTTTCTTTTCCATCACAAATAGCTTCTTCTGTGTCCTGGGAGTGAATCACAATTTTTTTTTCCCACCCTGTTTTTAATTAAAAAGTAAAAGAGAGGAAACCTTTTTATACAAGTGGTTGGAAAGCTGAGCAAGCCATAGGAGATAAATAAACYGGTACAGATTAATTGAACCCAGCAATGGAAGTGACAGATTCCTGTGCCTTCAAATCCTTGACAAATTTATTAATATGACTAATATGTTGGTTTCTTAATGTGATCTACTCTTGCATTGCAAATGATTTTATGTGGGCACTATGGTTTCCAAAATCTAGAGTAAAACAAAGCAACTAGTGTCTTGATCTTTGCCATTAGAAGTAGTATTAGAAATGCAGTGCTGCAGGAGCTGCGTGCGGATTAAAATTATCGGCCAACAGGAGGCAAGAGAGATCTGGGCAATTTTTTATACTTTAAAGTCTTCCAATATACATTTAAAACAGCTGGGCATGCTGGTCTGTGTGATCTTTGGGCTGCAAGCGGTTATGTGCATGGTGACCTTCTGCAGGCAACATTTACCTGGCAGCCTCAAAGTTGCCCATGCGGTTAGTATTCATCACATAGATGTTACAGGTTTTTAATTGCTTTTGTGTCTGGATTGGTGGCAGGGCTTTGTGATTTATCATCCTTATTATTTGGATGGCATTAATGCTGGAAGACTGGTGTCAGAACTGATATGCTGTTGTGCTGGGGCTCGTGGAGGTGTAGGTGGTACAAGACGGGGCTCCTAACAGAAAGCTGCTGTCGTTGGCTGCATCTGCAGTTCTGCTTGAAAAAAAAGAGAGGCAAGAGTCAATGTGTGGTGTTCAAAACTGGCACTTTTTGTTCCGGCTGATGTGATCCTGCAGGACCTCTCCATTAAAATAGCCGGAGTGGTTTTAAATGGTGCTCTCCTGCGTTGTCAACAGGGAGCGAACCACAACACCAAGACCAGTTGTCTGGAAATACGCACTCCCGCCGTCTGCGCGGCTGGTGGGGAGGCGGGTGCGTGATGGGAGAAGCTGGAGCTTGGCTGGCACAGCTGCTGCTCTGCCCAGGAAACCCAGATGTTCCTCTGCATGGCCTGGCGTGGGGTGGGGTGGGAAGTTGAACTTCTTTGCTGTTCAGAATAAAATAGTGATGGAAACTGCAAAGATCAGAGTTTGTTACTATCGATTTGGGGTAACTGATTTATTTTGAGAACRAGGGCAAGGAACAGAACTGGGCGCTTTGGCAAATTGCAGTTGTGCTGATGTGGCCTTGGAGCATCGGATGTTTTGCTTTCTCTCCTAAAAGCACAGGGGTATCGAGGTCTGTATGTGGCTTTGTTATGAAATTGAGATAGCGAAGACAAGTGGCCTGCATGGTGTTTCTGTAGACATGTTTTGCTCACTAACCACATCTGAGTCTCACTGCAGGGTGGAGATTACTGGACTATGTGGATTTTGGCCCTTACCTCTTAGCTTGGGACAAGGGAAGGTGGCACTGAGTGTGCACCGCCGTCCTTGGGTCTCCTTTCTGCTGACGACCAAAATCTGGTGTCAGGATCATATGGGGAGGTTTTAATGGCTGTGCAGCTGAGCGGCCAGCTACCAGGAATAGTGTTAATGAGTGTTTATGACCCTTCCTGGTGCCTTCAGTGGTTTTGGTGCAATAAATGGACACCTTTTTAAGTGCTGGTTTGAAAGGGGACAAACTATTTTTGCTCCCAATTTGCACCAAGCATGCCATGACCTCTGCCGGTCTCCGTGCATTAACAAACTTCTTAAAGGTTTTACGGACACTTTCCATTAGCCACGCCGTAGCTGTTGCCATGAATATTTAATGTCAAGAGCAGTACTTACTATTATTCTTTTTTTGGTCACTCTTTTGACAAAAGTGGATATTCACCCTCAGACCAGGTGGCGGCTGGTGCGCCCTGCACGCCCCACTTGCACCTTCCTCTTCACCCCTTCCCTTTTTTGGCTGTAACTGTGAGAAAGTTTACCCTAATGCTGTAGTGGCCTTGATTTTATTTATTTATTTATTTATTTTTAATAATTCCCCCCCTCCCTTCCTTTTTATCTGCAGTTTGGCAAGGGCCTAAACTTCTCCTCCTCCTCCCTCTGGCCCTTCTTTGCAGCCCCTGGGAAGCGGTGCCGTTTCCAACGGGATTTGCAGTTGAACTTCACAGCACAATGGCTGTCCCGTGCCTYGCCTGGGCTCCGGGGGATGAATTCCCCATGCTTCATGGGTCGCTGGCCCCTCTTTATCTGCAGCAGAAACGGAGGAATGCCTGCAAGGCAGAGCACTTCTGAGGGTGCATGCGGATCCGCCGTGTCTGGGGCRCTCCCCGAGCATTTTATTTCTTTGCTGAAGAAAATGCATTTTCCCGATTTGTAGCCCAAGTCCTCTTCATTGGTAATTTATTTGATGAGTATTTTTTCCCTTGTCATCTTTCGGTGTCTGTGTCATCTCCTGTCCCCTGCTTCTTGTGCGCATTCACAGTCTGTGTTCCACCTTTTGCTCTCAAGCAAGGCTCTTACTTCTTCCAGGAGGAAGAGGAAGGCGTGCCCAGGATACCCAGCTGCACCGGGCAAAGGTGGTGGTGTTTGGGCATTAGAGTAAGTTTTGCTAAATGGCGTGTGGTGTCTGCTTGGGTACATTGGAATGTTTCCTAATCACTGATGCAGAACAGCCCAGCTGTTGCTTTAGGGTAGGGATTTACATTCCTTGCGGGCCAGGTGGAGTTGCAGGATGGATGATGGATTTTGTCCAAACTGCGCAGCATCTYCGTGTCAGAGGCGAGGGCAGGACGCAGGACTCCTCGGCGGCCATCCRACGCGGGTGCTCTTCCCAGGCGTTGCTTGTGCTCTGGATGAGGCTTGCGGCCACCAGCAGGATGAGCTACGGACCAGGGATTTCTGCTGGTGGTGCCCAGTCATGCCAAAAAGTCATCAACTGGTTTCGGGAGTTTTCCACACGTCTGTGCTGAGTGTTCAGAAAGCCACTGCTGTGTCCTCCGCTGGAGGGAGGAGCAGTAGCAATCTGTACACCTCAGAGGAGACCTACTTGTTTTTATTTGATGACATTCCTACCTGAAAAACAAAACCGTACCAAAACATACATAAACCCAATTAAAGTCAATGCCTGTTGTACCCAAAGTTAYGAATGTATCCTTTGCCGTGGTGGGATCATTGATCGTCTGTTCCCCTTTCAGTTTTCCCCGAATGGATCCACTTTCAGGTTTTTAGTTGCTGCCAGTAGCACTCATGGAGTTTTTCCTGTTTTTAAGTTGCCATCAGCCAACAGGAAGAGTGTGCCCCCAGAGTTAAAATTGTTTTAGGAGGGTTTTTTAGGTGGAACCTCTAAAAATAATAAAGTAAAAACTTATCAATACATTATCTKTGCTGAACACACCTCTCAGTTGGATCTCATTGTGTTTGAGCTTGTTTTAAGTGATTTGTAGACCCAGGTACACCCTCCTGGAATCAGACAGCCTCGTCGTCTAGCGTCTGTGCTGTCTCGAGTGCAAGCAGCCTGTAACAGAGCGCCCTGGAAGCACATCAGAGCCACGAACTGCTATGTAGGAAGGGCAAAACTGCCACCGTTGGTTTTGGCTCCTGGTGCGTGCCTCCTTTAATGCAAGTTTAGGGGTGAAGCCCATGAGTTCATTTTACGTGAACCGTGGCCACCAATTAATTGATGTCCGTGTATGCACGTGCTGGTTAATGTGTAGGTGGCCAAATCTGTCCGAAAGCCCTAGCAAGCCCCTTTTGCAGAAGCAGGTTCCCACCGCCGCTGTGCTGTGTTGGTGTGCTTTAGGAGCCTGTGTCACGCATTTGGTTTTCTGAGGTTTGAGAGAAACTGAAGTGCACGCTGTAGCCGATGAGTACGTAGTTATCTCAACTGTGATCCACACTGGCGAGAACTTAGGTAAGTAGGATGCTGCACGTGTTGTCTGTTTGGAGAAGCCTCGTGCTGGTTGAAGGCATCTTCCTGCTGGGGATTGTATCAGTAGGTCTCTTTTTTCTAATTGTTAATCTAGGTGTAACTTGGTCTCTGGTCAGCCAAGTTATAACCACAATCCCGGATTGGTTTGTATGTCAGCTCTTAGTGTTAGGGTGGGATTGAGTGACTGAAGATTTGTCTGATGATAGGAGGAAGGCTTGGAGGCAAGAGGCTTTTCCTTCACCGTCATCCCTGTGACTGGAGCAGCCACAATGCTTTGTTCTCCAAAGCCTCCTGCAAACCCTCTTCCTTTGGTCCCTTTACTTTTAAAGCCTAACTCAACCTGATCCATGGAGAGTTTGAAAACTCTTGCTTTGCAAATTGGTTCCTGAAGCCTGCGATCGCAGTCATGACATTACGGGTGTCATAACTGCAGGGGCCCCATCTGCCCCATGTCTCTCCCGGGCTGCTTTTCTGGGATGTGAAAATTGAAATGTTCAGTTCTGGATGCAGGTGCCAACTGGGGGTTGGGGATGGAGGGCTGGGGATTGGGAGGCCAAAGCTCTTCTCGTCACAGCCTCCCTGGGGTGACACTGGATCGTGACAGGGGTGAGACTGGGCTCTGCAAAACCTACTTAAAATTTCACAATTTGCACCACAGGTAAGTAATAGCTACGAGGCAGCAAACGCATTTGTTGTAACTCCCTGGGATCCGAACCAGCCCCTGTCGGTGCAGACCTCCCGGGGCAGCGGCTGCTCRTCGCGGCAGTTGCAGACGCGTGTGGGTGAGGGAAGGGGGCTGCTGGTGGGCCGCTCGGCCGGGCCCCCTGCGCCTTTCGCTGGGGAGGGAGGGGGAGACAGTGTCCGCAAGACCCTTTCGGAAGGGAAGGGAAATGCTGCTGTTGTCCTGCAGGCATGGAGGAGTACACAGRAGGCAGGAGGAGTGTAAGCCTTATTGTTGGTGAATATTTAATTATGGTTTCAGGTTTTTYTTTCTAAGAATAAAGAAAATGTTTCTTGGGTAGAGAATTGTTAAGAAGTGTAAAGCATTACTGGAAAGCAAGTGGTGGTTGTATTGTAGAGCTAAAGCTTGCTTGCTTTCCCATGCAAAAAGCCTTTGTCTCCTCGCAGGTACCCCCCATCCCCCATGGTATGCTTCTCTGCCAGATTAAACTGATGTAAGTCATCTTACTKCCCTTGGATTTAGGGAGTGAGAACCTGTGATTGATCTCTTTGCCTCCCTCTCTGTGCTGAGGAAGGGACTGGAGCTGGGGTGCAGTTTTCCTGGAGGTGAGCAGGGCTGCCTCCCTGCCAGCATAGGGCTTTTAACATTGGACATGCATAACAAAAACACACTAACAAGCTCCTCTCTTTGATTACCTTGATATGACATGCATTGGAAAGAGAGAGGCTTCCCTGCTCTTCCCTGTCCGGTCCCTGGGGGGAAGACATCTCTGATTGCTTAAACTTGGTTTTCCCTAAATGAGAGTTTACAAGCAATTGGGACACTTCCATCATTGCTCTAGCCTTTTATTCAAGATAATATTAAGAGACATCATAACATCACAGTGTCAGAGCAAACAAAGCGCTATGTAATTTTATCCCATATTAATGCAGAGTGTCGCAGATGGTGCTATCATTAGACAGCAATCTATAAAAATGGCCCATGAGACAAAGCCCTGGCACAATTATTTGTTCTTCAATTATTTATTCAGCCCTTTAGGATGTGTAATACTGACAGACAGCACAGAATGTACTGCCTACCAATTTGCAGATCTTGACTGACTGAGTCCTCCGTCATCGATGGAATAAAACGTGTATGGGGGGAGGGTGATGTAGCATGGCTTCAGATTTTATTTTTTGCTTGTTTTCCTGTTCACTACATGGCTTTAAGGCTGCCTCTTTTAAGCAACCTTCTCCACCCTGTTGTTCATCTTTGTATTTCAGTTAATTGCAAGGAAGACTTAGTGATCTCGGCCCGAGGTTTTTCATCCCTAGTGTGTTTGGAGCCAGGGTTTGTTTCCTCCGGGGCTAACATCAGCTGGCCGGCCTTGCAGGGCAGACTAATTGGGCAGGCGCCTGCTCCCCTGCCAGCCCCRTCAATCTGGGGAGCTCTGCTCTCCTCGCCGATTGACGGTGCTGCGGATTCTGCACGGACCCTGTGGGAAGCAGGATGGGACACACTGCTTTCCAGTCGGATTAATGGATGAAGGTGCAGGCTCGTTTGGTTAAGATTCTCCAGCCCAAGACATTGCCTGCTCCTGACAGCTATTACTGTTGTGGTGGCATTTTTGGAGAGGAATTCATTGCCTGCCAAATTTTTACTGTTGCTTTACTGTCAAAATAATGTCACTGCCATCAAAAGGAGCCCACCTGCCTCTGACTGTACCTTTGCCTCCCCTGTGATAAGACAAATGTTTCTGTAGTTGCCCAGTGAACCAGAACTGGGAGCTGATCTGGTTTAAACTTAAGGACTGGTTTAGGTTTAGGCTTTGAGTGACTATGAAACTGCTTAAGTGTCATTGTCCAAAATGGCTCACATTCATCTGGAAAAATCCTCTTAAGTTGCTATATTATATTAACAGTAACTTTAATTCTTTAGGGTTTTAGAGTCCCAATAAAATGCAAATTTATCTGTCACCAGTGTCTCCTTTCTCTTTCCAGTGTATGTTGGTTAGGTTCATCCCTTTGGCATCCATATTGTCAAAGCTYCTGCCCCTATACTGAAGCACACCTGAAACCACTGCCCCAAAGGTATCCTTCTGTATTGTTAGGTTGKTTTTTTTTGTAGAATAAATCTATAACGTTCCTTTGGAAAGCCTCCCTTGCCTTGCCCATAGCACTTCTTTTCATACCCGTGATAAAAATGAACAATGACCCTTTCACTCAGAAACACAATTTCAGTTATTTATAGGTTATATTAACTACATGTCTTTAAAACTGTAAAATCTAACCCTGTCCTTTTATTTCATGTTGAGTCATTCTGGCAAGTCCTTTGTATAAAGCTGGTAAATTGTGGGACAGTGTAAGTAACCTCCCATTTTTTTAATTTACTGGTAAATCTATAACAAGTGGCTTGTAACTGATGAGGTAAAGTCTCTAATTAGATTAGTTTCTAATTTCTAAAGTGCCTGTTTAGAGAGCCAAGTTAGCTAGTTTTGTTCCTGATGAGATAGGATTTCTTGGTCATTTGCTGTCATTTAACTAATTTCTTAAATTTGCAAACAGCCATGGTCTGGATTTTAAAAGTAGATGGAGAAAATGTGGGTGTGGGCTGTACCGTACCCCTTCTGCCGTCTCAGCCCTAAGGGCAGCTGTAGCTGCCCTTGCTTGACAGGACATTTAAATCRCGTGGAAAGGAGCAGGTTTTGGTTCAGAGTTGGGGGCTGCCGTGCTGTCACCTGTTTAACCCAGGCAGCCTCCCCCAGCTCCCCGCTTCCACCCGGGTCCTCTTTTCCCTTTTCCAGCTGGCATGACCGAGACTTCGTCTGCTTCAGCGTTCCCAGACCAGCAGGTCCTGATCCAAGCTGTGCCGGTGTGCCGTGCGTGGGACGTTTTGTGTGTGCCGGACCCCAGGGACCCACCGGGGCTGTAACCCCCCAGCGCCGGGCACGTGCTGTCCGCGGTGGAGACGCAGGGAAGCCAGCGAGGGGAACGGCCCGACTCCCTCCCGTCACCCCAGCAGCCTGTGCCCAGGCGAGCCGTCCCGCAGGAGTGCGCTCACCCACTGGCACGGTTTCACAATTTAACCTGATTTGAGCTGCACCTCCATTGTGTAGCTGCTAGTCACACAAGCAGAAATGGATGAAAATTGCACCTCCTTATTGCTTGTTTTTTTTTTTTTCCTCCTGCCCTGCAGTAGTTTTTGGTTAGAGAAGCCCCTTGAGGGGGTTGGGACAGCGGCTGTGGCTGTGCCCTCCCACAGCCAGCCCAGGCCCACCGCTGCCATTGGGATGGAGATTTTCCCCTTTCTGGGAACTCACTTCCCTATAAATTCCCCCAAAGCTTCCTATCCTCACCCTTCTATTTAAAGAGCAACTAAATGAATTCAGTGGGGGTGGTTGAAAGAGCCAAGACTCAGTTCACCCTGGCTCCATTTCTGGCATCTCTCACCCCGAGAAAAGCTATGCCATGGCTAATCCCCAGGGTCCTCCTCCCACCCACCTTCCCGGGTTTGGGGGGGAGCCACAGCCGGATCCTTGGGATGTGACACTGCTCTGAAATACCAATTGCTACGGTTACCCAGGTCTGTTTGTCAGCACTGTTCAGTGCTGCTTAATCCCCCTTTGTGTCCACTTTGGAATGACGGCTGGGATTTTGCAAGTTGGTTCATGCCTTATTCACAGCCCCTGGGAAGAACGAAGGTGAAACCACACGTGGAAAGGCATGGGGTATGTGTGCGCATGTGTGCTTCATCTTCGTAAGGTGTTCGTATAATGTTAAGAGGAATATATCTGAGTGATGCTAGCAGCTTGACTTAAGCAAAGAAATTCATGGCGAAGCCTGGAAAATCTCTGCTGACACGCAGGCTTTAACCCAGGCAGTTGTGCCAAAAGATCCAGAAAAGGCTTAATGGCAGAAGATAATGCTGCTGTGTCAGCACACATTTTCAGCCCTAGCTGTGAATTTCCTGGCTTTTGTGTACTTGAGTTAAACCCTGATGTAGCCCATCACCCGCTCCAAATAAGTACCCTCAAACAAAGAGAGAATCAAATCCCAGCAGTTTGCTACTTAGTGGGGGAGACTGGTGGGTAATAACGTGTTCGGAGGCATGAACCTGATGAACATGGAGAGCAATGCTACAGACCGCGAGTGACCTATTAAACCTGCAGTTGTTTGGGTCAGTATGGACATTCCTGGCCAGACATTCCCAGAAAAATATATTTAGTCTGTGGATCAATAGCTAGAGCTTATGACTCCTTGGGACTCAGAGGTGCAATCACCAGTAATCTTTGTGCTATTGCCGATAGCAAAACATATGTGCGTGCTAAAAAAAATACCTTTCTTAAACAATTGTTTGGTTGTATTTCTTTTAATGAATGCAGGCTGTAACCAAACACTTTCATATTCATGACGACTGTATAATCTATTTACTGTGGCAACTTACCTATTGCTTTTTTATACTTCGCTGTTTAGTCCTTGCACCCTGCCAGTTCCCAGGCAGGAGCGTGTGCTGCAATAATCCCTGTTACGTCCTAGGCGCTGGAAATGCCACATGAGCTCTTGGAGTACAGTGGCACCCGGGGCATTCGCATGCTAAGGAAACATGATCATTCTGAAAGCACCAAAACAAGAAGACAGATATTGGAAAGAATAACAAAGATATGTAGCAACATTTCAGCGACAGCGGGATTTGGTTTTGAGGCTCTGATTCTGTGCTGGAATGCATTAGGTCTGATCCCCAGGTGTCCTACTCCCTCAATCTCCTCTAACAAGAAACATTCCAGAGAAAGGAAAGGGAAATCTCTCTCCTGAACTTGTAACTGGTGTGCGAGTGAATCTAGCTAATCCAGCAAAGTGGGGGCAGAGGGCAGGGTTTATCTTCTGCCCCAACCAAGCCCTTCTCAGTGTCTACAGTGAGAAAGCATGTAATGTTCTTGGTAATCCATCCTATGTGCGGCCTTGAGGTAGCCCTGGGACAGCTTTGCGTCAAGTGTGGCGTATTCACGCTGTTTGCACCCTGTCTGAGCTCAGCCATTCTGCCGGCCCCTTCCCTGAACRTCGGGAGGGGGGCACAGGACTGGTGTGTCTGAGGGACTGATGCCAAACGGGGGGTGATGCCAGTTGTATCCCTACCAGTCACACCCCAGCGTTAAGGCTTAGCGTGGTTGGAAGTATGGGCTTGAGCATCAGTTCTGCAGGCTAAATAAACGGGACACATTAAATCAAACACAGACGTGTTTTGTGCAAGGTGGGTTGTCTGGATTTGTATGATAGTTGCTGAAGAGAAATGCGCACTCCAGGGTGCAATTCTTCTCCTCCTGGTGTGGCGTTAAAAAATAGGTCAGATGACTCAGGCCTAAAGCTTGACCATGAACTCTGCAGAGAGACTAGATGACTAGCTCAGATTGTAGTTACTTGGTGAGGGTATGACTTGTACCTGGATTAGATGAATATGGGCTTGGGCTTGTGTTTAAAACCAGTCTAAGCAGAGGTGGTGCTTTCATGGAAGAACAAATATTTCTATTTCCACTACCTGCGGAAAAGCTACCTACTGA
This sequence comes from Oceanodroma leucorhoa, assembly GCA_030449065.1. Taxonomy (NCBI): domain Eukaryota; kingdom Metazoa; phylum Chordata; class Aves; order Procellariiformes; genus Oceanodroma; species Oceanodroma leucorhoa. The sequence goes on from JASVER010000004.1 coordinate 3,455,058, forward strand.
GTTTGTCTGGAAAATGAACAGCTTTCTCTGTTGCTTGTTTTGGAAGTTATACTGGGGCAAAGTTCAGATGTACCATTATATGTTCTTTTGGCATCAGAAATTTCCCCCGATGCTTTTGCCTTTGTCCTACCCTCGCAGGCAGGCAAGCACACCCGTGGGCATGCAGGATCCCCGTTTGCCCTCTCCCTTGGAATTGTCATGGTGCTCTTGCTACTGTTTTTGTGGCAAATGGTCTGTAGGAATAAGACTGAGGCCATCAGTCTCTTGTAAGTCACAGGTTCTGTAAGCATGTTGATTTGTAGAGCTGATCTCTAAAAATTGCCGATCAGTGTCATTGCAATCACTTGTAATGGTAAGTGATGCTTGTGGTCCACAGTGAGGAATACAGTACAGGGTCCATGAAATTACAGCTAATGAAATGAATCTGCCTTTTTTTAGTAAGGTTTGAATGGCGTGTGGAAGATCTATGCTTCGGTGATTGGAGGTATGAGGAGGAAAGCTTTCCAAAAGCCAGTTCTTCTTTTAAATCATCTTTGCCCCCTGTATCCAGATTGCTGAGCAGAGTCTTTGGTCCCGCTTTCCTCCTTCATCTTCCCAAGAAGAGGAAAGAATTTCACCTTCCGCCATAATACATGGGTTCAGCTAACACCAAAGCAGGCACCAGAGCTAGTTAAGATAACTATAAAGTGACTGCCCTGYTTTAATACTGAAAGTGCTGATTAAAAGCCCCTTTTCTATGCAAGGCAGCACCTGTGTGCTTTTGCATACATAGCTGAATTTGGAAGCTGGTATTTTTTAGGTGTCCATGTGCTCCTCATTCAGACGCACAGTTTGGAGAGGGGCTGATGGGGCTGACCCAGCTGTTCAGAGGCTGCTGCAGCTGCATGCAGGGTTTTGGTCTGGAAAGCTTCAGCTGTGTTTCACTCAAGGAGTTCAAAAGTCCATAAACTACCAGCACTGTCAAGAGGGAAGAAGAAAATGAAACATCTTCCTCCCCYCTTTTTTTGTGAAACTGATACAAACCCAAACTTCCTTGTCCACCTTTCAGACAGAAATGAGTTAGAATATAAATGAATAGTTAGTGCTGTCACTGAGTCAAACAATCACCATCTATTTATTTTTCTCCAGTGGGCTTCCAACTTCTGAGTCATATGGACAGTATAGATATTGCACATAGCTGCCATGTAAACATACAGATCGTGCTTTCAGTAAAATCAGAACACACTAAATTCGAAAGTGAAGTTTATTCCACGTTACTCTGCTTATGCCAGTTTACTCTGAAAGCAGAATTTGGCCCATTCTTTCTTTGACTTTTTAAAGAAGTGGAATATCTATTACCCTTTCACTTCACCTCTCTAGTACTTCAAATATTACAAACAGATATAACAGCTAAAGTAAGGGGGAAGTTTTGTCGGTGATTGGTTGGCGTACAAGATTTATTTTTTACAGAAAAAGAAAAGCAGACAAATTGGGTGAAACTCTTGTCTTTGAAGACTTTTCTACAGAGTTGTGGTTTTCACTGTTGGCTTCTGTAGTGTATGGCTCATTCTCCTTCTCGAGGTGGTGGTGGACATGGGCTTTGCCGATTGCTCTGGGCCATGGCTGGTAGCCTGCCTGGGTGCCAGTTCCAAACTGGAGAACAGCGATTGCGTCATCTAAATGTGTAAGTAAATAAAAATAATGAAACAAAAAAAGTGGGACAGCAAAATAAAATGAAATCTTAAAGAGGGCATGGGAGGAGGCAGGAATGAGGATGCTACTTTCTCAGTCTCTCCTTCTCTGCAAGGCTTCTTTGGATTGTGAAATCTGATGAAAAGGATGAATATGGGAACCTGTTAGCGGTCCCCAGTGGAGCTCTTCTGCATTGGGCTACATGTTTTAGAAAGTATCTTGCTGACAGACCCGGAGAAAATTGTGGCTTCTTGTGACTGCATAGGCTGCTTGGAAAAAAGTTCTGTTTAATGGATATAATATTACAGAGCCTTAAGGGTGAACCATGGTGTGTTGTTCAATAGCTGAGTTTTGTCAGACAGATACAAGTCTTCATTTTGGAGAGCAATGCTTCCGGGCCATGCAGAGAAACATCCAATAAAGGTTTTAATCTGTGGGAAGCTGAATTTCGCCCCGTGTTTTGTGAGACCTAGATGTCACTTAAATCCCATGTATCTGCCAAAATGTTTAACAGGTGGATTGAAGTAGCATCTTGGCTTCATGGTGACCCCCTGCGGTGGGAAGGATTTCCTCCCTGGGAACATCACAAGGAAAACCTGAGGAAGCAGTAATGTTAAGTGTCTTCATTTCACTTGGTCAGTCATTTGCCTTTCAGTAGCATCTTTTTTCTAGGCCTCTATGCTAAATCAAGAAGAAAAGAATCCATCTTCAACTGGGGTCTCACGRGCTGGCCCCATGCAGAGCCTGTGTGCTGYAGGAATCACAGAATCATAGAATAGAATACCRGGTTGGAAGGGACCTCAAGGTTCATCTGTCCCACCTTTCTTGGCAAAAGCACGGTCTAGACAAGATGGCCCAGCACCCTGTCCAGCCGAATCTTAAGTGTCCAGTGTTGGGGAATCTACCACTTCCCTGGGGAGATTCTTCGAATGGCTGATTGTTCTCATTGTGAAAAATTGCCCTCTTGTGTCCAGTCGGAATCTCCCCAGGAGTAGTACCCATTACCCCTCGTCTTTTCCATGTGACAGGAGTTGAACCCCCTGGGGCAGGATGGTCTCAAGTAGCTGGGGGGCAGCGAGGCGACGCGGGGTTTGAGCAGTTAGGTATTGAACGAGGGTTTGCTCAGCAAATGTGTCTTGGAGCCTGCAGCTTGCTGCATGCACACACCTTTGCCAGGGACAGGATGGCTCTCCGGGGTCTTGGTGGCGTAGCCGGCATGTGGGCATGTCGCAGCAACCCCAGGCATGCGTCTCCTCTTGCCTCCATGTTGGGAAAAAGGCTCAAGTTGCCCATCCGCTTGAAAGGAGTCTGCAAAATGATTTGAAACCAGCTGTGAGAGTTTCGTTTTGGGGAAAATCGGGGTGTGGGAGAAGAGATGGCTGTGAACAGGGGGAGTCGGGGGGAGGGAAGCAGGCCAGCGTGTCTGTGTAGCCCCAGTTTGGGATTGAGCGGGCTACGAGTGGTGTGATGCTTTGCGGGAGGATTAGAGCAATAAGGGCTTCAGTATCTCTGAAACGAGAAAAGAAAGAGTCTGGTGTATTATGCTCGTGTTGCTGAATGAAACTATTTTACAGTGGTTCTGCTAAAAGGTTTTAGCACCAGAGAGAAAATGGGAATGTTTCAGTTCTCTTTACAAGGACAGTCCATTTGCATTAATTCTTTTGTGTTACATTGAAGGGAATGTCCTGGCAAAATGTCATTTGAAAGGATTATTTGAGAGTTTAGATGTGTCTTGCCAATCCCTTCTTTCTTTTCTTCATCTCCAAGAAGAGCAGGGAAATGTATGCTAAAATAAATTTTGGCTTTCTAGCTATTTAGGGGCATATGAGTAAAAATTAATTCAAAAGAACTTAAGGCTTACAGAATGGAAAACATTTGCTCCTGCAGTTCATTGCAGCTGAAGAAATTTGTTATATTTACATCTCCACTTTTCAGTTTTGGTTTGAGGTGCTAGGACACAGGTTTACAGCCTGAAAAAGGTAGAAGCTTGGCTTGGATGGTCATGTTTATTACACAGTCTTGTCCAGGTCTCGCTTCTCTCCTTGTCTACAACCCTTGTGAAGTTGTTTTTATTGAGATTTCGATGTATGTAAATTCTGCAAAGCAGTGATGAATTGAGAGTGAGTAATAATTTAGCACTTGATTTTGAGTAGTACTCTTGACACAGTAAAATTAGACTTTTATTGCATTCTATTTTTAATATATTTAAAAAAGAAAGGAAGCTAATTGACTGTTTCTCACTGAATTTTATAAATGGCTTTATAACTGTTAGTGGTTCCAAAAAGAAATAAACTCGAGTGAGGCGTAACAGGATGTGCTCTATGACTTTTGGCAGAAGATAAGCAATACTGCAAGATGTACTTTTCATAGATGCTGCAGTCTGAACAAAACTTTGTTATAGGCTATTCCTAATTCTCATCCGCTTGTGGCCATATTGTGTTCCTGTTGTAATTGCTTATGAAGAGATGGAACAGTCAAGAATATTAGTATTTTCTACTGTGACTTAGCAGGTAAGCTTGGTGGGGATTGAATACCACCTAACCTGCTCTGTAAACCTAAAGCTCTAGTTCGGGAGCTGTATATTCACAGTCAGCTGGGTTTCCATTTTCTCCCTGTACCCTTGGTGATCTTGCAAAGTTGATTGTTCATTTTGCCACTGCCCTCTTTTACTATATTCAGTAATCAAGGATTGAGGGCATGCTTGTGTAGCACATTTGGTTCTTAAAAAATATTTTAAGCTTGTTTCTTTATTGATGTTCACATCTGATAACTTTTGACCTTACAGTGGAGATGCAGCAGGGGCCAACAGCAATTCTGATGAGAGAAGCAATAGCAGAGAACCCTTGCACTAAGGTCACAGGGTCCTTCAAACAGAGGTGATGCTCCTGTCCTACCAAAAAAGGTCCCCTGGTGGGTAAGCCTGCTGGTCTCGCCCAAACAAAACTCTGTGTGTCCATGTTGATAAAAGGTTTTCCATGTGGGAAACTGCCCAAGAATTTACATCTGGTCCTGTCATTCAGGTAAGGTGTCTCATGCAGCATGGCCAGGCCTCTACATTGCTGAAATAGATGACTTTGGGACTTTAAGCCAGTTGAAAAAACAGTTATTTTGGATATTTTCTTTTAAAAAAAGTGTTTTCTTCTGATGCAATATATCATAATTTCCTCCCCAAAATAAGGACATCAGCACAAATACAAAGATGCACCCTTTACTGACACAGACATGGGGCTATTGACTAATGTCCAGGAGATAGCATGCTGTCCATTTTGCTTGCGATGTTTAGAAAATATTTCGTCAGCACGAGGAAAGAGAGTAAAAATGTAGCTTGGAAAGCCTGAAAACCACCCAGGCACGCTGCCGGTCCAGCAGCCACCTTGCCTAAGGACAAGGCCAAGATTTCTTGGCTCCTGGGTCACGTCTGTGCAGAGTGGTGCTGGGATCCATAAATCAAGGTTATTCAGTAACATGGTGGCTGTTAAACTGCATTTGCCTTTCATTCTGTGTTTATCAGAAACAGCCATATAGAACTGAGTAAACAAAAAAAAATTCTTAATTTTAGGAGCAATTATTCTCAAAAAAAAAAAAGGCAAACCAAAGGAAACTGTGCAAAATACATTTTTGTTTCCAAGGGAAACAGTAATGAGAAAGATTTAGGTCATTGTGGAAAAAGAACCACATAGAAAACCTTTTTCAGCAAGGATGTGGAAACAGAGCTTATCTTTTTGGGCAGCTTTGCCTAATAGATAAGGCCCTGGACTGGAAGCGGGTTCAAATCCCAGCTCTGCTGAAGAATTTTTGTCAACTTAAACCTATCAGTTTGTGCCCCTGTAATTTCTTTTTGCAAAGCGAAGATAATACAGTTCGTCCTCTGAGAAGTGTTCAGAGTAAAAATGAGGTGCTTGTGTGGCCCCTGGGTATGGTACAGTGCTAGTGCCCACCTGTGCAGGTACTTAGGATTTGAGGGTTGAAGTTGTTCATGGCAGGTTGTCCTGCTTGCTTTTATGTCCTGACTGAGATACCACTTTATTTTTCACCCTCCCTTAAGGAGATTGTTGTTGCCAATCAATGGCAGTGCTCTCAGAGACCCTGTACAGTGTAAAATGCCTCCCCTCCTCACCCCTAACTTCAGAGAAACCAAGTGACTGTATTGGTCACTTCAGTACCTTTGAGCCAAGGCCCAGATGCTAATTAATTAAGCCTTGTAGCAGACTTTTGGAGTGTCTAAGCATTATCCCAGCCTTTCAGGTGGTGAATGAAGCATGGGGGATGTTGACTGGCATGCTCAGGATTACACAGCCATGTGCACAGCCGAATACAACCCCAAACTCAGTCTCTTTGGCATTCCTTCCTTTGTCTGAGGACAAGGTTTAATGTATTTCACACTGTCAAACCCAACCTATAAGGGCTGGGTCAGCGTTACATTAAGGGTTATCAAAGAACTAAGAATTGGAAGAGATACTGAGGCTTTATTTTCTGAATCAGGTGTCTTCAAGACTACAGAAAATGAAATCCTGTGTGCTTGGTGTTACAAAACCTAGATTTGTTAACCCAGTGCTGAGCCAAATCCAAACTGATGAGTAGCAATGCTTGCTTGTTTTTCAGTTTTCAATATAATGCTGCAGTCTTTGTTTCCTCTTTTTCTGGTATTTTCTGTAAGCTGCAGAACAGCTATGGTGTTACGGCACAGCGATGGCAGAAATCCGCATGCTGAGAGTGTCACGGGTACAAGTCCTTGAAGTCCATGGCAATGTTGAGAGACGCAGTGGAGAACATGTTAGAAACAGGCCAGGCACACACTGGTGGACCTAACTTGTCACCACAATTGTAAACCATGGAAGGGTAAAAACAATTGAATGAGAGTGTCTAAACTTTTGTAAAGCCCATTTACATTCAGCATCTAATGAATTTTCACAAGGAGCAAGCCCAAAGAAATGCAACACCTCAAGCCTTCAGTTAAAATGAAGGTGTCTTTAAGACTCATGTTTCAGTATCCCACTGTGGAAAACCAGATTTCTTGTATCTTAGAGCACTAAGGTAAAAATTAACTGAGAAACCCAGCACTGCTCCCCAACCCCCGAAGTCTTCAGGCCTACTTTAAATCTCCTAAAGGAGCAGAGAAGTATAGGCAATCTATTGGAAAAAAAACCCCAAACAGTTGCTAAAAAATAAACTTCCTTTCCAGATATCTTTAAGGTGGTCATTGGGTCCACCAGTATTTGTAGCCTCAGAAGCACCTTCCACAAGTTTATCACTGACCCTATAGCCCCACATTCACTTCATGCATATCTGCTTAACAAGCTGGAAACCTTTAAAGGGTGGCCAGGTTCCTCCTGGAGTTTTAACTGTGGTAAATCAAAGCCAAGCAGAGGCTTTGTGAGCCTTCTATTTCAGCATCGTTTAATTTTCAAATGGTGGTGCCAGATTGTTGTTAATTATTTTTTGCTGACAGAATTTTTTTTTTAAGTGTAATCATTGTTTAGTTAGTTTCTAAGTGAGAGAAGTAGTTGGAATCTGCCTGCTCTGAAGAGAAGAGGGAAAATATTGTGGGTTCATCTGTCAGTGAAAACCAATGAAAATGGATGTAGTTCCATTTAAAAGCCTGTTAACTCCTTGGTTAACCAGCACAGTCCCAAACAAAACGTGACCACAACCTGTGTGTTTATATTGGCCACAGCTTTTTGTATCATCAGAGTATGGGAAAAAAATGTTTCATATTGACCCTTGTGCAAAAACCAATGGTTAAGTTGCAGGCGGCTTCAAAATCCAGTTACTCCCTACATAAAAAATGTACAGTGGAAAATAGCAGCTCAACCATGTGGAGAAATAAAGCCAGAAGAGAAAGTATATTTTCAGTAGCGATTTAGTGCATGATTGATCTTACTGATAGCAGTAGTGTAGTGTTCATAGCTGAGTAAGCCCACCAGCAACAACTTGCTTGTAATGTGTGTGTTGGAAAAATGCAAAGAAAATAAATTAAGTTTTAAATAAAATTTACATTTGTATTAGAAAATCAACATGTTAGAGTTTAGCATGCTTAACATTTTATGAGAGCTAATTCCCTTTCCAAAATTGCTCTGTTTATGTGTTTGTTTTGCCGTTTCCTCTGACACTCTTCTGTGTCTGTTTGTCTCGGTATCTCTAGTATATTGGGTTTTTTAAGGTTAACATCTGAAAGGCAAAACCAGCGATTTCAGATGCAGTTAACTTTGCCCCTGTGTGTTCGTTTTCTTATTAAATTCCCTGCGATGCTTCCTCCCTTCTCACCACCCTGTCTGATAAGACAGCTGATAAAGTCCCGCATCATTTTTACCTGGGGGTGTCCCAAAGAAGCTGTTGCCTGCCTGGGTTACGTGGACAAGAAACCATTTAGAGGAGCAAAGGCAAAGCATGGAGTGGCGTGAAGGACGGGTCACACCTACAAGGACGTGGTGCCTCTGCGGCAGGGCCAGCTCTGAAGGGAGGAGGTGGTTTAAAGGGCTGCAGCTGTGCGACGTCGGCTGGGTACCCGGGGCATGGTTTTGCTCTGGTCATGCTTCGTGGTTGAGTTCTGACTTTGGTGTTTGCAAGCACAAGCTCATTCTCTCCGATGATGCGAAGGGAAGCTTTTAAGCTGAAGTCTTCTACCCTGTAGAAATTTGAATATGAAAGCTGTCAAAACACCTGGCAGTGGATGATAGAGGTTTCCCTTCTCACCCTGACCTCTCTTTTACAGTAACTGCACTTTCACATATGCTTCTGAACAGCCATGGTAATCATAAGGACGGTGTTCAGAAAGGGTCTGGCAGAGGTAGGCAACCTCGATGGACGCCTTCGCTTTTCCAGCTCTCCCTTGAGTGCTTCCCTTTGTAATGAGGGTGCTCAGAGCAACAGGCATCCTTGAGCATTGTAAAATCAGCATCTTTATATTGGTTTATCCTTTTTCCAGTGCGTTTTTTTTGCCATCCAAAACAAAGCAACAGCTCTTACCTTCCTTCCCATCCCCTGCAAAGAGGAGATTTGAAAACAGTTCTGGTAATAGCACTGAGTCGTGCATTGAGGCAGCACTGATCCACTGTCGTGGCCAGCAGTGACCCTTTCCTTCAAGCTCCTTGCACTGTTCTGGCAGTTCTGTGCCTTGTCTACAGACCTTCAGAAATCAGGCCACTGAGCTAAATTGCAGGTCCTAGCTGTTGGCGCCTGTGTTCACAAACCTTAACATGGTCTGGCAGGTTGATGTCTGCAAAATCTGGCTTCTCTTTTGGTTTATCAGTGGTTCTGTCTGGCTGAAGGCATGCTGGCGGTTATCTCCTCCTCCCTCTTTGGGCTTTTGCGCGCCACTGAGACTTGGTACATCTTGCTGCAGCCTTTTAAGATGCTACTGCTGTCAGCTGTTTATAGCTCTGCTGGAAGATTGGCTTGTAGCAGAGTTGGTGAACCCCTTGTGTGCACCTGTATGTCAGCTGGGCTTCTGGGTTATTGTCCTAAATATTAATGTAACCTGCTAGTAAAAATAGCTTTGCCCCCAAATCCAGACAGTAGGATGGAGAGGCTATGGACAGCATGCCTTCCCTTCTGCTGGGAGTGCGCACGTGTTCAGATGTGGAGTTTGACTCAGCTCTGAAGCTCCTAGAAAAGAGGTCCTGCTGCCTTGTAGGTCTTCCTGGGATCTGGTAGAGGTGTGACTGAGCAAGCTGCAGCCTTCATGAGCAGCTCAGATGGACTGAGCTCCTCCTAAGCAATGTGACTGGTACAAACCTGATCTGCAGCTGGGGTATGGCAGGCGACGAGGACAGAAAGTGTTCAGGTCACTGGATGGAGGACATGCTTGAGCCTGATCCTTATTTGTAGGTACAATAAAAATTCAAAGGTTGAAATAATAATGACAGTATCTTGGAGCACAGAATGGACCCAGTGTTACCTAGATCCAGACAGCCTTAACTTTGAAACAACCTTCTGTATTTTCTCTGTTTGGTTTTATCCAGATATTGTTTATCTTACTAAACTTTAGTTTTGATCTTTTTTATGCCAGGGCTGGGTTTTTTTTGAGTGTCTACAGTAGTGCTGGGATCTCTAGACTAATAACACTGCTTCAGTATTTGCATAAGGGCCTTATATATTTCAGTTCCACTTGGGAGGACATAGATATCTAGCTTTTGAGCATGTATTAAAATATCATTGTGGGTTATAAATTGTTGTTATAGGCTGTTCACGTAGTGCCTTAAGATTTGCATGCCCTAGACTGATAAATGAAATGAGTGATCATGTTCTGAGTAAATTCAGGCGCTCTATCTTACTGCTGTTCCTTTGCAGAAGGGCAGACCTGATGTTGCATGTTGGATTTTGCATGCATGGTGTGTGCAGCTAATCTTGTTTCATAATAACTTACTTTAGAGCCATTTTATTGTGAGGTGTTATCTTGTGGCGTGGAAACAGCAGGTTGTTTCAGCTTAGTTCACCCAGTGGCAGTAGTTCTTCAAGACAGCGCACTCGAGTTGAAAGTCCACGGTTTGCACAACAGGCTTTAGGCTGTGTTCAGTTCTTTTTGTGTTATTTCCTCTCCCTTTTACTCATTCATGACTGCCACATCATTTTTTCTCTGTGAAGAAGAGAGTGAGTTATTTCCTTTGGGAGGTATCCTCCTGCGCATAAACAAGTGGCTTTGAGTATTTCTGTTCCCTGCTGCCACACTTCCATCACTAGATCAGCTCCTGTTTTGCTTATACAGTCTTCATTTTCAGATATGCCAAACAGGGCAGTGGTGAGCTGTACAGAATGTTATAGGACATGCTCATATATGCCCGTTCTGGTGTATAAAGTAGACTTAACGCTGCTGCATCTGGTTGACAGACCTCGGTGAGTGGTGGTTATGTGCCACTGGCATATCACAGAAGTAGGGTGCCCTGGTGTGTGCCACTTCCATGGGTAATTTCTTCCAGTATCTGTATACAAGATGTGCTGAGATCTGTACATGAAAGTGTATAAATAATCTCTGTCTGAGATGTACAAAATACCTGCTATTAAAGAGTAGTTTGTATTGCTCTGAATTAGTCTTCTGAAACGTGAACACCTCATCCAGGATGGACAACCAAGCTCCTGTTCTAGGCATTGAAAARAGAGAGCAGCTCCAGAGGGTGGTCATGCCCTCCTCAGGTTGTTATCCATGTGGTTTACACCCATGTTGCTGTGGCTGTGGACAGATGGAATAAACCAGGTTTTGGGGAAACACATCCCTTTCTCTTGACTCGGAGAGCCTATATGGCCTGGCTTTCAGATGGCTGAAGTTAGGTGTCAGGAGACCCATCCTAAATGTCTCACTCCAGCAGTGGATCCCTAATGAAGTTCCAGAACTTGACTTAACAACTTTGTCTCTCATCATATTATTTTCAAGTATAAGCTGTGGATATTGTGGTTGTAATTGTGTTTTATTTTGAGGCAATTTTAAGTACTGTTCCTCTTGCCCAGCCGAGTTGCGTCTACATGCGTTTGCCCTGTTCAGCGCAGCTTTTCTTAGAGAAGCACATCTAGAACGTGTAGAGCTTCTCAGAAAATGAACAGAAGGACATTCCTGAAACGTCTGTTGTGAAGGGAGAGAGGAGCATTTTCTGTGAAGAATGTAGCAAAAATTAACAGACCTGAAGCAAATTACCATCTGAAATGTGCTGCTTTTGGGAGGTTTCAAAAGACCAAAGGAGATCATGGAAAACAAATCATTCTGCTAATGTAGGACACAGCTTCGTCCATGAAAGTTATTAGTTTTTGGAAACTTCTTGTAACCATGTCAAACTCCTTACTAAACCATCTGGACCTTTTTTCCTTTCTTGGTTTGGTTGGTATGTGTAGCCTCTTTTATTTGGCGTGAATATCATGGGGGCCGAAAGAAAAGACTTACTCCAGAGAAGGCAAAGGAGACCTTTTCCAAAGATCAATTTCATTAAGAGATCGTGGGAGAAAGAGTTTTGCCTTACTCTGGGAAATTGCAGAATCTCAAGGAGCTGATGTGGCCAGTAACAAAGGAGCAAGAAACAGTCATGCTAAATCAGATGCAGGTGCAAGGAGATAGCTGAACTTTGCCCAGAGAGTCATTTCTATGAGTCATATGTATGTGTCTGCCTCCTAGCAGCCCGAACGAAAGAACTTTTAAAACGCTATTATGTAATTAAGATAACAAGGCATTTGAGGAAGGATCTTTCCCATCTGGATGATTTTATTGAATCAGCTAAATTGTATGACTTTGTTAGCTGTAGTCTGCCTCGATTGAAAGCTACAGCTGGTGGAAGAAGATGGAAGAGGTGGCCTGGAGTGAGCTCCAAATTGCAAAATTCAAATCCAGATCTCTTGCACCTCTGAAATTGCAGGAGTCTGGGCACAAGTCTGATCAAGGTGTATTGCTTATTTGAAAGTGTGTCTTCCTTTTTCCTCCAGTGTTGTTGACTTGTTCAAGATTCATGTTGCTTTGAAGTGACTGGGCTCTCTTCTGCAGTTGTCAAATTTCAGGGTAAGAATAATGGAGTGGAAGTTATTGTGTCTTGAGCTTATATGGATCAAAGACGTGTGTATATATGTGAGTGTACATGAGTGTACGTGTTCTTCGTTTTCTCCCCAGGAGAAGTCAGATTTCATGTCACATAGCAAGGGAGTGGCGAAGAGGTACCGCTTGGGGACGAGAGGCAGCGTGTATCAATATGCCCAAATATATATTGACAAATGCATTCGATGTGCCTGTCAGAATAGAGTCTTCTCCCTGAGATAGAGGGCAGCTGTCTGCTGCTGACTTGAGAGGTGTTTATGAGCAAATAAATCTTTGTCGTCTTTCCATCTGCTAACATGGATGTGCTAAATCGGTGGAAAGAAGTAGGCGGAAGGTGCAGGAGCCTACCTGCCAATGACAGTGTTTTGCCCAGATCCTTTTCTCTTCAAAAAGCTACCATCAGAAGTGTTTTTTCTTGCCACTTCTAAGATGTTGTTAAAGTACCCAAAAAGGGAAGTTGTGTATTTCTAGATACTGAGTCAAAAGTATGATCTATGTAGTGTATTTTTAAAGTAATAAACCTAGTATTGTTCTAGACACCAATGGAAAGGCAAACACGCTTGCCAAGGAAGCTTTCCCCTGGTTTGTCCGATGGTTTGCGGTCTGCTAATTAGGTCAGTTGGTTTATTTATTTATTTATTACAAAAAGGAAGCCTACAGAGGGTGGAAGCAAGGGCAGGTAGCCTGGGAGGAATACAGAGAAATTGTCCGAGCACCTAGGAATCAGGTTAGGAAGGCTAAAGCCCTCATAGAATTAAATCTGGCCAGGGATGTCAAGGGCAACAAGAAAAGCTTCAGTAGGTATGTCGGTGATAAAAGGAAGACTAAGGAGAATGTGGGCCCTCTCTGGAAGGAAATGGGAGACCTGGTTACCCGGGATATGGAGGAGGCTGAGGTACTCAACAACTTTTTTGCCTCAGTCTTTACCGGCAAGTGCTCAAGCCACATCACCCAAGTCGTGGAAGGTGAAGGCAGGGACTGAGAGAATGAAGAGCTGCCCGCTGTAGGAGAAGATCAGGTTTGAGACCATCTAATGAACCTGAAGGTGCACAAGTCCGTCCGTGGGTCCTGAAGGAACTGGTGGATGAAGTTGCTAAGCCACTATCCATCATATTTGAGAAGCCATGGCAGTCCGGTGAAGTTCCCATTGACTGGAAAAGGGGAAAGATAACCCTCACTCTTAAAAAGGGAAAAAAGGAAGACCCGGGACACTACAGGCCAGTTGGTCTCACTTCTGTGCCTGGGAAGATCATGGAACAGATCCTCCTGGAAGCTATACTAAGGCACATGGAGGACAGCCAGCATGGCTTCACCAAGGGCAAGTCCTGCCTGACCAACTTAGTGGCTTTCTATGATGGAGTGACTACATCAGTAGACATGGGAAGGGCTACAGATGTTGTCTATCTGGACCTCTGTAAGGCCTTTGACACAGTCCCCCACAACATCCTTCTCTCTAAACTGGAGAGGTACGGATTTGATGGGTGGACTGTCCGGTGGGTGAGGAATTGGTTGGATGGTCGCATCCAGAGGGTAGTGGTCAACGGCTCAATGTCCAGATGGAGATCGGTGATGAGTGGTGTCCCACAGGGGTCCTTATTGGGACCGGTACTCTTTAATATCTTCATCAATGACATAGACAGTGGGATCGAGTGCACCCTCAGCAAGTTTGCGGACGACACCAAGCTGAGTGGTGACACGCCTGAGGGATGGGATGCCATCCAGAGGGACCTGGACAAGCTTGATAACTGGGCCTGTGTGAACCTCATGAGGTTCAACAAGGCCAAGTGCAATGTCCTGCACCTGGGTCAGGGCAACCCCTGGTATCAATACAGGCTGGGGGATGAAGGGATTGAGAGCAGCCCTGCAGAGAAGGACTTGGGGGCACTGGTGGATGAAAAGCTGGACATGAGCCAGCAATGTGCGCTCGCAGCCCAGAAGGCCAACTGTATCCTGGGCTGCACCAAAAGAAGTGTGGCCAGYAGGTCGAGGGGGGTGATTCTGCCCCTCTACTCTGCTCTGGTGAGACCCCACCTGCAGTACTGCGTCCAGCTCTGGAGCCCTCAGCACAGGAAAGACATGGACGTGTTGGAGTGGGTCCAGAGGAGGGCCTTGAGAACGGTCAGAGGGCTGGAGCACCTCTCCTATGAAGAAAGGCTGAGAGAGTTGGGGTTATTCAGCCTGGAGAAGAGAAGGCTCTGGGGAGACCTTATTGCAGCCTTTCAGTACTTAAAGGGGGCTTATAAGAAAGATGGGGACAGACTTCTTAGCAGGGCCTGTTGCAATAGGACAAGGTAAAAGATGGTAGATGTAGACTAGATATAAGGAAGAAATTTTTTACAGTGAGGGTGATGAAACACTGGAACAGGTTGCCCAGAGAGGTGGTAGATGCCCCATCCCTGGAAACATTCAAGGTCAGGTTGGACGGGGCTCTGAGCAATCTGACCTAGTTGAAGATGTCCCTGCTCATTGCAGGGAGGTTGGACTAGATGACCTTTAAAGGTCCCTTCCAACCCAAACTATTCTATGATTCTATGATTCTATGATTTGAAGTATGCAGAGATTTGTTAAAGTGCGTACTTACAAAAGAAGGCATGGCCATACCCCTGCAATAAGATGGCAGTTCTGAGGCAAGTGTTGTTCTTTCCTGATTCCTGATTGTATTTTCACAAGGCGACGTGATGCATGCCAGTTCCCTTTGTAGAAACCTGTGTTACTTTTGATAAATGCCAGAAGTCAGGTGTAGAAGACTGGAAATTAAAATATTCACAAGTTTGCAACTGTTTGTGGATGGAATGCAGATCATTGCTTTCAGTCAGAGAGAGACAGGATATTTAATTTATAAGAGATGATTCCAATTAAAATGCTTATTGTTTTGCTTTCCCTTTTATATTGGAAAATGCAGAGCCTGTTCTGTAAAAGTTCCCCACGGCTACTTCAACACCAATACATCTATAGTTTTTCCTTCTTCATAGCTCCTCACCACTAATTATAAATCCCGGGATCACCAGTATTTGACTCTGCCTGCAGTTTAGAATTTGTCTGCATTATTCTGGAGTTTCTTTTTTTCCCCAAGGTCTAAACAGGCCATGGCTTCTTCAGATTAGATAGGAAGAGAAAACTTATAATCATTAGCTAGGTCTCTTTTTAAGTTGAGGACCAGGGGCCATGGTCTGGCTACGTTCTCTCACTCCTTCTTTACCCCTACATCTAAAACAAAAATAGGTGCATTCTTACCGACAGGCAAATTTAATTCCTTGGCATTCCACAAGGTTCCTTCCTCCCACTGCTGGCTGTTCAGAAAGTAGCCTGCTATTAAGGATGGTCATGTTACATGGTCCTTAGCTGTGTTACTAATTTCCCATGATCTCTTCAGGACCAGTATTGCCTGATTTGGGATGCATTGCTTAAAACATTAAGTAGCCGTTCCCTCCAGGGCTGCACAAGAGGGAAAGTGCTGTGCCCAGTGGTTAGGGTTTATAGGATTGATAGTTTGCTGGCAGTGCAAAGGTTTGAAAGTTCCTTTTGTGCATTTATTGTGCTTCATATTTCACTATTTGAATCCCTCTATTATTCTTAAAAACACATGAAGAATTTCTCTTATGCTAATTAAAAACATATTACATGGTTTTAGACCAAGCCAACTGATGCAAGCTTTTTTGAATTGAATATTTTAAAAATTATTTTCAGCTGTTTGCAGGAAAGAAAATGGGTAAAAAGGAAGTATTCTTTTTTTGTTGCTTTTTTTCCCTCTCATAACTTTGACTACAGATTTTAAAGTGGTTTTTTTTAAGAAAAAAATCTAGTTTTGGCTTGTTACAAAAGATTAGTCTATTGGAATTACTAGCCAGAAGTTTGTACAGTGAAGATGTTAACCCATGAGATAATCTGTCTGGCGATGCTGTAATTTGTCTTGTTCTATATCTTCTAGAAAGTAAAGACAGTAGTGAGGGTTGTTTGGTGCCTCTTAATTTGTTTTCATGGTCATTAGTTTAACCTTAATTCTTTATCTTCTGTTAGTACCTTTATGATGGATTTTAATGTACCATTTTGATACATTTTTTAAAAAATCACTGAATTTTGTAGTATTGGCGGTAGATTGCAGATAGGCTGTTAAATAGAAATGCATGATGATTTTTTTTTTTGCTTTGTGGCTGGTTTGATTTTCTGATTACAGTAGTGCCAAATGTGGAAGTTGATGGAAGTCACCCCTTAGCCCTTGATGAATTTGAATTTATACTCAAACTGTGCCATATATCCTTGTTTCAAATTAATTTCTGGAGCATAAATTTTTCTAGGCCGTCCATTTGAGTCTCTTCTGGCTTTCTGAGGGTTCAGCCCTGAGTGAAGTGACCGTGACAAAATCCACCCTCTGGGGTTGGGGGTGGGAAGAAGCCTGGACTCCTTGTGCAATGAAAGGGAATTCAGTGAGAGGTTCCGATTTCTCCCCAAAGAGTTCATTACGTTTCCTAGCAAAGGCCAGATACTCGTTCCTAAAAACTGTTAATTGGATTGAATATGCTTGCAAACAATCGTGGGGATAGTAACAAAGAACTGGTAGAGCGGATGAACAATGCCTTGTTCTGAGCTTCAGGATAAATGACAGTCCCGTGCTCATTATGAACTGACGGGGTGTTTCTCCATAGTTAAGGTTGCAACTAGTTTCCCATTGTATTTTGTTTCATCAGGTTATTTGTTTTGTTGTATGAGAAAATGTGGATTCGAAGATGTCTTTTGTCAGCTAACTTTATTTTTAACAAAGCTTTTCTTGTGTGTTTTCAGTGCTAATTGAGGTCCATCAGTGGCTATATGATTTAATGATATTAATAGGAATCTGTGAGCACAAACAAAGCAGAATGCTATAAATCACAGCATGTGCAGAGAAATGTAATTCTCTTTCTGTGGAGAGGTAAAGAGCAAAATTACTGAGCTGTATTATATTGCATACCCCGCAGGTCATCCAAAGAACGGGGATTTCAGATTTATCCATTTTTGTAGAATAATGTCACGTAAACAGAGTAAAGTATAAATATCAGTGACTTCTTTGTTTCCTTTGTGTGGCCATAAGCAGTGCTGCTGTTGTCAGGGAGTTACAGCTGCTTACTGTGCTTCCGCAAGCTCACACACAGGTATACTGACAGTAATTAGGTGGCAAATATTGTTGTAAAATAAATGAAGATAAGTTGTTTTTCAACTGTCCACCTGCCTGTGATTCTGGTAACCAAGGTAACTTGCCCATGATATTATATGGAGATGCCTTACTTTTACTGGGACAATCTACTTTTTATTTCATTGTCAAGTAAGTGGCAACTGTGCAGAAATTTTTACATGAAGATGGTGAGAACTGCTATGCAATTACTGGTCTTGCTGGGGCATGTGAAATATTGTTCTATAATCTGTTTTTCAACATGCTATATTTTAGCGTATGGACTATAAAATCGATCTTTTTCTCCTTTTGCTAGCAAGACAAGTTTTAGATTTAAAAAAGAAATACAGCAAGCATATTCACAGACATATGCCAGTAATGATTGCAGTTGAATAGGTGTTATTTCCCATCTTTTCTCTTTTGACCTTGTTATCTAGAAAAGCTAGGATGTCATCTCAGACTAATTGTACTGCTGGATTGTATGCATTTTACCTGGCTGTGGGATGTCTCTTGATGTACTTGGAGATTTAATTATCAAGATATCTCTTGACAGCATTTCAAGAATGGTGGAGAACAGAACAAGTGTGCTATTTTTTAAGCTGTCGTTGACATCTTCAAAGTCCATAGGATGTTGACAGTGTATATTATATAAAATTCCATGGTGTGATATTGAGAGCTACTGTCAAGACTCAGAATAAGAAAAAAGAAATTTTGCAGAAGGAAGGACAGAAGGAAGGAAAGAAGCTGTGGATGGCAGGTTATTTCTTCTTGGAATAATCTGTCAAGAAATGTGTATTTTATTGCTGCTCTTTGTATCCTCCTGTTACCTTGTGTGCAGAACTACCTACTATATCTTGTGTGTTACCCCTTCCCAAAGGGAAACCCACACCTTGTGTGAAGATCAGTTGCTGAAGCTGGTAGGCTGCTAACCCATGTTAGTCCATGTGCTGTTTCCTGCTCTACGCTCAGGATTTATGGAAAAGGAAGGCAATTAGTTGCTCTAATGGGAAGCATGCAGAGAGTACCCAGTGTGCGGTGGATGCAACCAAACGTCTGAAGAGCAGAGCAGTTCTGGCTGCTGACTGGGATCAGCTCCGAAGAGCGTGCAGGAGGTGAGCAGGGCTTTCTTTAAAAAAAACCACCAAATAACACTTTACCTTCAAGTAGATTGCGAGTTATTTCCTTGGGTTTGTATTTGTAATAGGAAGAAGTGAAATTTCGTATTAATGACATTATAAATTCGTATTTGGAATACTTGGGATGGGGGATGGTGAAGAAACAAAAAACCACCAACAAAATAAACTAGGACATTTCTAGTTACAGATGTAAAACCAGAACCTAACATTTGAAAACAAAAGAATCACAATTGCATTCGCTTAAGTGCTCTTAACTTTTGATATGTTGTAATGCCACATGTACAGTCCTTGAAACAAAATGCAGTAAACCTTCTGCCTTGTTTCTTTTGTTCCAATAAGGTCGTAAACCATTTAGGATTAGCATTTGTAATCTGGTGCTATTTCCTGGATCGAGTGTCACTGCATAAAGTGTACCTGTGTGTTTACTGTCATTCCTCATTACTTACATGCAAGTGGCAGTCCTGAGTTGTTGGCATGCAGCTCTGCCTTGTTCACGCTGGCTTGGTGTGGACAGGAGAGTCCTCTGCTTCAGTTGCAAATGTTTCAGTTTTAAACCACAAAAGCATAACCCTTTTTTTTCAGTGAAATGCTTTGATATAGTAATGATCAAAATATGGTGTGATTCCAAATGAGGTATACAAACTTTTTTGTTCTTCGCATGAAAATATTACTCCCTGGAAACACCTTCTGTGTCAAATGATGGATATGTTCCTGTGATTTATGTAAGTGATTGTCAGGAGGTTTTGTGGCTCATCCAATTTTAGCACTCAAGCACTCTTTCCTTGTCGCTTATGACATACTTGATGAATTTTCATGATTAGCTGACATGCTTCTTAATTGTCAAAACTTTGCAATGGTATTCCTCTCTCCGATTCATGCTTTGTTTGTCTGTTCCCTAGCAAACGACCCTACTGTTCTTGACTCGGGCGCAGTAATACCTTAGTGCAGGAATACTCCAGTTGTATTTAACGGGACTGTTTTGGTAGTAAGACACTGTGCTGCTGAGAATGCAACACTGGTATTTTACATTCCGTGTTTTATCCCTTGGGTTTTCTAGAGAAATGGTGATAAAAGTGTTTTTTTCCCCTACACACAACCTTTTCAGATGCCCCTGGCCTCCGTTTTGAGTTGGCGTGCACCTTGTTGCCTTGCTGTCCCCATCGTTAGTGCAGACACTCCAGAGACCTGTCGAGTGTGTCCTTCCTGTCACCAGAGAGATGGAGTTGTTTATGGTGCCTTTTTATAAATCTTTAAATCTGCGATTCAGTAATTTCTGGCTTCGTGACTGGTGAGGCCTGTAATGGCCAACCTCTGCCCCGTGCGGCGCGGCGCCGGGGAAGGACCCCACCATTACAGGCAGCGAGGCCAGCACCTCCCTGCTGCTCTTTCTCCTCCCTGTCACTTATCTGTCTGCCGTGGCCAGCGATAATTACAGTGCAGGAAACTGGGAAGGAAGGGAAAATGCAAAGGAGCCTCACAGCCCCGCTTTGGGTCTCCGGTGCTCTGCGGAAAGGCAGAGAGGGCACAGCAGGGTTCCTCTGACCGGCTCCAGGGCCAGCGCTGGCCGAGGGGGCGGGCGGCCATGCCGGTGCGTGATGAGCGCCTGTTGTTCCAGTCTCTGGGGAGAGGAGGGCCCCAGCTCGTGCCAGCAGCGTGAGGGGTGCTTCTGCCTCTGAGGCGGAGAAACCTCTGTGCCTGTTCCTTAAGCAGAGCCCCGTCCGAGAGTGCAGGATTGCTCCTTGAAAGGCAGAGGGATCCAGTTTCTCGGCTGTGTCCCCCGGGCTGGCCAGGCGCGCCTGCCGGGTACCCCCGGGCGTCCCTCCCCGGCGCGGGGTGAGCGGGGCCCATCGTGCTCCTCTGCCTGGCTCCGACGGCTGCCGCCCGTTAACCAGGCTGTCACTCAGAGCTCCTGCGGGCAGATATTTAGAGATCCCTGTTTGATATACGACTCGCGTCTGAGGCGAGAATACATAAACTGCACCCTGTAAGGGTCTGGGGGTGTATTTTATCAGTCGTTTTCCCTCCTACCTTCCACTTCAAACCTTTCTGTGAACTCAAATCCTCCCGTTAATTTGCCTGAAGGAAATGCGAGCCCACTGTTCTTGTATCTCATTATTGACTCCTTGTTGCAGCAGGAGCGTTTTATCTTCCGGAGGCAGCGGCTCCGGGTGCCTGGGGGAGGATGCCACGCGGCGCAGGCAGCGCAGCGTCCGTCGGGACATGAGAGCAAGCAGTAAATGCTGCCGTCATAACGTGTTTGACCTGGGCCCTTGTATGCGCCGGGGACACCAAGAAGTTACGGATGGTAGCAATTGGTGCAGCGTTGCTTGTCGCTAAAATAGTGTCATGGGGTTTTCATCTCTTTGGCTTTTTCCTTTCCTGGGTAAAGTTTTGGAATTGAAGCCTTTGTCCTTGAAAAGTCCCCACAAAAATAAAATCTCTCTGAGATGAGAAACTAGTGGATGTGCTTTCTGAATTGCTTACATAAATAACTAGAAAACTCATTTTCTTGTCTCTTCAAAGTATCGCGGCTCAGTATATCAGATGCGGTGCAGTGTTCCAGGCTTTCCCCCGGGGCCGTGCAAAGGCCGGTGTGTAATTACGCCAGTCCGTTTGCAGGAAAGTTGTGATGGTGAGACCTATTAAAACTTCCTGTGAATGAAAGAAAATATTTCCTCTACTGGGTTCTCCACTATTTCTCCCTCTCTGCAAAGTTTAGCCTGCTTCTCTGCATCTTCTTCCCCAGAAAACACTGTATGTTGGCACCTTTGAAAACTAGACCCACCAAAGCCCATGATTCTTATGGCGAAGTTCTTGCTTTGTGGAGAAGGGGCACCAAAATGTTTTTAAAACTTTGAAAATGAATACTCAGAATGAAATTTGAAAATGAATATTCATAGGGAAAGTTCCTCAGCACTGCTAATGTCTAGATGACTGCTGATCAAAGGCTTTGACATTTTCACTTTGGGTTTAAGCAGGGATGAATTCACGCCAAGAGCTGGCTCCTTCTGAAAATCTGACCCAGTTATAGGTACGATATTATAGGAGACATAACATAAAAGTGAAGAGAGATGGGGAGTATCTTAAAGAATGCAAAGCAAATATCAGTGAACAAACAGTAAAAGTTTTCTAAAAACCCATAAACTGAACCCTGCTTTTCATATACCTCACTGCAGATGCCATTTTAAAGGCTGTCATTTTAGCAAAGGAAGGAGCAAAGCCCCCTCCCTGTAGGTGAGTTTGGCATCAAAAGTGGTTTGAGAAGAACTTGAAATTAAAAAAATAAAATAAATGAATCTTAAAGAGAATTTCTCATTTTTCTATTTAAAGGCTTGGCTGCATTAACAAAAGTAGTCTGACAGCTCTGTGGCGCTCAGTAGACACCCACTGACATGTATACCCATGCACTGCATCAAAGCCTTTCTTTTTTTCCCTGCCCGTGAGCCCTTCCGAGGCCAGGAGGGGAGGACGGGCTCCCTGACGCAGGCATCCGTCACCTTGGCATTTAGGCAGTTCACTCGCTGCGGCAAGACTTCAGAGGGAGCTTTCTGGTTGCCTCTGCATTCCTGGATAATTCCTAAAAAGCCCACTACCCCGAGTAATTGATCACAGAGCTGCTATCAAGCAAATTCCTGGATGACACCCGGTGTCGGGTTCCCGTCTGCGTTTCCTCTTTCTGCCCCGGCACAAAGGTGTCCAGGGCTGCGCGGGTGCGGGCACGCTGAGCTCCTCTGCAGCYGGTCCCTCCCGGCCGGGGGGAGCGGGTGACCCGGAACTGTCATGTGGCTCATTGCTAACGCGGAGCTGACAGTAATATTGACGAGCGGAGGTTGCGTCAAGCTGGAATAGCTGAGACGGGTAATATTTACAGCTGTATTAAGCCCCGCAGCCTGAAGCAGCCTGCCCGCTCTGCTCTCCGTGCTGCATTTCCACCTGCTTAGGATGTGTTTCCAGCAGTGCATTTCCGATGCGTTAGTGCATGTGTGTACACGTGTCCGTGCGCGCATGTTAATCTCCAAAGTGGTAATTTCCAGTGGAGTCTTAATCTCCAGTTTCCTTTGTAAGGGGCTGTCTGTATGGAGA
The DNA here is from genome assembly GCA_030449065.1 of Oceanodroma leucorhoa. Lineage (NCBI taxonomy): Eukaryota > Metazoa > Chordata > Aves > Procellariiformes > Oceanodroma > Oceanodroma leucorhoa. Next base: position 3,477,598 of record JASVER010000004.1, read on the forward strand.
GTAAATTCGATCCTCTTTTTTCCGGCGGGTCACATGCAGGGCAGCCAGCCAGCGTGGATGGGAGCAGCTAGTCCTGCTTTGCAGGTGACCTAAATCTTTTTACCTGACTGGGTTTTCCTTCTCAGCAGTGACACATCTGTGATCCTTCCCTGCTCAAGCCTAGATTTCTCTCTTGAACAGGCATTACCAAATTTGTGTAGTAGTTTTTGTGTTTTTATGCCGGACCTGTTCTGTGGCCTGGACCTTATAGCTCCTCAAGGACTGAGCTGAGATCAGAAGTTCTATCTTTATTTATTGTCCTCCCTCCAGTGAAGCACTGTAGATGGTGTTTAATCTACAGCTGTTACTCCACTTGGCCATCCCTGTTCTCCTCCCATTCCTTACTGAGTTTGATCTTGTATTACATGAATTGCAATGTATATTAAAATATATGCTTTATGCTGGCAAGCATTACATTATGGGCTGTGACCACGTGGGAAGTTGGAAGTTTCCCTGAATGTTCGTGATGGTGAAATTGGCCCTGGAGTGTGGTTTTGCCTGTCATGGCCACCACAGCAGCTGATAAAACTCTTGTGTAAAATTTCATGAAGATGATATCATTGTGAAGGGTAGGGCTGTTACAGAATATTCTTTTTCTCAATTACATGATATCAAGTGAGATTAAAGCTAAGTGAAATTTCTGGCCAGTACAAGAAAAATGTCGATCACAAAGTACTCAGTGACCAGCTTTTAAGAGCAAGGTTTGTTGCTGGAAAATCTGGATAATCAAAGCCAGTTAGCGTTTATGAAAGAAATAAATCAGATTTTTGTAATGTGGATGAAATTAATTTGATTTTTCTAATGCTTACAAAGTCAGCTTCCTAAATGATATTGATCAATATTGCATAGGAGAATCACTCAGTTTTCCCAGTAACCAGAGCAGCTGTGACCTGGGCCACAGGACCAAGGTCTCCAGTTAGGGGACATGGTAAGAGACGGGATGTGAAGAAAGATGAGGGCAGTGCTGTGCTCTTCTAGATGGGATCGTTACGTTCTTTGCTGGGAGACGAGCTTGAAGGGGTGAAATACCTTCTTCTGAGAATACTTGTAAATAATGTCATGGCTTTATTGATAATTATAGTTCCTCCCCTTCCCTCACTTTCTGTTATCTCTGAGTTATTTACCTCTGTGCAGGTATAGAGTGCTGATGTAAAAGCTGTGATGCACACAACTCAGTGTCCATATTTTGAACAACTGTTGGGTTCAGAAAGTAATATTTTTCTCTCCTGTTTATTGTTCAGCTGGCTTGAAGGAATCTTCTGGATTTCTTTTTCACTGAGGCATGTATTTTTCCATAGATATGTTGATAAGGTCTGTTAAAGTGACATTGTCTTGTCTTCAGAAGAAGTTTTGAATTCTGTCCTTCCTTTCAACATCTCTGTTTTTTGACCTTCACAAACTCCTCCTGGCTAACCGGATGGTGCCACCTGGATTCGGCCTGGGAATCCTTGCATGTGAAAGGATCCTTGCTGGGTCCCTTGCTGGGCAGTGTCAATGTGCCTTAGAACTTCTCCAGGTGGAGCAGGCAGGAAAGTGGAGGCAAATCAGCATCCCTCAGTGAAGTCAAAGCACATACATTAAAATGTGAATGGTTTCATCCAGGTGTGAAAGGGCCTTAAGAAGTACTGGCAGAGAAGGAAGTGTTGGGAATTTGGTTTCACATTTTGGAGTGTTGTCAGCTTTTGACTTTTATAGATCTCTCTTAGATCCTGTTTTATGTGAAGACAGTTGAAATCTTAACAGGCAGTCCTTAACATCTGTAAGCTTAATAAATACCTATTTACATCACCAAGCTAAATGTATGAGCTGAAGAACATGCACTGGAGAAAAATCTGAATAATAGCAAAAGAGAACGTGGGTCTCTCTGCTAGTGGTTGTTCAGTGGTTCAGCTTGGAGCCACTTGGTCAGGTGCTGAAATGCTGAATTTCAGGCTGGGAACTACAGTGGTGGGCTGGGTCCCCTGGGTGGTGAGGGTGGTCCGTGCTGCTGAATCGGCTGCAGAGGGCTTGAGCCGGCCAGGGGGTCTCTGGCCCATCAGCGGGATTGCTGAGGCGGTACAGCAGAGCCAGATGATTCGGGCAGTCAGAGTGCCCATCCTGCCGCAAGTTAATGACCATCTGCTACAAGAAAGGCTCAAGAGGTGGTATCCAGAGTGACAGTTTACATTCAGGAAGTTCTCACCAATTAAGGGCTTTCTTTTTAATGAAAGTTTGCTTTTGCACAGTGAATGATTTATGGCAGGGTTTAAAATGTATTGCTTTGACTATGCCTACACACTTTGAACACTCGAAATAAAATCAGAAACCTTTGAAACAAACTCATAAATATTGCCTGAGCATTCAGAATATATTGCCTTCTGGAGGATGTGTAATGTAGTTTATCACCAAGCAGTTACAGGAAGATATTTAAACTATGTAGACATTGTTGCTTAAACCCCTAGTAATATAATTATTCCATTAGTTACCGAATCCTGAAATAACCTCAAGCCCCTGAGATCTGAAGTAGTTAATGCCAGGGGGCATATGTTGTATTTTAAACAAAGCAAGCTATTTTAAACAAGGATTAGTTACTTGTCTTTTGTCTAATGCTTTGCAGTTGTATATTTGAAAAAAAGATTCACATTTTCTGTCTGCTCGGATAATACAGTGAAATTTTCTTCTTGGATTTTGGAACCATAATATTTCCTAATGAAACACAGAGAAGGAGAAGCTTCCCCTCCAAGTCATTTGAAGTCCTCAGCCCTTTTGTCACAGAGAGCTAAGTCACCCTAAAACAAATCTGCCATGCAGTAGAGCAATCAGCCAGTGTTCTCTGGGGTAGAAAACCAGCACTGGTCGCCTAACTGGTGGGCCAGTAGATAGCAAATTATCAGGAGTGTCCACACAAACCAGATTTACATATGTAAAATGGATTACTGTGTTCGAGGATATGTGTCCTGCAAAGCTGGGTTCTTGGGATGTAGAGGTAAATTTTTTTTTTTTTTTTAAACAGATGGAGAAAGTCAGGTAAGGTCATCGGTACAGGAGGAGCAGATGAATACTCTGTCGCTGAAACTGCGAGTGGGTGTCTCTTCTGAGCTGTCACAAACGTTTCCTGTGTGTTTTGTACAATGCGGAGCAGGGGTCGGTAGCTGGGGAGCCTGTGCAGGTGTTTGCCTTCATAGCATCAGTGTCGCAGCACTGCTGGCGAGTGCGACATCCACGGGCGTCCACGTGGGTCCCCTGTGTGGTTTTGGTAATTAAGCATTTAAGTGTGTAAATCGTCGTTTGTGTCCCCGGGAGAGTCTGGGCACGCAGCAGCCGGCTGGCTGGCACACGTGCGGGCCGGTGGCCCGCTCTGGCCCCGGGGTGGTTGCGTGACCCCGAATGATTTTTGATCCGTTCAACTGTATCTGTACATGCTGCAGAATCGGGCCCTCCAGCCTTGGCTCCTTCTCTTTTGGCTAGGCAGCGGCATGCGATTGGGCCAGAAAACAGCCTGCAAATAGTAAGTGGGTAATTTCCTTAGTTCCCCTTTGACTTGATCCCTCCATTTCCGTGCTGGTTCTTCTTGAAATTTTTTAAGCCATGTAACAGCAGTGAAGSTATAAATATGCTAGAGGACTTGATAAAAAGCTTGGGGCTGAACTATTTTCAGGCTTGTGTTTAATGGATACTCTTTATACTGGGTAATGACAAAACAGTACCCCACATGGGAGTCCTTACATTGTTTTGTCCTCTAGCCCAAATTAATTATCGTTGTGAAAGAAGGGGCAAGAGTAAGAGAGGGCTTGTTTCATACAAGTTATCATCTTCTTAAATGTTCTCATTGTACACTGTAATTTTCTTTTACTTTGAGCACTGTCTAAGTAACTTTATATCAAGCATTGATCCTATTTTGTTGAAACATTTGCATGGTCCATTGCTTTTGATTTGTTAAATAGCACATTTGAAGTCCTGTGAAGCACACCCATTCAGGAAAGCCGTGCCAGCCAGCCATAATTTTACTTGATATTAAATTGTACACGTTGGCTTTGAAAAAATCAGCTTGTAGAACTGTGTTCTCTGTGTTTCTTTTGAGTCTTTTCCAGAACTACAGTTTAAAGGTATTTCTGGTTCTGCCTGAAATTTTAACTCCATGACATTTGTGTTCAAAAGTCTTTTCGTGAGGAGAGGGTTCATGTGCTACCAAACATCTTGAAACTAAAGAGTTAATAGTACAGCTCTGTTTCCTTCTAAACTTATGTATCTTTGGGTATTTGGATGCATTTTTCTTAATCAGTTTTGACAAGAGATTGAAAACTTCCCAGTAGGAGTTAGCTTCACTAATTAAAAGTTCTGTGTGACTAACTAAACTGATTTCTTTTTTTACTTTTAAAGGGAAACAATCTGATAAGCAGAGCATAAACAAGTGCCCAGGTGGAATACAGCTATTTTCTTGTGTTCTTGCATTCTTCTTGGGGATTGAGAGCAAAATTCACATGCCTCCAGTGTCAGGTATTAGAACATGTATGTGCAAGATACTGTTGGAGGAGACAAACTAAATCAAGACTGGGAACTGTTGCATTGCCAGTTAATTCTTCCTTTGATTCTTTTCTGTCTCTCACTATGTAGACTGAGACATCACTGAATTAAGATCTTGGAGATAAAAATTTCTTTGGCAAGTTTAGAGGAATTAATTTTAAACTTACAACTGAAACTTTCTTATTATACAAATTTATTTTTATTCCACGCTGTGGTCTGTGCCTGTCTTTTGAACAGCATGATTTTTGTTTTGGGGGGTATTTTTATTTTTGCAGGTAGTGCAAGTTAGTGCTGCTGTGTAACTCCAGTTTTGCATAGGACCAGACTCTGGCCTTAGTTATCAAGTGCTTCGCACTCGGTGGTGATGATTTCCTTTCTACCAGCCCGAACTCTTTAAGTGCACAATTGCCACATTTTCTGTGCAATTGGAAACCTTTTCTAGACTAAAGTGCTTGTGGGCGGAGGTTGTGTTTTATCCTGGACTTGTCTGGAGTTGTGGAGTTGTTGTTAAACACTTGCATTTCCTTTAGGTGTAGAGGACTAAACCACGACAGAACCACAGTCCTATAGGAATTAACAGATCTTTTCCCAAAGTGCTTTTTGTCTTAGTCTCAAAATTTAAAGCCTTTTTTTTAGTGAGAGGAATCTTTCCTTCCTCCTCCACCCCGCTCTGGGCACTTTCCGTTTTTTTTTTTTTTTTTTGGTTAACCTTAGTAAACTGTAATTACAATATACTCTCCTGTCCTTAATAATGCAGTTTTTCTTTCTTTCTGTGAAATATTTCTGCCTCTTGTAACGAAGCACGTGGTGGCTTGATTTCTTTTTTTTTAAGATGAGATGGCAATTCTGATTTCAAGGCTCAGAGCATCTGCCCATACAAGGGAGTGGGTATGGCTGCCCACACCGCCTGATTTTCCAGGGCTTAACATTTTGTGTGTGAATAATTAAGTATTTTACCAAATTCTGCTTTTGGGATTGCTGGCTACCTGTACTGCTCTGCCTGTTGTGTTGCAATACGCAGTATATAGTCATAATCCTTGGTCTGAGAGGTGGTAATTATTGAGCGGATGTAGCATATGATGATAGTGAGGCTTTTAAGTGACTTACTGATACAGCAGTTTAAAGAATGTTTACCGGCTATAGTAACATTACTTCTGGTTGCCTGTCTTAATTCATTTCAGATTAATCTGTCTTATAGTCGGAAGGAAAATTAATCGAGTCAGTAACTTCAAGAGTTATGTAAAATCTGTACAGTGCTAAATAATTGTGCGTTTTTATGTATGCTGCCGAAATTGGAATGTCAATTTGACACAAATTCACCAAAACAGAATGCTAGATGATCTGATCTCTTCCTCAAATAAAAGCCTTGAAACCTCTCTTTATGTACTGCTCAGGAGTTTACCAATCTCCTTGTCTTCTTTCACAGGATGTCTTGGGCATATTTGTTTTTCCATATGGCAATTAACTAAATCTGCCCTCATTTGTGTGCGGGAGTGTGGGGGAGTCCGTGCATGTGTGTGTTTTGGAGAATGATGGTCGGAGGTGGATGTAAATGTGCACACAAACAGCATACCCCATTCCCAAATGCTCGTGTTGAACAACTATCAAACTGAATCAGATAAGGATATGACAAACCAGAAATGTATAATTGTATCAAAAGCAAACAGACTAAAAGTGACTAAATATTTTGGCAGTGAGCCCCACTGAGGAAACTAGATTTAGCCTTTCTGTTACATGACGTGGCAAGGAAGAGAGAGTCTGGATTCTCCCTTGCTCCAAAACTCTTAAGCCCAAAATATGATGCTCTTTGACTGTTTAGAGCCGTTGAAAAATCGGTAAAAGGCAAGCCAGGACAGGATGAAGGACGCCAATGCCAGCTATTAGAATTTGTCGTCTGGAACCCCTGGCTAAATCCTTTTGCTTGTTGAACTTTCTGTAGTTTGTGACTGTTAGTTCGTTTTTCCTATTTATTTTAGAAAAGGGCCAGTGGGAAAAGTCTGGGCTCCCCGCCCTAAACAAAATAAACTCTGATTTCATGTTTTGGCCTTATCTCTGTTGTTCTTTATTCATCACAGGCATTCAAATCTGTCCTGACTGTTGGTTTTGCTCTTTCACTGCATCCAACTGGAGCTTTGCAAATGTGGCTTAGGGCTTATTTCAATGTATATTATCAGCTGCTCTATATCAAAGTTCATCCAATTTCCATAGTTGCTTAGTTCCTCTTAAACTTCTGGCTTTGTAGGTTACTTAGGCAAGAATCTCCTTTTTTTCATTTGATTTTTTTTTTCCTCTTTGTGGTTAGTGTAAGATGCTAGGAACAATAAATATAGACAATCTGAAATCAGAGGTATTGGTAATCTTTTGAGTCCACTACAGACACAGGGTTTTGTGTCCATCACCTCACTGCTGAGCGTGGCTTCAGCATGGACAAAGGTTTGTGCCTGATTGCTGAATGAAAGACAAGTTGCTTGATAAATTCATTTAGGTTTTGGTATGCACAGAATTGTGTTGCACATAATTATAACCTGTTTTTTTAACCTCGGTTTCTTTGATTCTTTTTCTGGAGAGCATGCATTTGAAGTCAATATATCTATAAGTCTTCTTCACTGCCATTTAGATTAAACTGAAAAGCAAGCTTCGGTGCAGTACATATAACCCAATGTGTTATGTAATATCGTCAACAAAGAGTAAATGACCGCTTTGTCGTTCATCTCTTTCCAGTGACAGTTCACAAGAAAAATTCCTTTACCTCGAAGACCAATGTGTGACTTCATTCTGTGTGCCTTGGGACAACATTTTTCTGTGGTAACTGGATACACAGACACTATTTCGGTCTTAGGAGCTGATTAATTTTGGTAAATGATGCTTATCGTTGTTTTACTCCATTGTCTGGTGTGTAGCTTACTGCCTTGACCCTGGTTTGTAAAATGAGATGAATGGCACAAAACGTGGTGTTGTCTCAGTCTCTAGGTGTGAGTCCTGCATCCTCTGAGATGGAGCCCCGAGCTGCTTTGAGTGGCAGTGCAGAGCGAGCGGGTGTGGAAGACCCCGCCATCAGGTTTAGGGGTATTCTGAGAGTAAGGGGGGATGAAGCAGGGAGAAGGAAGGAGCTGTCTGATTTTAATATCGATCTTGGGGTAGAGGAGGTCAGAGAGCATGAAGAAAAACCTGCTCCTTTGGGAATCCTGGCTCAGTGCAGATGGCTGTTTCAGCGTCCCTCAAGACCCGACTCTGCCCGCTCCTTGGTTTCTGCGGCTTGCACAGTTCCTTCTTCCGTGACCTTGACCTCTGCAAAGATCTTTGCAGAATGAAAAGAAATAACCATCACGCTGATTCTTGCCAAAACTGGATGTTTGCTTGCTTGCAAAAGAAAAAGTGTTGAATAACATGTGCCACCTGGAAAAGAACAGATAGTTCCTTCTCTCTCTCTAAGTATGTGCTTGTGAACACAAATAACATATATTATGATAATAATACATCACCCAGAAAGCACCACTTCAGTGCTTCTCTGTATCTGCTAGGATGTGAATTAAAGCGAAGCAACAAAGATTGGGGGGAGCATCCTGTGGGAGGAAAATACAGTGCTTTCTGGCTTTTCACAGAATTGAGATTTACATTTGAAAACATTTGGTTCATCAGCTTTTGTGTCTTCATTTTGCCATTGAAAAAGTAGGTGAAATGGGATAGGTTGGCTGTGAAAAAGCAGAACTACAGAAATGGAGCAGAGCCAGCGTTTGTTTCTGCTTTTTTAAAACAGGCCATGCAGATGTCTGTGCAAGAACGCCAAAAGACTAACTCTCACCAAAGTTTAAGATTTTCAAACTTTTTGACAAACCCTAGCACTGATTTGATATTACCTTAAGAGGGAAAATTCACTTTAATGAAGCACCGGTGCCGTTTCCTGTAGCACTTCTTAACTTTTGTAAAAGCCTTCAGTTTGAAGGCTTGACCTATCCTGAACCTGCAGAGCTTGTGAGACCTAATGAGAATGGATGCACACGGGACGTTTGAATGTGGGAGTGATCAGACAGGCACGGGTAGGGAGTACGGGGGTGAGATGTGAGCTTCTCAAAGATACAGTTTTTTTGTGTTTCTCAGGGATTAGGTCATGAAACCGCCATTAGCGCTAATGGGAATTTGTGTGGCTTAATCTTCATAAACAGCATTAACATGCAGTCTGCAATCCTTAATGTGTTAACGTATATGAAAACTGGCTTTCAGCTAGCACATTTGAACGAGGCAAGATGGGGTTTTGGAGGTCATTATTACCACACATTAAAGTAAAATTTATGTTGCACAACTCAAAACTCTCAAACAGATGGAGCTGGAATTGCTCCCAGCATCTGGTCAGAACGCCAGAGCTTCCTCGGGAAGGGGGAGAAGCGGGGTAAGAATTCAAACCAGCCCTCCACTCCTTTTAAGTAAGCCCTAACCATGCAAAGTGAGGAAGCTGTGGTACAAAAAAGCTTTCTTTGCTACCTGGCACATCCAATTTTGTCTTTCCTGGGGGATTTAAAATGAACGGGACGGTCTCCAGGCCGCTTGCTGCTGGGGTGAGGGTTTGCAGGAAAGCCGGCGTGCCGTCTGCTCTTGTGGGGAGGGGGAGATGAACCCTCCAGCCTTGCACTTGCTGTCTGCTGGCATCTTCCGCCTGCCAGAGGAGCAATGCTGAAATGTAAGGAAATGCAAGGCTTGAGGTCTTTATTGAATAGCAGAAAAGCAGCATCTTGGGCCAAGTTAAAGGTGGAGAGGCGCGAAAGGAGTGTAGTTTCAGCTGTAAATCCGAAATGGTGTCATTTCTTGCCTGACCCCAAAGGAAGAGGGCTTTGAGGCAAGGCGCTTGTGCAGGCGTTCTCCAGGCTTTTTTCCCTGACTTGAAAAATTTGCTGAGTACTGTAAAAGTGATGTGTGAACCACCACTAACCTGGGAAGTTGTGAGTTTCTGCCATGGGTTGATACTGAAGGCTGACTTTTCTTCTGACAAAGGACAGCGAGTGACCTTTTTATGCAAACTCTTGCTTTTGTACTGTCTCCGTCTTGGTATCTATGTATAGCTTTCATGTGGTAAACCCTCAGTGTGAAAATAAAAACACTGGGAGAATTATGCCCATGGCATTTTTTAACTTAGAGGTGAGACTACTTTAGCCTTTGCCCCACGTGATTTAAAATCTTGCTCATTATGTCTTGATGTACATTTTAACGCCGATACATTCCCCTGCTTTTAGACAGGATCCTCACGAGGAAGGGCCACAAACATTACCTACTAAACCAGGAATTTTCGTAGTCTGTAAACCACGCTGTAAATTTTAACCTGACCATTTAAATAGAAAAGGGCGCGCTACCCATAATTAGCACTGTATTCGGAGCCCGCGCTTCTTGCATATTGGTTAAAGAATTTAAGAGAAATGAATTTCATCTGTGAGGCTTTATTTGTAAGTAAAGGGTAAACCCAAAGGAATTTCCTGGGATTGTTGCATGTATTAGATCTGAAGAGCATTTGGGGTGGTGGTATGTTTAAAATACTGTGAAAAGTGAACCTTAGGCACAAAAATTGAGGTCATTAGGATTTCTTTGTACTGAGAAATGATTGCATATGGACCAAAGCAAGGAATTATCTGGATATCTGCCACTGCCTCCTACCTCACTCTTCATAGAAAGCATTTTCTTCCAAACACAGCAGAACGGGAACTCATAGCTTAAAAGAGCTTGTGGTTTAGATGCCTTTACAAACACCATGCAAACAGGGGAAAAAAATGTTTAAAATTCTTAGGTTTTGACCAAGATCCTGTTACGTAATTCAGGGGCTCCTATGTACAGAAAATGCGAAACAGAGTTTAAAAAAAATAAATCAGCTGTCAAAGACTGTGTTGTAGTTCCGTCAGGAATGGTACTCGATTCACGAGGGCGAAGGCTAGGGAAGAAACTTGGATTAACACAGATTTAATTTGTGAATTTTTTTTTGTGTAAAGGAAGTCTCTCAGACAAGTAGAAGAGGAGCCTGAACTAAGGGTGTACTGCTCTTTATATCAAGATGCAGGACTTACTGTAACAACAAAAATGATGGCTCTTTTTGTTGAAGTGGCCCATTGCTCTTCCCACTCATACAGTGTTAATGGCATGGGAGGAACACTGTGTACTAGTAGCCTTGGGCTCTTGTTAATTCTGATCTTTGGTGTACTATAAAATATAATTCCACGGGTTATAATTAGTGGAAGCCCCCCCAATAATTAAACGGCATCTGCTTTTCATCAGAATCGTGGCTTAGTTAACCCCAGAGCCATCATTTTCCATAGGCTCTCCATAGACTCCTAGGATGCTCGGACGTGACTGTTTAAATTGCTTGCTGTGGCCCATCATTGCCCAAGAAGATTAATGGAAATAGAGTCCTAAGTTGTCCGTTTTGGCAGTCAAGATGTGGAAAGTGCCATCTGCATAGCAGCTGCTGTTTCCCTGGCCTCGATTAATTTATCACTTATTGCGTAATAGCCAACATTTTTTTCCTTTGTGCAGTATTTGACCTTCTGGGGCCATCATTTTCCTCTGGCATGTGTGGGTGGTTTTTTTCCCTTATCTCTTCTTTAACATGCCTCATTTCAGGCCATGCTTTTAGGTCCTTTTGCAACATTCTGCCACCTTGATCTGGTTTTGCACAGTCTGGGTGCGTGTGGGCTCGCCGGGAGAGAGGGCTCAGGCAGCGCCCTGCTGCACGTGCGCGAGCGGGTCCCCGGTGTCCTGCTCCTCTTTTCTCACCTCCGTCCCCAGGAGCTTGTTAGACCCCAACCCTCTGATGGATTAAGAGAGGTCTGCCTGAGGCTTCCTTTGAGACACATACTAGGGAGGGAAGTAGAAAGCAGCTGTTGATGAATTTATCTTGGAAGTGCAACTGGTCAGTCTTGTTGCTTTCAGGCAATCTTGCAAGCTAGTTCATCGAAACGCCTACAAATTTCACGTGGCCCCAGTGGTTTTGCTCTTATCAGCTTTGTTCCCTAATCAAACAAAAAAACCCAAACCAACTCATTTGGACAGAATTAAAGTGCAACATCTGTCTGAAAAGCAAACAGTGTTTGTGAATATTATGGTTATGAAATGGTTGCTCTGAAACAAAAAACAAACACAGAATGAAACAAAAATCCCCAGCTTCTACAGTTTTGCTCCATAAGTGTAGTGTATTTTAGGGAAGAGGAGAAGGGAGTAAGTCCAGAGGGAAAGGAATGCAGCYTGAGAGTAGCCTACTTCTTCAGCTGAAGAGTTTTTCTCGTTACTGTTGCCTAGCTGGAAATAGCTTCACATGATCTACACCAGGTTCATTCAAACTACTTTTTCTAACCAGGTATTTCTTTTCCCTGGAAATGAAGTTTATCTTGCTGCTTTCTTGCAGCATGTAACCATTTTACACAGGGAATATTTAACCGGAATTTAATGAGGAATGCTTTTGGCTTTCTTCCCTCCATATATGAATGTGGGTCTCTCCCRTTCCCCCCCTCTATTTTCTTTGGTTTTTTTTCTCTTGGTGGGGGGGGGAACCACTTAAATGACTTAAACTTTTATTGTACCATGGAACAGATTCTCCTTTACAGCTCACTCCCAAGACTGCTCGGAAGGCAGAGTGCTGTACTGGGAGCACTAGAAGCAGAAGGCAGATAAAAGCTCGGTTTTTTGGATTCTCCTGTATTTGCTGAAGAATCGTCACAATATCTGCCACAGTCGAAAACCTGTTCCAGCTCCAGAGCCCTCTGTCAGTCCCGATCTATTGCATGGAAAAAATGAGTATATAGATAGGGAGATTTTACTTCTGTTTCCTAGGGTTTTTTTGCATTCATAGGTTATAGGTATTTGTAGCTGGCTTTGAGATGTAAAAAAAAAATACTTTTACTTTGGATCAGAAGAAAGATATACATCCTGTCATTTTAAATACACTAGGGAAGTTACATTAAAGTAACATTTCCACACAGAAAAAAAATCCATCAGGTTATTGATGGATTCTTCAAATGTGCTGAATACTTTTAGATGCTGCTGCTCACTTCAGTAGCACTCGAATGCTCTGCAGGTTTGGCAGTTAATCCCATTTGTACTTTACCTTTAGTGCTGGTTTTAGAGGTTTTTGGCTTATTTGCATAATTTTAGCAAATAGACCTGTTCTGCGAGGCACATGTGGAGGCCAAAGAAAGGTGGCCTGGTGCTTCAGAGAGCTGGGGCAGCTGAAGCTCATTTGGGCGGCTGCTTTTGGGTGCTCCTGTCGTGCGAGCAGCAAAAGGGTGTGYGGCTCCATCCAGGGAGCCTTCGAGAGGCACGGAGCTTTGCAGGGCCAGAGAGCCCTGCCGGTGAGGGGGTGGGAAATAATGCACAGGAGAGGCTTGCTCTGATTTAATGCTAAATGCCCATGTGATGCATCTCATTAGAGCAGGCTGACAGGAAACCTCCTTTTGTTAAGCCCCGGGATAAAGCATAGCACCGGTTTGCTTGCTTTGTCTCTCCCCAGAGGTTCTCGGAGGGGGTCGTGCCGTTCCAACCACCGAGTGCAAAAGCCTTATGGCTTCTCTCCCCAAGGGCGGGGGGCGGGGGGGGAGGTTGGGGTGCTTTCAGCATTACAGAGGCTGTTGCTTTTGGGATGAAAAAAACGTGATTTGGAAAGATTGCTTTGTGCAGTGTGCTGCTTGACAAGTGCAGGGCAAGAGTTGGGGCCGACCCCCRCTTACCAATTCCCTTGGTCCCAGCTGGGACGAGCGGCTGGGCCATGGGGATCCCCTCTGCCAGCCCTAGGAAGGGAGGCCCTGGCATTTCCACCCTCACTGCTTACCTCTACCTCCAGTTGCTGCCTGACATCAGGTAAAAATGACCAAAAAAGTCAAAGCTCCTAGGATGCCAGCAGCAGTGTAGCAGGGGTAAAAACCGCTGTGTCCAGGGTGTCTGTCTCATCCCCCAGCCTGTAGCAAAGCAATGGGCGGTGGTAGGATTAAACTCCCAGTGAAAACTGAAGGTCCTCCCACCTGCAGCCTTTGATTTAATCTCGGTATTTTAAATCCACCTTTTGCTCAGTGGTTTTGAGCCTAGACCTTCTGATAGGAAGGCAAGGGAATAAAAATATCTTTGTGTGCAGGTTGTGTTTGCAAAATCAAACACTTCCTCTCCCACTCTCTCTCAAACCAAACAGATCCCTCCCACGAGAAAACTGGCAAATCTAAGAGCTGATCCCAACCCTGTTAAAAGTGTCAGACCAAAATAAAGATTCCCAAAGCGAGTGATAGCGCAAAGAAGGGAGGGAGCAAGAAAACCCCCGACTTCCATATGAAGCTCTGCTTGCTTGGAGGGAAATAGATGTCAACTTTCACTGGAGGCCCAGTTTCTTGCCCTGCTCTGACCATGAATGTCTGTGCCCTTGATCAAGTGACTTAATTTTTTGCCTGTATTTTTTCTGATTTGCWATAATATATTTCTTAATATGAACCCCAATGCTTTGGTATAAAAACTGGTTTTAGTGCCATGGAAAACTACAAATAATGAAGAATTAAGTGGGGGATGTTTATGTTGTTCTGTCTGCTATTTTAGGAGAAACAGGTCTAAGAGAAGGGAAGTACTACTTCATATAAACTAAGTCCAACCAGCCAATTGGTATCAAAGTCTGAGTGTTTCTAAATTGCTGTAATCAGTGAATTATCCTGAAACTGTTATTTTCAGGTGTGGAGATCATCACCTCCTCTTTCTCTTTGATCAACAAGGAAAATGGAGACAATTTCTTAAAGCGAACATAAAATATAATGTAATTGCTACTGTGTTACCTTTTCCCAAGGTTTTGTGTTTGGGGGTCGAGGGAAGATCAAACCAAGGGGGAGAGGGAGAAATGGATGATGCCAACAGGAATGAGTCAGAAATTAAGCACGATTGTTGGGAGTTTGGGCTTTCCACATTAGCAACTGATGACTCTGTTCTGCTGGGAGAACAAGTCCGTTTTGGAGCCATCTCAGATACTGATGAGTTATGTTTTCCAGCAGCGGAAGAAAATTTTCCCAGTCTGCTCCCCGTGACCCTATATGCAACTGTGTGGAGCATTTTTCCATCCTGGAAAACTTGAAATCAGTGTGGAGAGTGTGTGTGTATGGAGGGAGGAGGTGGGGTAAGGTGGACGGGAGAATCGGACGCTCTATCATTTTGTAGGTGGTGTTGGCACCTAAGAAGACGATGCTCCTTTCTGACCAAAGGGCTCGAAGGAAACCGTGTGTTTACAAAATGTTATACAAATGCAAAACAAAATCGGGGATTTGATCTAATGTGGGTCAAAAGGCTTAAATATGTTTCAGATGGGAACAAGTTGTCAAACTTAATTATTTGTATTGGGCAGCTGTCAAAAAAACCCCAATCCTCTGTGAACTTTCAACAAATAAACCAGCTTTCTGAGTATTTCAGTGGATGGGGAGAAAACCTGATTTGTAAGACGAAAAGATCTTCTCTGCAGTACTACTGGCACAGGCTTGCACTTTGTGTAGGTGCTTCTATTTATTTTTTTCCTTTATGTATCTTCTGTCGTGTAGCATATTTCTAGACAGCCTCTTTCTCTCTCTGAGCCTTGGACAAAAACATTTAATTGAAAATGAATGTAGAAACATCTGATGTTCAGTGGTGTTCAAATTTTGGATTCAGCTCGTCTGCTGAGCTCTGCGTTACGCCAGTGGAAAAATGCTGGCTGTGTTTCATCACATCTGACTGTTGACTAAGTTAGATGCATTTTAGCCGTTGCCAGATGTACAAGATACAGTAAAATGAGCATTTCCTGTAGCAAATTAAGACTTGTTGGCTCTGTGAGGATATTGGCTAAAACTGCTTGTTTGCGCTGGGGATTTGGCCAGATTGTGCCGGTCAATACAGACAATAAACTGAGTTAGCAGAGGAGATCTCCTGATCCAGCCTGAATTCGTCTCATTCTTCTAATTAGTTAAGTTTGGGAATTGCAGGCTTCTGTTGTCACTGCTGTCTGTGATACCGGTTCTAGATACACCCACCATTAAGCAAAGCCAAACGCCTGTGGCATTTGTTAGCCAGACTGAACCGGTGAAGATAAGCCTCTCTGGAAGTGGGGGATGCTGGATAAAATGACTGAACGAGCCTGTTTCCTGGGCCAAATCCCAAGCTGTCGTGAACTGAGATGCTGTGAAGTCAGGGACACATCGTATGATTTTGGCAAAGGGTCTGGCTCATCACCTGAAGGCTTGCTGGTTTGCAGATAAACTGCCCACAGGTACTGGCAGGCAGGAGATCTGTGACTGACTGCCTCCTGCCCCTAAGCTGCTGAAGGCTGGGGTGCCTACTGGGCTGGATTTTAGGTTCATATATAATTCTTCATAGCGCTCCTTGATTCCCAGAAATGGGAACTGTCTGGACTGTGGGATGTTGTATTGCAGCTGCTGCTGTTGTGCATTAGCAGATCTGGGGTCTCACAGGGATTTGGGGTTCACCCTTCTGCGTCCCTGCAAGTGCTTACCAAAGAGATGCTGCTTGTCCTGAGCAGCAGATGCGCAGCTATGGTAGATACAAGAAGTAAACTGGGAAAATTGCTGTGTTAACATGAGGTTGCTGATGGGAAGAGTAAGCAAGGATCACAGGGAGAGCAGAGGAGCTGGGTTAAGGCAATTCTGTCTCTTGTCCCTTAGCTGACTTGGAATTTACTGCTTAAAAAGCTTTTAAGTGCTGTTAGGGCAGGCAAACAAACAAAAAAAAGTTTCTTGTGTATAAGCCCTGGTTATAGTTGAGTATCTGTAGCAGAGAGGCCTTAGAAACCTGAGAGGAGCAATGACACTGTAAATACCTGACATTTGCTGAGCTTTAAAGGGGAAGGTTATCTGCCTCTGGAAAAAAAACTACTCACGGAGCCACCCAGCTATGAGATCTGGAGCAAAGAGAATTTTTTTTTGAGGTGGTGCAACATTTAGGATATTTGAAAGTGTTGCCAACATGGAAATGGTTTAAAAAAAATCCTACCCATTCTGTTGGACGCAGTAAGTTGACCTCAGTGGTGTCTGAGAATGAATAAGGCCAGAAAGTGCCGTATTCCTGGCCTGGCCTGAGGGAGAGGATGGGGTAATCTCACCTGAGTTTAGATATCCAAGAGAGAAACATCCATGTTAATATCCATGAATCTACTGCAGTCAGTGTAGAAACACAGTGGTCTCTGAGGGAACAGTTTAATCCGTGACACCCGTTTTGAGATGGAAGAGCCCTAGATCTGTGCTGGACCTGTGAGACCTCGGGCACTGGGAGACCCATCCAGGGATGAAAAGTTTTACCGCTAAGACAGCAAGTGCATATATGTATGTATGTAAGAGAAAAGCAAAGATCCAACAAGCTGTGGTTCCCCCCCAGCCAATGCAGCAGGTTGGTAAGAGCCACCTTAGCCGCTACGTGGAAGGAAGTTATCTCTCTCGCACTGATTATCTTGTCATAAGACAAAGGGGCTACAAAGTAGGTGCATGTGAAGTGTCAACAGTGACTCTGCAGGGAGCTGGGAGCTTGGAAAGCCCGGGGAGAAAATGCTGCGCTAATAATGTATGAGGCGGTTAAGCTATGCCTTGCTTAAGAAAGATGCATGGGTCCCTGAGGATTGGAGTAAACAGGGCAAAGGGAAGGTTTGGGCCAAGTTGTAGTATTGCTTTATCTGTCTCCTTCAAAAATGCAAACTGGTCTAAAGAAGGTAATCCCTTTGGGAATACCTTAAAAAAAAAAAAAAAATTTACAGTTATCTACTATAACCAGATCCCTTGGCTATTCAAAGCAAAGCTTAACATTTACAACAGTAAACCAACCCTGTTATTTACAGAAAAAAAAAAGTTGTATTGTGTAGGGCTGGTGGAGGGAGGATATCTCTCTATCGCATTTGGTGACCTGTATTAACACAATGTAAAAGACACTCAAAATTCATCCAACTGGGGACTTCATCAATATCTCACCCAAAAGCCCCAAATCCTTAGGGCCAGTCTAGATGCCATTTACCCCTGTAAATAATCCCATGCAAATCGATTTACTTTCATGAGTAGACTAAACAGGATTTGTCTGTAATTAGCATGAAGTGGAACAGATTGCAGGCATGCTTATCTTCTAATATGGAGGTGCAGCCAGCGGAGGTTGGACACTGTGCCGCTTCATCTGCAGAGCAGGGATGGCAGGACTGGTGGCTACCGGGAAGCTTTGGCCGAACGGAGGACCTTGGCCCCTTGTCATCATTCTCTAGTAAATGCTGTGAAAACAAGCAAACCTCAAAGTAAGTTTGCCAGATCAAAACAGTGCAAGATAAACCCTCATGTGGGATTAAAGTCCTTCCGTTTTATTTTTCCCTGTCACAGTGCTGAATTCAGAGATTAATGCCGTCTCAGTTGTTCTTAGTTATGTTGCATTTTTTCAGATTAAAGCCAGTGGTACTTCTGACTTGAATTGTAAAGCACGTTTCATCTTTAATTTATTAGTTCTAATACATTATTATTTAATATTTGATCTCCCAATTGGCTTTAAGTAGCTTCTTTCTAATACTTGAATCCCCCAAGTGATAACAGTTTACTTATTGGATTATTCTGCATTTGTGCTTCTTATGCTGCCAAGACAAGGACAACTTTATTTCATGGTTTGTGACAACATGCCCTCTTTCAAAGTTTTCTTTAGATGGGGCTATTCTTCCACCTGTTGTCGAAGTGTTAAGCAATGATGGCCCCACACACGTATCATCACACCGAATGGGTTATTTTTAATATGCCGGTGTATGTCAGCTCTGGATGATGTCCCCAGATGCGTTTGGGTGGGTCTCTGTGCCTGTGGTGAAACTCGTTTGTGTCCATAGGATCTGAGAAGACGTGGGCACCTTGCGGCCATAGCTTATGTGTGAATGCAGTCTTTATCCTTAAGTTGGCTTCCTAATGTTGTGTGTTGCATCTGAAGTATATTTCGTTAACACTCCCTCAAAATGAACGTTTCATTTTCCTTTGTAGGTTAGATTGGTTCTTCTGGTTCGTTAAGCATCTGTTAGTTTCATGCTTGCTTTGGCAGGGATGATAGCTCCCATGTAGAGGGAGGGATTTCCCTCTCATCTGGTACAGGTGAGTTGTGGCCCTTTACACTGAAGGTAATAAAATGCTTTATTAATCTTTGTTTTTTTATATTTATAGTGCTTTAATCAAGCCTCTTACGTGGTGGATTTCAGCACCTACTCTGATAAGGCCAGTGTTTGCAAAAAGTAAATCCTGTGTCTCTGAAGATGCCGTGTTCTTGTCCACACGACTTGAACCTGCCTAAGCCAAATTACAATAGAAAAATAGGAGTGAGATCAGTAGAACAGCATTAAATTTACTCATGCAAAACTAACAGGAAAAGTTGGCCTTTACAAAGGTTAGTTTTTGCTAGCAAATGCACAGGCAGTAGATGCGTAATGATAGCATTTTTATGGCACTTTTCACTTCCAATGTTTGGTGAAAACTATAGTTTTAGTATTTAACTTGGGACATAGAAAGACTTGGACTTTCTCTTACCCTAAATGAAATTAGTAGCAAAATAACATTGAAGTTAGCAGGAGTTAAATTTGTTCAGGGATGAGTAAACCTGTTTTTTCATTTCTGATTTGGGAGCTGCTAGCTCTAAAGCTGGGGGTTTAAACAAACAAATAAAAATGGAATGGCAATATCATGAGATTTACACAGTGTATGCAGTGAGCTGTTAACTGACTTGGTTGAAGAAAATAAAATTGGATATGTTTGATATATTGATATAAATAAATGAAACTGAATCTGTTTGATAGTTGAGCACTGGTATTTACATTTACTGCATGCGTGTAAATAGGGGTCTGGCAGTCTATAACCCGCGCAGGGTTCCCTGCGGGGCAGAAGTCCACCTCATGCTAACCAATGAAATAAGCTCTTGATAACCCCTGATACAGAAAGAAAAAAATCTAATTGATTTGATGTGATAGCAAGCGTTTTGGGGAAGATCTGTCACTGAGGCAGGAAATGACCCGGCACTTAATATCCGGGTTTGACCTTGGGATTGCTTGTTGGGTTTTCAGTTTTAGTAATAATGAGCACTTAATATTCGCAGCTAAACCTGCAAACAACAGAAGGGAAATTACAGGCAGGTTTCAAATCCGTGTCCAGAAATGAGCAAGACAGAAATTTTTCATGCCTAGTGCTGGATAACATAAATATTTTATTTAGCTTTAAGGAATAACCTTTGAAGTGAAAAGTGACAGCTAGCTGAAAAATGGCCTGGAGCATGGAACTGAAAGGCTTCTACTTATAGTAGACTTCTAGGGATTTTTTTATTTTTTTTAAAGTTGGGTCACTTCATATTGTCCGAATACAAACCCTCCTGGTTATATTTGTAGGCTCCCAAATACCTGTATATCCTTATCTGTATCCCGTTGTGAGTAGCGCCTGCCAACAGCAGCCTTCGTCTCTTTTCAGTAGTTGGGAAGAACCCAAGCAACAGGGCGGGCATTGCGTCGGCTGCGCCCTTCCCTCTCGAACCCCACAGCGCCCAGGAGAAGCTTTTCCGCCTTGGGGCTGGCCGCTGCCTCCTGCTTCAATTATTCCCTGGGCTGCTCAGCCTGACCAAGGCGATTTGACAAAAAGTCTGGTGCTCCAGTGGAGCCGTCTGAAATGAACGGAGGCCCATGGCCTCGGAGGCCCCTTGCCGCGGGCAGGCGATGCCCCCGGCACCCTCCGGCCCTGCGCGCCCAGCCTGGCCCCGGAAGCAGGGAGCCTGAACTGAGGGGCCTCTCGGTCTCCTTTGCCTGGCTCTCGTTTTTTACAGCTTCTTGTTGATAATCAATGACACAGATCTGTCACGGAGGGCTATCGGAGCCCGCTGTTCCCAGGGCGGAGATCCCGGCCCCACCGAGGGCGAGCAGCTGGCTCAGGGCCGGCCGCGCACCCCAGGGCGCAGCCTGCGGACCCCTGCCCAACGCCAGTGAGGAGCGGGCACGGCGGAGCAGGGCTGCGAAGCGAGTCGGCATGTCTGCGTCTAAAGAACGGGGGGAGGAAGGAAGCCAATGTTTCTCTCTCTAGCCATCAGACGGGGGGCGCAGCCAGCGGGTAAGACTGGACAATCCGGAGGATTGCTTTTAAACATACGTGGCTTTCACTAGTGGTCACTGGCTCGTGTGTGGAGTGGTTTTCAGGCAAATGGCCCCTTATGATGAGAGGTGCTATCTGAGAGGCACTGGGGTGCTGCCTGCATCCATGGGGATGGCCTGCCCGCGTCCCTGCCTACGTCCCTGCCTACGTCCCTGCCGGCATCCCAGCCCAGGAGCGCAGGGACCATCAGCAAAAATCAGCAGCCATGCTGAGCACCTCCCTTGTCTTAGGTGTTAGCAATCCACACTTTTATTCCAATTATTAATGCCTTCACTGCCATACAAACCTCAGGGCTGTTGCGCTCATCAGCAGCTGAATGACAGGCCTGCTGTAACATTTGATCTGCAGATCAAGAGATCGTGCTTGTCCTGGTGCACGTTTTGGCATATCTGTCAGGTCTAGGTTAATTTTATAATTGTTACTGCAGGGTTCAAAACTGCTTCTTCTTTTAATTGTATTGAGACAGTTGTAAACTTCGTTAAGACAGCTGTAGAAGTGTAGCTAAGGCTAGCACTGCTCAGGCTTAGCAAAGGAATGGATTTATTTACCGTTGTATCTGTTTCTGTTCACAGTGCTTGCCAAATTTGTCATGTTTTGCCCAAATCCAAAACTGAAGAGCAAATGAGAAAATTTACACTTCCACTGTTTCCTCTTGCCTTGTTTCTTGTAGCACATGGATATGAACACCACAGTTTGCTGTTGCAGCTTGCGACCAAAAATCAGTTTGCATGAGAGCGGAGGCGAGAGGTCGGAGGGAACCAGGCTCAGGGAGCCAGTGCCCTGGATCCGTAAGTGTCCATCAGTAGGGGACCACGTATTGCTGCACAAGCAGGGCTTGGCGTGTGGTGATTCAATCCGTAACGAATTTTCCCATCCAGGTTTACAAACCCTTGGAACAGGGCTTAAAAATGGAATTTCTAAACAGCCCCGGCGCTGTATGAACGGCGGCTCTGTTATAAAAAGAAACTAGCAGACAACTGCTCCTTCTACTGTTGTGTGCCTCTCTGCATGGGGCTGCCCTCGCAGCAGGACCATGTGTCTGTGCAGGCTATAATGAGACAGAGCTCTGGCTGGTTTTGTTTATGAGTGAAGGGCAGGGCTTGGAAAAAAAAAGTCCACTTGCTAGTGGTGAGTAAAGCTATGTTGTTTGACCAGAGAGGGAGATTAAGGCATAAATTCACCCTGCTTTTTTTTGTTTTAAGTTTTAATTAAAAAGAGGAAGGTCTGGGCGTTCTGTGCCAAGACAGCTTTTCAAATTAATTTAAAAGGCATTAGTGAGTTCTGCTGAGGTCTACAAGTAGGTGACTCTTCTGTCACCACTGCTACTCATTCCTTTCCCAAGAAGCAAGAAAGCTAAACTGATAAAACTCTGCCATCTGATATACCTTTGAAACCTAGAATGGAACAGGACATTTATTGGGCAAGCAAAAAAAACAAAAAAAGAAGTCTTGTTAAAACAGTAAGATAAACAGCAATTTGGAATATGTGTAGGAGCTGTGTGAAGGTTTGGAGGAATAGGAGGGTTGCAGCTCAAGCTGGGTTTCCACAGTGGTCACCCAGAAGTTGCTCTAAAGAAGTGGAAGACCAACAATGCAATTCTGGCCTTGATTTACATCTCATTTTCAAAAAGCAAATCTAGTTGAAGTGAATAAAGCAATTTCCATGCCATGGGAGTAGCTCCCAGATCTCTCTTTCTTCCCAGCAGCTGGATAAAGAGTCATTTTACAAAGACCTTTTCCTTAATAAATAGCAAAGCAATCTCATAAAGAAAGTAATGTTCTTTTTAGGCTCAGTAACCATATTGAATTAAATGTTATGCACACTGTAATTACATTTGCCTGTCAGTTGTATTAATGTGAATTTCCTTGATTAATTTTTCAAGTTAGTTGGTATTAAGTAGGTAGGAAGTTTAAGATCCCCCTAGACCTCCTCTGTCAGCCCAGCTCAGCTAGCAGAGGGCAGGTGAAGCTCAGCACAATCAGTGTTATTTCATTAACTCGACCACTTTAATAAGCACCTTGGATCTTGGTCTTTCTAGTCATTTGCAGTCGCTCCATACAAGACAGTACAGTGTGAATCCCTGAGCTGGGAGGAGCGGCCCCTGAGCTGGGAGGTGTGGGGCGCAGCACTCGGAAGCAGCGTGAATGCCCAAATCCACGCATGTTGTAGAGTTTTTACACCCCGATGCTGGCAGGGGGGTGAGTCTGTGGGGTGCAGCTTTGGCCACGCTGCCTGTGTCGTGTTCAGAGCGGCACAGTGAGTGTGCAAGTTCAGTCATCTCCCTGAAATTGTATGGATTGTGTGATTCCGAAGGATATGGAGCAGCAGTTTGAGAGCAGGTGTAACAGAAGACTTACCGAGGTGAGGTAACACCCTGCTCACATACACTTCCTAGTTTGAAGCTGATCTCTCCCAGTTATCATCCTAAATGTCAGCTCACTGCATTTACCAAAAGCTTTCAGTTCATTACGCTGTAAAGGCTCAGTTTACCTTTTGAGGAATTGAATTCTGGTCTCGGCCATGTGGAGAGTATTTGTTCCTCAGACAGATACCTGGACAGCCGCTTACTGTACCCACAGATCTCACAACATGCAGCACAGACTGTCTTGAAACCAGTGGATGTTGATATGTAAGTCTGACCTTCTCTGAATTAATAAAATACTTGAAGCTATTTTAGAGAGGAAGCTGGAGTCATTTGCACAGTGGGGGTCTGTGCATTACAGCTGTGCTTCTTTTTGCTTGGTGTCTGCAAACTTTATATTAAGTCTCTGTTCCTGATTCATCTCTCAAACATCTGTGTTAACTCATGGGGCTCGGGGAGCCCTGGTGTAAGTGTGAGGTAGGAATGAACTGAAACAAGCTCACTTAAATAGGGACCCTTCTTCTTGTGTAAACCAATCTGGATTATAGTGATCCAAATAAACAATCATTTGGATGCATACATCCTGCAGCACTCTGTTTCTATTACACAGCTCTTGGGAGATGAAAAAAGTCTGTTTAGTATCTACTCGGAAGGAAGAAATGGGAGCAGGGCTGTGGAAGAATTTTTCAAGACTGGGAGTCTGTTTCATGTTACAGTGGCTTGCCAAATTTGATACAAAATTTCTTAAATATTGGGGCCTGTACACAACTGATTAGCAATTAACAACTGTAAAGCCATGGGATGCACTGTACTTTTATTTCCAATGCATGTAGCTTTTGGTCTTTAATCCTATTCTTAAAGAACAGTATTTTAAAGCAGTTTGGGAAAACATACAAAACCAAATACACATGATAAAGTAAGAAGAGATTTGGGAACAATTGGAAGCACTCTATAGGAAGGTCCAACATATACAGGCTTATTGCCTTAGGGGGACTCTTGTTCCCCTTCTGGTTTTAGTACGCTATGAAGCATATACTGTAGCAAACCATATGCTGCAGGCAAAGTTCGAAGTACCCTGCCGGGCTTCAAGGCAGTATGGAGAGGAATGGGTTCTCTGTGCTTTGCTTTCTTGCACTTCCGAGTGGTTGGCACATACGCCAGTTTTTCATTTATTTTTATTTAAAACCAAAAAAAGGAAACCCCCAACTAACAGTAATTGGAGGATAAAAGATCACCACCCATCAGGCTCTTGGCTTCCCTCTGCTTTTAGAGCAAGTGAGAAGAATATACCGCTTCAGCTGCATTTCGATTTCAGCTCCCTCCTAGCTGGTCTGAGTCCTTGCCGTGCCGTACACTAGCTGTTCGGTTTGTTGTAAGAAAGTGCTGCTTTTTCCCTGTGACCAGTGGCTCATGAAGTAAGAGAAAGTGAGATCCTGGCCTGATTAAATAATACTGTGAAAGTTGCTGGTGAGTTCAGTGGAGCTGTGTTTGTACCTGGAGTCAAAGATTACAGAGAATGAACATGGATAGGGAAACCCAAATCATTGCACTTAGTTGTTGTATGCTCCAGGGTACAAGAAATAAAAAGTAGCGGACCCCAAATTTCTTACCTGGTCTGTTGTTGACCTGTAGCAAATGAGGCAGTACGCTTTGTCTTTCTACAGAAGTCTTTTCTTCTGTAAAATGGGAGTGTTCATAAATGTTGCATGAGTACTGTGACGACAAATTAATTCATTATTGCCTGAACATTGACCAAACTTGTATTTTCTTGGTTCAGTCATGTTGGTGCCTAACAACATGAGCAAAAGTTTCAGTAACCACTGTGTTCAATGTGATGCTAAGAAAGAGCATGGGCTAAGCCGGTGGATACATAGAAAGCCTGGATAATCAGGGGAGCAGTTACATATTTAAAGTTACAGCAGACTTACTTTCACATTTCTAAATAGCCTGCATCTCTTCTGTTCTTTGGATCAGCTTCTGTCTTTTCTCTATAGGGCAGAAAAGAAATTGGCCCTGTTCCACTTTGAAGGGGAAGAAACAGTTTTGTGGGGAAATCCACTTGCCCTAGGGATCTAATGGGTTGAAAATATTTTGAAATACGTGTGATTTAGGTCGTAATGAATAATACTAATGTTTCAAGTTAAAACATCTTTTAACGCTGTAAGGAGGTAGGAGTATTGGTATGTGTTGCAGGTAGTGGTAAGTCGTGTTTGGCAGTCTTCACAGATATTTTCGGTGTGCCCAGAGTGCCTAAATGCTCCTTAGTGAATGGTAGAGAATAGGCTGGGATTGCTGCAAGCAGCTGAAACCTCTGGCACTGTCTCAGCAGTCACACGGGATCGGGGCAGGGACTGAAGCAGCGTGCTGTGAAAGACCTCTCGGTTTTCTGTAGGTGCTGTCTGGATGGCATTTGATAACCTTCTCCAGATCAGACCCAGACCATACCTCTTGTGTTCTCTTCATGTAAATAAAGGCGTTAAAGCAGGCCCACTGTAGGAAAACCTGAGTTATTCAGGCAGCAATGTGCCTTAGGAAAAGAGCTGCAGCATTTTCTTGGGGAAAGTCTGATTCATCACTTGTCTGCATGCCTGGACAAGAAAAGGGTCATATTTCTGCTAGACACCAAAGCGAGGGGGGGAGGGTGTTTCTGACTTGATTTATCAACTAGTAGAGATGAATTAGAACCCTCAGGGGAGGGAAAACTTCACAGAAACTGAAATATTTTTACATTGCAGATGATTGTGGCCTCCAGACTTTTTCTTGTATGGCATTTATGCAAGCACACATTCCAAAACAAAATTAAACAAACAGTCCCTTGAAGACTCCTAATTAGCCACTTTGCTCAATACTCAATTAGAATAACCATGTAGGTAAAATATGACTGCAGTGCAGAGAATTTGATTTGAAGTTGCAGTCCGTAAGTAATGTTTAGGAACAAGTAATAGAATTCATCAATGAACGCGTTTTGCTCGGAGCAAATTTGGCACTGCAAACGATTGGTAGGAGGGGAGGGTGAGATGCTGTAAACCTGATGAAGTCTTGTAATTTAAAGCAGAGGCCTAGAGTTCAGAAGATTTGGAAAGATCGTGCCTCTGCCAGAAACCTTGATGTGACCTCAGGCAAGTCACTTCACCTT
Organism: Oceanodroma leucorhoa; assembly: GCA_030449065.1. NCBI lineage: Eukaryota > Metazoa > Chordata > Aves > Procellariiformes > Oceanodroma > Oceanodroma leucorhoa. Next base: position 3,503,738 of record JASVER010000004.1, read on the forward strand.
TCTGTGCCTTATCTGAATAAATATCTCTGTTTCCTATCTGTAAAATGATGATAATGCCTCATATGTGTTCTGAAACTCGAGTGTTAATAAAGTACACAGAAATCATCGGATAGGAAGTCCTCCAGAAGAACAAATGCTGAGTTGTATACGTTTGTACAGCACTCAATAGCTAAGTTTTTTTTTCTTAGGCCACTTGCAAATACATACTCTATACAGACTTATTTGGCTTATCTTCCTTGTGAGGAGGACAGACCTGAACAAGACATTTGGATTCAAACCCTCTGAATACTTGAGGGACAAAGAGCAGCTGGTTGCTCTACCCAAACTTAGATCTAAAGTGGAATTTTGGATGTAGTTGTCAGCGGCACAGTGAGTAAAACTTCGCTTTGGAGCCTGACACCAGAGCCCAGATAGGACGTGAGATTTTGTGACTACAACCTGTTTCTATCAAAGCATGATAACTATCGAAGCACGATAAGGAGCATTAAACAAATTCCACTACCTAGAAATTACCATCTCTGCATGTCTCTCTCAGTTTCGTTTTTGCAAAAGGGCACAACTCTCAGAACTAGTAAATTATATGCTTTCTGTTGATACTATCTATACTAAAGTAGTAGCTAGTGGTTTTAGCTGACTATTCTGGTTTTCATAGTATAGAGAGAATTACCTAGAAGTGCTAACACCGTAGGTTTGTCTTCTCCCCACCCCATGTCTCCAAGCCCCTGTTATGGTCACATTAAAGTGTCTGCTTTATAATTGCTCACACTTTGCTAACTGTTAGGAAAACTTAAAAGCTTACCAAGGGATGCCTCCTCAGAAAGACATTTTGTCAAGAGATAATCATGCTTCTGAAATGTTACGTCCCAGGTGAGGTAAAATGCAGAACATTCAAGAAAAGATTAGAGAGGAAAGCCTGAATACTTTTGGAAAAAGGTAGGCAAAATTTGATGCGCTTTTAATGATAGGTGTTCAAGTCATGGCTTAGCTTTAGTATTAAAGCATTAATACCACAGTATTAAAAGAGCTATCATTTGAAGAAGTGCTTTGCCTAAACCAAAAAAGTGATGTATTGATTTATTAAAAACCCAAAGGTTTAAAAAAACCTTTTTTTAAAAGCCTGGGGAAATTTTAAGTCTAGCTCAGTTGCTCACTTCAGTTAGTTACGGGCACATCTTTTAGCTGTATTCCTAGGCAGTTGTAATTCACAGGACACTGTGAAGACTAAGATCTTCTTCAAAATAATTTGCAGTCCAGCTCGTGACTTGGATCATGCATTTCTGCAGTTCTGTGAACTGACCAACCGAAATCAAAGGCTGCAGAAGTAGCTGCAGGACTGAAGCCACAAAGACTGGAAACGTGAGTTTGCATGGGAGGGTGTCCACAGCAGCGCAGGCTACATGAATGAACGCTTTCAGATTTTTGTGGTGGTCACAGTGTAAGGACGTTTGATAGTTCCTAAAATCCTTTTGCTTAAATTCAAAAGCAGCGTTATGATTCTTGAAGTCTACTTTGGGAAGTTGTAAAAGATTTCGCTTTTCCAAGGTTGTACGTGCAGGATTTGGGAAACTGAGTCACTTTATTGTTTCCTGGGATTGGGACAACCAAAAATAATTAAAAAAAAAAGCAGTCACGGAGTATGTGAAAACACAGCCCTTTATCCATTCCTTATGGTAGACAGGAAAGGAGAGGTCACAATTGGTAACAGTTTGAAATAAAACTATTTAAATATTTTGTACTTTTCCTACCTCTATTCGTAAAATTCAAATCAGGTATTCTACCTGCAGGGACCTTCAAACAGGTCATTAAAAACAACCCAGCAGTTATGAATCAATCTATTCTAAATTTAAAATTGCACTTGCATAATTTTCCAAAATGGTTGGAGCCTTTGTAAAACTTACTTCAATCATTTTTATATTTATTTTTCAAAAGAAGTCAGGTGATATATCTTTACTTATCTTCCTGATTACATCTATCCATACTGGAGAGAATTATCATTTCCTTCCCAACCTTCCCTTGTCTTTTGAAAATACCAATAGATAATTTTACCAACTTAGATAAGGAATTCCATTATAACTGGGAAGCCAATTATCTGTCAAGACATTATTGCAATATTATTAGAAAACTGGATACTTAAGCAGCAGGTAATTTTTTTTGTATTTCCTGCATAACTATCATGCACTCTGTTTTGATTACATCCTAATGATACCAAGAACATTTTAAACAAATACTCAGCCTGTGCAAATGAAAAACATTTTGCTTCTTCAGTTGCACTTGTGCGGCAATGGTAATTAATACATCTTGGGATATTCAAACTACATCTGATTAAATCACAGTGCACCAAAGAGGGCTTTATAAAGAATCTTTCCATGAACCCTGCTGAGAGATCTGGGAGAAAAAAGGAAATGTGTTAAACAACATCATTGTGCCTAAAGGTGTCTACAGTGGAGTCACACCTATAGATTCCCTTGCCCGTAACCCAGCTCCTGCCCTGGACCACCCACAGTGAATGGGACCATCTTGATTTTTCATAATTTTTATGATGATAGCAAGCTTTGCAGTCGTGGGCCCGGCAGACTGGCCAATTCCTGTCGAACAGTAACTCTGCTAGTTGCTTTACCCTGCAGTTACGTACCTTGTCCTGGTAGAGGACAACTTCTCCAAAAGAGCAGTCCCAACACCAAAGCACGTGCAGTCTAAGCCGCCTCTCCCCACTATGACCCTCACCGGTTGGTATTAGCCCTGGACTCTGGTACAAGTTTGTTTTATAACAGTTGGCATAAAGGATATGCCAAGCAGCATCTGCTTGGAATAAGCTACCATGATGAGTTGTCCCTTGAGGACCATCGCCAAGCTTACATGCAAGTAGCCTCCAGGATTAAAGAACCTTAAATGCACCAGTTAATTAATAGTATTGCCAATCCCTTACCTCAGTGATGTAATATTTGCAAGCCAGAAAGAGAAGTTTGTTTTGGTTTTGAATTAAACAAGTTTTAACTTCGCCAGCGCTCTTTCTGAAGGCTGAGATTAAGGCCCCCATGAAGGAAGGGATACATTTTTCAAGGAGCACTGCCAATCTAACAACAGCAAAAAAAAAGTGCTCCTGTATTATTTTGTGTGAGATCTGTTTTTCTCCATTCCTTTTACAGGAATTTGTTGTAACTACATGAATTTAGAGGAAAGAGATTGCTGTTTTTCAGATAATTTATTTCACATTTGTTAGGCAACTTCACTCTTTCCCCTGTGTCGTCAGCTTCCCCTTGTTGTTTGCATGGCTTTTTCCTATAGCTACAGGAAGCAGGTTCGTAAAAATAGGAAAATGTGGTGTTAAAAAAAGCGAAAAAATAGGCAGGATAGCTAATGGGCAAGGGAGACTAGTCAGATTTTAAGGTTTCCAGTGTCTCTGTATTTGTGTAAGAGCCATCCTCTGTTGCTCGCTGTATTGGTTCTTGACTGGATGGTAAGCAGGCGCTAGCCTTGAATGCTGTGTCATTTGCAAAATTTCTGTGTGTGTTTGGGCATGTCAGCAGGCCTTTGAAGATTTATTAATAACAGATTATACTCTTTTTAAGAGGTGTTTTCAGTTCCTGGCTTAGATGAGGGAGTGGCCCATTTACCTCTGCAACCACCCATATCTAACTGTCTAAACCAAATCATTCCAAACTTCTTTTATAACATAACCGCCAAAAACTGAAAAAAAATCCCTCCTTAGTGAAAGGTTGTGCAGAAGAGCATCCATCATGCTCCTCGGGATGGCTCCGTGATCTCCATGTCGGGTTGCACGCGAGCTGATGCATGCAGTCTGGGAGGACCCGCAAACCCGCCTGTTCCGTGCTTGCTGCAGAGATGAAGCTCAGCCATGTGAAAAAGCTTTCGGGTTGGAGATCACAGGAGGCAATGCCCTGGTGTTTTGGCTCTGCTAGACTTTTCTACCTGCCCGCCTGGAGCACCAGAATGAACACCTTATGTTTGACCATTTTTTTCCCCCCTTTGAAAACAAGAAGGCATTTTGTAAGGGCAAAGCGTTACAGTAAGTCAACATGAGTTGCACCAGAAGGTTTCCCAGTAGAAGGGGAAAGGAAGAGACTTGATTCAATTTAGTAGATTCATCTTAGATGTAGTTTGCTAATTTATTGTTCAAGTTAACCACGTAGGATCAGTACTCCTGAATAATCATCCTTCATGAAAAACAGAGGAAAAAGGAGAAACAGAATAAGAACGAGAGGTGCTGAAATACCACAGAAGTACCAGGGAAGCAGCCTCCATTTTGCTCTTCACAAGTTGTACCTTCTCAGTGCTAGTGCCTATGTTAATGTTTGCCACAGAGCATACAAAACTTGGATCTCTCTGTGGATTTTCTGTGGGAAAATACTTGGGACCTCAAACATTGACAATTTTTTTAATTATAGCCCGTGGCAGTCCCAGCTTTATGGAAGGAATTTCACGGGGAGGTTTGGCTGGAAGTGGCATTTCTGTCCGTCAGTGTACTTCATTTACATTTTTTAAAATATTTTGATTGTGGTTAAATAACTGGTAATCATGTGCAGGTGGTAGATTTTGAGTATGATCTTCATTACTTCTGGCAGGGAAGGAGAAAGCTATCTTTATGAATAAATACTTCTTTCCTGAACTTAAATACTGAGATTCCATCTTTGTGGGAAAGAGTTTCTTTTCTCAGCCCATGTTTCAGATTTATGACTTGCCCTTTTTGGGACACACATACTAAATACACTTTTAATCTCACAATATGCCCAGGTGTTCATTTTCTTCTTTTTCTTTCAGCTCTGGAGCTGTAAGTAATTCTGGACTCATTCCATCCACCTGGTTGAGTGCTTTTTTCTATTCTTGATTTCTATTTTTCTCCTTCTCTTTCCCCATCTCTCTCATGTTTCATTTCCTAAGCTTTTCTGCCAGAACAGCTTTTTATTTCAATCACCTCTGGGAATGGAGTGGACATAATGAATTGGGTATTTTATACGGGCTCCATGGGGGAATCAGGTGTGGCAAGAAGTGTGATATTAGGCACCGCTGCAGCAGCGCTCCGAGGCCGTGCCAGCGGGCGCAGGGTGGCTGGCCGGTAGCGCGGTGCTGCCGAGGGGTGGGAACCTGTGACTTTTTTGCAATTGCTTCTGGTCCAAAAAGCAAGCACAGGCCCATCACACAACTTCCCTGCGGTGTGGTTGGGGAATATTTTCGGGAACAGAAACGTAATTGCAGCGGAGATCTGTACTCTTCCATCCTTGCTAATCAGGATTGCTGATGAAACATTTATTTGTCAGGGTTGGATGTTTAGCTAAATATAGGAATACATTTCTGCAGTGTGAAGATGAACATCAAGGATTTTGGCACGGAGTAATGTCAGTGAAATGCAGATGCAATGAATGTCTCTTGTGAAACTATTATCCTCCCCATGATCTGAAGAGGTGCTGGATGGGTGTGATTCATTTCTGTTTGTTTGTTTGTTTGTTCGTTCTGTCCTAGGTTGTTGCTACCTGTGTTATGGTTCCATCCTCTGCCTCAGGCATTGAGCAGGACTGCATTTTCATAAGAATCGTAAAGCAGAAATGAAATGCAAGAAATGATCCAGTTTCTGGCACTGGGACAAGAAAAAGTCTTGCCCTGATCTCATTTGTCTAAGCCGCTGTTGAAAACTTCCATGAAGTTAATATCACAGCAGATTTAGGAGGCCTTGTTCCAGTGTTTCACTACCCTCAATATTGAATTATTTTTCCCTTGGTACCCAACTAAACTGCATTTTGTTGCAATTTGAGATTTTTTTGTCTATCCAGCATTGGACATAGTCATCTTCAACTTTATTTTTTATATTTTAAGTTCAATTTTTATTCAGCTTTAATATTTATGTTTTTACTTTGTAATCCTCTCTTATTTTAGACTTCGTACTTCCAATTCTACCATCCTTAAGCCATTGGTTAAATGTCTTAAATCTCTTCTGACTTTTGTTCCTCTATTCAGGGGCTGGGCTGTTTTAAATTTGTCTGCTGGTGTATCTGTCTTAAAATGCATTGTCTGAGCCTGGACACAGGAATGTGGCTGAGGTCTCGCAAGGGCTGAATAAACAGGGCAATTATCTCCCATTTCTTATGTATGCCACTCCTTTTCCTAAAAATCAAGATTTTGGGTTTTGTGTAACAGCATTACTTCATTGACTCATGTTTATGTTGTGATTTGCGATGACCCTCAGATTCTCATTCCTTGTTTTGCATTTGTGCATCAGCATTTGCTTCCAAAGTATATTATTTAGTTTGTTAATTAGCTCTTCTGAGTGTACTAAGTTCTTTGGATTCAAAAGTAGCTCATATTTTCCCGTGTGAAGGTTTTTTTTTCCCCTTTATCCTTGCTCTTTCTTCTGTTGCTATGTGAAAGACAACACACAGAAAACAAAGAAACTGCCAGATATTCAGAAGAAATGGAGAAGCCAAGAATATACAAAATAAACAGTGTAAAAAAAGAGAAAATTATTTTTCTTTTTCAGCGGTGGTAATTTTAACTGCATTCTTAGGAATCGCAGGGGAAACAGATATCAAACATACAATTTTAAAGAAATGAAGGGTAAATTGAGAGAGCACATTAAAAAAAAAAAAGAAACTAGCCACAATAAGGTGAAAGGAACTATTAGATATATTGCTTAGTATTTCTAGGGATGATGTTATGATTTAGCTAGAAATGGCCATAGCAGCTTTTGTAAATATGATGGATAGTGGAATAATTCATAGTTGACTTTAATTTTTCAATTCAAATATGTTTGCACATGAATTACCGTTTGTCCTGGGTATATTAAAACATCATCTAACTGGATAAATAGATAGATCAATGCATTCAATGTTAATCACGTCTTCAGATTTATTTTAACTGGGAATCATGAAGCTGAAGCCTTCTAAACATATGCATTTCTCAGTAATTCTGGTTTCACTGCCCCAGGAAATGGGGAATTAAAATGGATTGTTAATACCATTTTATTGGGAAGGGAAAAATTGGGGTGGGATGAGCTGATTCAAGTCCAAATGTTTTGAAATTCACCAAATGGACGGTGAGCCCTCAGTTTGCACCATCTGATACCACAGTGTCAGTGTTACTTGCCAGTATAAGCTCTTCAAATGTCCTGTAATGCAAATAAATTCCTTTTACTGGGTAAATTTTAGGAAAGAATAGCTCAGGCTTTCATGCCAAGGTAAATGTTTCACTTTTATGCTAAATTTGTAATGAGAATGTTTGTTCTGCTCGTAGGTGCTGCTCTCAAACCGCTGAACTCTCCTCTCAAAATACAAACCTTGTATTGCCATCAGGCGGGGTGGAGCGCTTGCATTTCGGGAGCGTTTATCTTTCTGAGGTGCCACCAGAAAGGACCCTGCTTTACAGAGCAGAATGCACCCGGGGCCTCCCCCACCCCGGCAGAGGGAAGGCAGGAGGTCTTGAGTTTGGGCTTTTACTTACCTAGTCTTGATTCCTTTTTCTCTGCCTGCCTGAGGCAGTGGGATAAGCCCAAGGATTAGGAAGGTGTAAGAGGATACACAGCGACACACAACCATTGGCGGATGGTGGAGTCCTTCATGGAGCCCAAGGCTTCGTGGAGGCTTTTCTGAAGCTGGGGTATGGTGTGAAAGGTTTGCCCATCTCGGGGTGGAGGGGGCAGGAGCCAGCTGCTGGGTATCTGGTACCTTAGCTCCTGTATCTTCAACCATTCTTTCCCTTTTTGTGCTGGTGGTGGAGGGCTACCAAACGAAGCTTGTGTTTTGACCCTTAGCTGCAATTGCGATTCACCCTTTTGTTACCCTTCATCCTTTCTCTTTGCACCGAGGAAAGAATTTATGGGTGCTCATGGGCTGCAACAGCAAGCATCGAGAAGAGAGGTCATCCAAAGTTTGGAGGGTTGCTAATTAGCTTTTTTCTTCATGAATTAGTCAAAGCTAATTAGTGTCTGTCTTTGCAGAGGTTCTGATGCAAACACAAGAAGAGAGTAGTTAAGTCAGGAATTTTAAAGCACCCTTGTGTTATTAACAGCGCCAGCAGACGTTAAACCCCCCTCCTTTTCAGTTTTTCGGACTTTCCCATGGTGGGTAAGATTTACCTGCTGCCAGACAATGGCTTTGCAATGCTCTGAAGTCAAATAACATGTCTAAATCACCAGCCAAGCCAGACACGATAGCAATTCCTTCTGTTTACATCTTGGAGGCAACTTTGCATCTGGAGGAAGGAGTCTGAGGCTCACTGGGGGCTCACTTTGAACGCTGCCCCCTCTCCCCCTGCCCTTTCGCCTCCTGGGCTGACCTAGCTGTAAAAGTGTCAGCCTGGCTGGAGATCCACAACCAGCCAGACATGATGCATAACTCCTCGGGCTCTCCGTTGTGTGCCGGTGGCCGCTGGGCTCAGGGAAGCTTTCCACTGGATTGCTGATGCAGAAGAGAGGCGTTGCACTCCCACTGCCAGCCCCCATGCTTCTTTTGGGGGGACGTGGACAGAAAGTGAATTGATTTGCAGACACTCCTGTTCCATAGAGCAAGGCCCTGTCATTGTTCATCAATGTAGAAGGAAATGAGGATTTATAGCATTACCTGTTAAATTTACAGGGGAAAAAAGATTGCCGGAATTTAAAATTACCCTGTCGGGAATATTTTTCCATTTTTAATTATAAATTAGTATGCAAATAGTCCAAAGTCACTTTGGCTGCTGTTGTAAACTGCAACACATGGAAGAAGCTCCGTACGATAGCTTAAGTGATGAAAGCAGCATGTAGAAAATGCTTGGTAACTGCTAAATGAGGAGGAGAAGGGGAAGAGGGCAGAGGATTGATCTTGTTCACAACTCGGAGGTCTTATGACGCAGCAGATGTCCTCTGTATTTGATTGTCTGGGCCCTTGGGGGAATCTGCTGCTCAGCATGGTCGGCATCAGTTTGCTGTGCTGCCGCCACTGCTGATCTTGCCCGGGGAAACATCGTGTGCAGCCGGAGTCCAGGCGTGCTTCACCGGTGAGGACACCGGCATCCTTCGTGGGGGGCAGTCAGAAATATTTCCGTCCTCGCGCTGGTTAATCTCCAAGTGCCCAACGAGAGACGTGCCATCTGAAGCGGAAAATGACTCTGTGTTGCTCCGTGAAGCAGGGACGCAGTGTGATCTAATGTACTAAATATTGGTGCCAGAAACTCCCAGTTCAGGATCCCTGTGTATCCTTGCGCAGACCTCCGGGTGTGTTACCACGTTTCTGCTGTGAACTAGGCCTGACTTGACCGAAATCTCCCGAAGCAATCTTGGTTTACCTCAGTGTAGCTGCGATCAGAGTCAGATCTCTATCTGACCTCTTTGTTTAGCACATGGATGTAACAACCTTCCCCTCTTCCATGATTAATTATTGATCACGAAAAGGTTTTGTTTTACACAGAGAGCATTATATAGTTGCTATTACTTTTATATACTGCTCTCCTCCATCTTGCTCTTGGGTTCTGGGCTGTTGCTGTCACAGAAGTTGTCACATCAGGAAGGTGGCTGTCTACAGCTGTCAGCTGAGAGAGACCATTTTAATTACATTTTTTTTCATTTCAGATTCAAGTCACAGTTTTAGCCATGCTCAGATTGGCTTCTCAGCACGTGAACTTGGAGACGGCTTCTGCTGAGCCCAGTGGGGAGCCTCGTCCCTTCTGTGGAGGTCCCTCTTTGTTTCCCTCCCCACTAGCGCTGTGTAAGGAGCGGGTATTATCCTTTTGATATGCATGATATTAAAATTAGCTTTGAGTCTTCTGTACCCGATATTCCTGAAACTTTCTAATGTACTCTTTACTKCCTGGCATTTGTGGTGTTTGAATTGTATCTATCTATAAAAGGACTTTTTGTTGGGAATAGCCAGTTGTTAATGAGCAAAAAGTTCGGGAACATTAACCTAAGCACCGGACAATGAGGAATAGCAGCCTTTCAAGTTCTTCTGCTGCTCTGACTGAATATGCATGGCAGTCTCTTAGAAACTTCCTTCAGGTTATTTAATTAATTGAATGGTGTAGTTTCATGCTGGGCATTTACCGACTGGGAGGAGGATTGGACTGGATCTGAAATGTTTGGTGTGCCATGCTTAAAATTTATCAGGTGTGGGAGCTGATAATTCAGGTGCATCGGAGTACAGGTGTCAGGAGAAGAGGCAGTGGTGGGGACTGCAAGCTCGGCCATTTCAACACTCTGCTTGGCTCTGCTAGCTGTGCTGCGTGGTGTCCTGTCCGCCAACAGTCGCACTGCTGGCTTACAGCTCAGTGCCCCTGGGACTGGAGCTTCCCCCTTTCTTTTTCACATGTTTTGCTCACATATTGTGCTGGAGGTAAAAGGGCAGGTGCTGATCTCTGAGCCCAGTGTAAATCTGGCGTGGTGTTCCCTTTGAAGTCAGAGGTGTTTCCTCTACATTTGCATCTGTGCAATGTGAGATCCGGATCCGGTACAAGGTGATGGGAGCTTTTTTTGCCCTTTTTTGTGGTTTTTGTTACTGGAGTGCTGCTACTTAGGGAACACGTTTGGTTTCGCTGATACCTAAATCAACACAGATGTTTTCCTCAACAGAAATTTCCATTATGGGCTGAAGCTAACATGATTTCGTAAGTCAGATACCTCTGAATCATTCTGAGTTTTTTTGTTTACAAGGGATTGTTGTAAAATCATAAAAAATCCCCAGCCATCCCTCCAAGAGACTTTAATACAGCTGCTTTGTAATACGCTGCTGAGCTTCACCAACCCTCCTCCTTGCCCACCGCTTCCCAGATCTTAAAACAAGCTCAAGAGCTCTTGATACCTGTTGGAAAAGTTAATGGTAAGATTTTATAGTAAGGGCTTTTCTTTACGTGTGTGCTTTTCCTCTTTCTGCCCCGATGAGCTCTCACCGCTCAGTCTGCCATGCTGGAAGGGGACAAGCACCTGCAGGAAAATAGACATTTTGGGACTGGTGCTGTGGATGGTGAGGTCCAGTGAAGAGGCTGCTCTGCCCTGCGCTGGCCTGGCTGCTTTCTGGCCACGCATTTAGAAAAGCTATTGCTAATAGCTGGTTAAATGGATAAGATCACTTCGGTAATCTGATCCCATAGCCTTATCTTACTGAGACCGGTTTGCAATTATAACGAAACAGATTTCAATGGAAACATGGTTAAGCTCGTTAAACCACTCAGATGCTTTAGGCCCTGAGTGGGAATCCTCTTGGGATCAGCGTGGAAATGGCCAGCGTGTCCCTGCCCCTTGCCCCGCTCCCGACACATCCCCCTGCGGGTAGGGGAGCTGCCTAACCTGGAGAAGAAGCCAGCAGCTCAGAAGATTATGTGAAGGGGGAGGATTTGCCCTGATCAAGTGACATGCTTGGACCCTGTCAGGAGGGGTGGCCGGCTTGCTTCTCTTAATGCCGGTTTTGACTTTTTTTGTACCAAAGCAGCACTGCCATAGTTTCATCCTGAGTTACAGTGGTGGGGAAGGAAGGCCTGCTGGGTGTCCTCTAACAGAGCGGACGCGGAGGCACACAGCACCACTCGCTGTTTTAAATGGGGCTCTTGCCCCTGCCGGGACTGTAGAGCCGTGGGCTCTGCATCCCCTTCCACCACCGGCATCGCTTGGCTGGCCGGGATGGTTCACAGCTTGGGCAAAAGGAGCTGATTAATCCTTTCAGCTGCCTAAGTCTAGACAGGAGCAGAAGCATTTTAGGCATGTTCTGTTTTGTTTTGGTTTGGTTTTTTTTTTTTTTCCTGAGGAGTGTAAGATGAGGCTGCATTCTTTGCTATAAAGTTATTGCTGGCTCGCTCTGTCCAAGCAGAGCAGGACGTGAATTCCTTCCTCTCCTTTCGGCTTGCGGCAAGTGCCTGCAGTTAGCTGTGAGAGCCTGGGAGTCACTTTATAAGGCTTGCGGTTTCATGCCCCTTCAACCCCACGTGGCTTTCAGAAACATGCACTTGACACCGGTTTTCAGATTGTTTTTCTTTTTTTTTTTAATAGAGCTTTTTGCGTGTTCCAGAGTTTTGTTCTATTTTGCCTTTTTTTTGCCTTTTTGTCTTTGTTTAATGCTTGTGTGTCAGACTATAATAGAGAAGACTTAAGAGCACTTCACATCCAACCTTCCTGAGAAGCAGACATTTCTGGGCTAGAACACCATAAACTGATAGGACAGAAGAAGGGAATCTTAGGCCAAAACCAAGGACCCAAAAATAAATGGCAACATTCACTGTCCACTATGGAAGCACATCATGTCCCCAAACATTTGTTTAGCTGAGACTTCTGAAGGACATTGTTGAGCTTCAAAATAGACTTAGAGGATAAACTGTTGGGAACATCATTACAAAAATATCTAGAGAATCCAATGTTTTCAGCTACAAACTACTGGTTTCTATTTTGCAAGCTAAAGAGGAATCTCTAGGAGGTCCCCGGCACTGGATTGGGCTCTGCCACCAGAGGACAATGGCGCATATAGGCATTAACCATCGGTTTGAATACAGGCTGCAATACTCGCATCGGACAGCTCTCAAGTGCTGTTTCAGCAGATGCAATGAAGGGGAACAGCAGCCAAGCTGGAGGGAGGCAGGACCAGCAGCGGCGGCTGTGAGGCACAAGTTCAGCTTCTGAATTTTCCTGGTTTCATCCTCTCCCCACCACTGTCCCCTTACTATGGGTCTTGGGTGCATAAGTGGCCTTTGTGCTTTTGAAATTATCCCTCTTAATCTTTTCCAGAGCAGATCTCCTTATTTAAAGTGCCCTGCATTCTTATTTGAAAGGCAAATAAGGACCAAATAATGGAGGGCCTTTTTTTTAAATTAAAAAAGAAAGAAGCCGGGGCTTGTGTACATGAAAGAAATCACAATGCAGCCTGCCTTGTGCTGTTTATACAACCTGGGTTTAGATCTAAACACTACCCAAGAAGTGTCAGTGACCATAAATGGGGAGGGCTAATGCACAGCTGGTTTATATGGGTAGGTTAAAGCAGAGATCACTGAAGCGAGTCTCATAATCCTTGAAGAATTGAATGACTAGCAGCTGCTTAAGGCGTTATTCCTATTCATAATGCCTGTGCAAGTGCACTTGAAGTTGGTTACTGTTTTTGGAGACACGAGGCAGAAAATGCAAAAACAACTGAGCCAGGGAGAAAATCAGGGAGCTTGTTCCCAGTCTCTTGGTCCAAGTTCAAGTCCAATTGCCGCAAAACCAAGCGAGTTTAAATCTAATTCAGGGAGGGTGCCTGCCCCTCGCGTGAAGCCAGTGCTGGGGGCCGCGTGGCAGCACCGCTCAGTAGCTGTCTTCTCAGAGGGCAGGTCAAATTTGTAGCAGAAATGAGCACCTGGTCTTCCGGAGACTGAATGCACTTTTTTCTGAATACTTTGCAGACTTTAGGATTTTATTCCTCCCCGGGTAGGAAGAGCTGTTCTCTGGAGGGACTGGGAGCACGGAGTCCCTGCTGGGCCAGCTTCAGGCATAGGTCACACTGCTGGGTCTGCAGAGCCTGCCGCTGGCGGGCCCCCGGCTCAGTGTGCACTCGGCTGACCCCTTCCCGGGGAAATCTGGGATGGGGAATGGCACTTAGGGAAGGGTCCTGCCTGGCTGGGGAGGACGTTACTGCCAGGGGCTGCAGAGATGTTGTGGAGTGGGCAGAGCATCTATGCCTGCTAGTGCTGTTGCAGCATTCCTGCTGTTCTCCCTTACGCTGCAGAAAGGTCAATGCTTTCTTTTAAATTCTCTTTTCTGTAGTGTTTTTTTAAAAGAGCATTAAATACAAGAAGGAGAAAAGCAAATTTATGTGAACCCTGGGTTAAAAATAAAAGGGAACGGGATATTTAAGGTCACATTGTACCGTAAAAAGCACAGAAGAGTTTGAAATTGCACTGGTTCTGTAAGTGTGGAAATGCAGGGTTTTGTGCAGGTATGTAGATATCTTCTCACATGGATTTGCCCATGTCTTTCTTGTGCAGTGTTGGTAGTGTTCATATTGCAGAGAACATCCTATAAATGTCTTTAATCAACCTGTTTTTTTCCCTATAATAAAAAAAATCTTTGTATTAGCTTTCCTTATATCTAGGTTTCTAACAGAGAAAAAGTGCTGAACACAATTTAGCCAAATTGAAAAATAAGCTTTGCTTAAGAATGAGGAACTGATGGAAGGCTCAACTCTTTTCTTGCTGGGGGTGATGTAAATCATGAGTAGGTTTATTGGAGTTGATTAAATTATGGTGGCGTGAGGAAACAGTGTATAATGAAATGTGAGTCAGGCCCAGAAAGTACCATGCAGAGATGCCAAATGGCAGCAAGGGATCATCAGAAAATCCTACAGAGCAACTTGAAAGTTAATTATTAGGGACATTTTCTCTTCTGGAGCAAAGTCTGTTGTTTATTGAAGCAGGTTAGGAACCTGCACAAATCCTGCTATGCTTATTTGGCCAAGATCACACCACACCGTGGAAGAAGTGGTTTTTCTTTCTCCCATTTATTAGTCTTATGTGCTATCCTGTTTTATGCCTTGTGTTTCCCTTGTGTTTTCCTATCTGGCAGCTTGCACTCTGTGTATCTTTTCAAATAAGGAAGAGGGTGGAAAAGGAAGGTTTTCCCTGGGGATATGGGGGACAATGGGAACATCCCCCGAGTCCTTTCTGCTTGCAAGTAGATAAATAGTTTAGTCCATAAGCACCTTCACTGAGCATCTTCAGAGAACGAGGCATATTTGTGCTGCTGCGTATGGGAAAATGCTCCCTTGGCTCACATCTTTACATCAGTTCCTACCCAAGAGGAGCAGAAGAGAGTGATACCATCTTATCTGACTTCAGCAATAGCTTCAGCTATCAGCCAAGATAGGATTTCCCTTTACAGGACGGGAAGATGTTTCAGTTGAACCTCATTGGTGCTATTTCTAATCCTAAGCTAATTAATAAGCAAAATTATACCCCAGAGAGACATTCTGGTATGTTATTTATAAATTCACACTTCCTCGTGAGTAAGAAATCATTGAGGTTAAAATTGATAGGAGGAAACTGTTACAAGGACTGCAGGATGCTTGCGTGGTCGAGGTTGTAGGTGTCCTTCAGCTTGCGTGTGAGTAATGCTAGAAGAGTGAGAAGGACAAAGAAAAGATCATTAAGGGCCAGTGCTATCCCAAGAAGGAAACAGTAAAATTTGGAGGAGAATCAGACATGACTGGTGTATGCGAGAGCCTATTTCAGGGCTTCCTGCAGAAGACTGAGGACTCAGGAGTCGGTGAGTGCAGGAAGGATCACTTCCAGCAGAATAAATGTGTGTTGCTCTGAGGCTGGAAGCTCTGGTTGCAAGAGCATTGCCATGGAAATGTTTTGGAACAGGGGAAATAAAAAGTTTCTGCAGGGGGACAATGAACCGGTCCAGGATATCTCACCAGCTAGCGTGTCTGGAAGGCTAAGGGTGTTTGGGTGAGGTTGTACTCCATGGAGGGAAGGGAGTACCATGATGCTGAGACTCAGACTCAAAGTACAGAGAAAAACTGATGGGGAGGGTGATGCCTGATAGACCAAACCCCCAAAAAGGGGTGAAACAGAAATGCGCAGACCGTGGGAGACCGCTGGCATGAGCTGCCCTCTCTGGTATGCATTGAGAAGACGTTACTCTGCCTCATTTGTTCCCTTCCTCCGTGTTTGATGGTCAAAGAAGCGCATGCCGTTTCCTCCCCACAGCTTCTCTGGGGAATGGGAAGTTTGGGAGTTTTCTTCTTGGCGCAATGGCTGACATCCTTTGCGGTCCAGAAGGGACCTCCTTGGACCGTGTGAGCGTCTCTGCGCTCCAGCCAGATGCAATATTGCACATGGGGCTGTGGCCCAAGGGAGAGCGGGTGTCAGCCGAGTCCTTCAGCACGAGGGGGYGGGAAGCCGAGTCACCAGGCAAGCCTACCCTTGAGCTTTGCTCCTTTTTAATGCTAAAAGTTGGGGAAAAGGCTCCCGCAAGCACAACAGCTGTACTCCCTGTGTCTGTACCATTGAAACCAGGCTGGAGGAGAGCTGTGAATTAGTTGTGTGTTAGGGGAGGATGGATAAAATGGGCTGTCGTAGGCAGTGGGTGGGACCAGCCCTGCCCGCACACGCGGCTCCCTGGGCACGCTCTGCCTGAGGGGTGAGGAGGAGCTGGGGGGACATAGGGGCGGGGGCGGGGGCAGGAGCTGGGCTGTCGGGTACCTTGTCTTGTGCCAGGTTTACTGCTTCTGCCAGAAGGTAATACAGCTTTGCAGAAAAAACGTAATGGAGGGAAGAGGCATAGTTTGCTTCTGTTTAAAAATATCGTTAATACCTTAAAAAAAAACCTGTAAAGGTTTTAGGAAATCCTTGCTTTGAAGAAAATACAAAATCTTTGTATTGTGTGAACACAATTACCAAGAAAAGCATTCATAGGGCCTCTAGCAACCAACCTCTGCGTGGCATTGGGTGTAGTGTCCTTGGAGCTGGCTCTGGAGGAGACCAGCATTTTTCAGAGGGGGTAGGAAGGTTGCCGTCTGAGTTAGAGTGAATGTTTTTCGAGTAAAAAAAAGTCACACAATTCCCATGAACTTGTAAACTAGCTGTTCATAGTTTTGGCATTACCTCTTTAGGAGCAATCTGAGCCATCTCTGGCTGTGGATACTGTAGTCATCACAGAGTGACTTCAGAAATGTGAGTCAGATCATGACACCAGCTTCCTGCTTGCTGAGTAATCAGTCTGTATCCGACTTGTGGTATGTGCTGCTTTCCTAGCGCACCCCGGCCCGTTCCTGCTTCGCTGGGTGTTGTATACGTTTTTTTTCCTTCAGTTTTTTTGTTGTATTTATTTATGGGTTGGTTTGTTGACTGGTTGGCTCAGAGCAAACGCAGCACAGCACACTGAAGCATGCTGCATCCCGAGGTGGATTATTTTGTTAATTTTTTTTTTGCAACTATTATTATTAGTGTTCACGAGTGCCTCGCAGGGGAAGGGTTTGAGAAGCCTCTGCTTTGTGCTCCGGTGCCTGGCGGTGCGCCATGCTATCTGCTCGCTCAGGCTTTACACGGGCAGGCAGCGCTGAAAACCGAGGAGGGATACGGGGGGAAGCACGGCGGTCAGAATCAATAAATCAGGGAGATTCAGGGAGATGCCATTCGAATTGACTCCCCGCCGGTTGAACACAATACATCTTGCATCTAGGCTGAGGCTGACGTTTTAATGGTTTGATTAATTTAGGAAGAATACTTTTATTGTGTGTCTTTGTAGTACTGCGTGAAGTTGTTACATTGGGATGAGCTTATATTGCCTTCATGTATACGGTACAGCCTTCGCTGTCTATCCAGAATCCTAACAGTAAGCTGGTGGAATCCTCTTAAGTAAGGAGCTGTTAAATTAATAAAGCTGTTAATCACATGAAAAAAAAAAAAGGGAGAGAGAGAGAGGAGGAGAAAATCTTATATAGAAATGCCAAATCGTGGCTTGAAGGTTTCCAATTGGGATGGTCCTGCAGGGCCGGGTGGAACGGCTCCTCTGTTACAGAGCTGCTTTTCATATGGTGATTTTTATACATCCTCATTTTCTTAGATGTTCTCCGTGTCAGAGTTTGAGCCTTGCTCCTGATCAAACGTAACGCTTAGATCGCGCTGTGCTTCTTCAATGTTAATCCCAACAGAACCCCTTTATACTCGATAAAACCCTGTTACTATTATCCTCCGCGCACAGGCAAAAATTACAGGCAGAGAAGTGAAGTGAATTGCTAAAGCCCTTCTGCAGAGTTGCCATCAGGGCCAGTTCAGGACTAACAGCCTGTGTTCAGACGTGGGACAGTGCTTCCACTTTTAAGCAGAGCTTTAGGACTACATAAAAGGTATTTTAGGTGTATTTAGACGTGATGGAATTGACTTAGGTCTTATTGGAGTCAATGGGATTAAGGTGGCTTGCCAGACATTTCAGTGCTTTCGAAATTTTGCTTTGCATCCATTTCTCGTCAAAGTTGCATGGAAGAAAAGGCACTGGAATGGAGCATGATAAATAATTTGCATGCAAAATAATTGAAAATTGACTTTTTCTTTATGGTTAGCTATATGTGGCCATTATCCATGCTGATAATGACCTGGTTTTGACTGCTCTTTATTCGCCAAGTGTGGCTGTAACACGGTTTGCAGCTGTGGTAGGCACGAATGCACGTGTGTCTGATTGTTCGTGTGTTGAAACAAACAGGGTCCTTGTCAGGCAGTTCGGTGTCAGAGTGGTTTTAATTTTCGCTGCTTTTTATCAGGGAGGAAGTGATTGCTATGCCTCAGCCTTTCAGCACAGGATGCCCTGCCTCAAGTGCATATTTTGTTTTAAATGAGCTTGTTCATGTCAGGAAGCAGGCGTGATGGTTCCTTCGTGGTCTAGAAAGGTTCTTGCATGTCAGATGTCCAGCATATGCCAGTAAATGAAAGCAATTAAATTAAAAAAAAACACAGAATGAAAAAAATATATATCCTTATGGAGCGTTGGAAGAGTGGCACAAGAGAGCTGCAGAGCAGAGCTGCAATGCTGACTTGTGTGCAGGGGCCAGGTCCACACAGGGACGTGAGCGGTATGTGTCACCAGGAAACCTACAGGCAATCTTAAGCCATAATCTGCCAGTGTTTTTGCATTTCTCTTTGAAGTCGGGGGATTTGTGTTCTCGTAACGTGACCTTTGTATCCTCCTTTGGATCTTATTGTGTCGACTGGAGGCCAGCATGTCATTAACAAAGCGGCAGAAAAGCAGAGCTGTCTGGGTTTTTTTGTTGTTTTAAGACCCTTTCTGTTACAAACAGGCATGCCTGCACTTTGCCTGAACAGGCAGGGAGGGGAAGGGAAGCCGCAGTGCTGGCATACCACTGCCGTCCCCCGGCAGGAGCCGCACGGAGTGCCCCAGCTTCAGCCGCGCTGCCCGCCTCGGGGTTTGCTGTGGCTCTCCGCAGGGCTGCTACTGCCTGGTTTTGTGCCGAGCTGCTCCTAGCTCCTACCTGTCATTGCTGCATGTCCAGGTCCACTCATCTGGGCTGATGAGCCTCAGCTCTTGTCCTGTGAATGGCTGGCAATAGCGCCTAATACCAGTAGCTGATGGTTTTTGGCATGAAGGGCAGGGTATTTGGCCTCATCTCCTCTGAATCCCCTCTCTTGGCCTTCTTTCAGAGAAAGACACTCAGAGCAGATCCAGTTGACTGAGAAAATCTTTTTTAGATGATGAGCTGTGTCAGAGGGATGAGGGTTTTGAAGAACAGGGACTCCAAAACCTAACTTTAGCACTTCGGCTCAATCTGCTGTGGTGTGTATGAGATGCAGCAGGGTTAGAAAGGTCAATCAATAGAAACACTTTCCTGGCAGACGTGGGGCTTGCCAGTGACCCAGAGCTGGTGCCAGCTGTTGGCTACTGGATGGCTCCAGGGCATTTTGGGGTGTCTGGCTCCATTGCCACCAACAGCGGGGCTGGCACATGTGCTGGCAGCCTCTCAGCGTTTTGCAGGCAGCCATGAGCAAGCACCGTGTGTGCTCTTAGGGACGAGAGCCCCGTCTACATTGAGACCATGAAGCCACGTTATGGAGGTACCGGGTCTGAAGAGCGTGTCCTACTGCCCCTCAAGCACTGCTGACCAGTGCAGTCTCCCCGCAGAGGCACTGGGACACACAGCCTTGCCCCAGGCTCCTCAGCATCTTCCTCCAGACCTTGCATTTCCCGGTAGGAGGGCACTTGAGCATCTCATCTCTGTCTGATATTTGGCTTGCATTGGATCCAAGCCAAAAGAAATCCATATGCACCCACCACCAGACAAAGGGACCTGTGTTATCTCCTGCAACTGAAGTCGACCAAAAAGCCTTGGAGGGCCCTTAGTGTACAGTTGAGAGAAATGCTTTTGCATCTCAGGAAGAGCGAGTGATGTTGACCTCAGACCCCAGGCAGAAGCAAGATCTTTAATCTCATATTGTACTGGATTCTTAATCTCCCTTACATTGCTGTATCTCATTTGCACATATTTTCCTGTGTACGTAGAGGTAGGGGCTTTATTCAAATATTAATCAGCCTGACTGATGGTGGAGATTTGTGCTTCTGAGAACTTGGCATCAGCACTGTGCAAGCCTGGTTGCTTGCAGGGTATTACAGAGCACCTTCTTGAAACAACTGTTTCACGGGACAAGTTTGGGGTTTTTAGATGGTAGCTTTCCAACTTTTATTTGCTTAAAGAAAAGGAGAAGGGACATGATTCTTTGGCACATTAATACCCTTATATGTTGCCATCTCAAATTTTGTTAGATGCTCGTTGAGGTTTTAAAATCCAATTTGTATCAGATTGCCAAAAGCTGTTAAGATTGCCAAAAGCTGTTAAGATTGCCTTGGGGATAAGTGGCGTTGTTGTTGTCTTGCTTTCTCTCCCTCTCCTTCCCTCCCTCCCTCTCTCTCTTACACGGTATGTTATCTACAGAGGTAAATTTATGAGCAGCCAAAACAGGGCTTGATTGATCATCGTGCAGGACCGGCGATAAATGACACCCAGCGCTGTTGTTTCAGAGATGCGGGGCGTGCAGCTGCCTTTCTGTTTCCGCCAGCGTATAGATAATCCACCTTTGGTTACAGAGTGAGGAAGGCAAAATTGGGTTTTGTTTCTTGTTTGTTGAGAGATACCACTTTTCTTTCTTTTTTTTTTTAATCCAAAGCAGTGGACAGAAGCCGCTCGCTCCTGCTGGTGGGGCTGGGCTCCAGCAGGGCCAGCACAGGGCGGTGGGTCGGGGGCAGGATCCGGCCCCTGCCTGGGCTGTGTGCTGGGCGGCACAGAGGGGGCTCTGGAGGTCCTGATGGTGGGGGGACCGGCGAGGGGCCGGTGGGACGAGAGGGCGTGTGGCTCCCGCAGTCCTTTGCTTGTGAAGCAACCCTGGTTTAGCCAACAGCTCTGCAACAGCTCGCCATCTGGGAGGCACAAAAATGTTCTTAAAACGACCTTTTTTGTTTCCTTTTTTTTTCCTTCCAGCCCTTTCTCCGCGAAAACTATCGTGTCCTGGCTGTCAGTTTAAGAGTTCGTTAAACCATTCCAGACGTGTTCGTAGGATATCTGCTCCCAGTGTAATCTACACCGTGTTCCCTGGACCCCTCCACTCTGTCACAGAAAAAAAAGCTTAATAGAGTCAAAAGCTAAAATACAATATCCACTGAACTATGAGAATTGACTGCATAAGCCTCCTATGTAAGCAGAAAGCACCAATTTGTACAGCTCTGTGGTTAAATACTGCAGATTAATTTTTTCCAAATGTCTGTATTTAAATTTAATATACATGTTAAGCCTTTTCCCTCCTTCCTCAGCCTTTCATTTGTGACAGGAATCACTCCCATGGAGTCAGTTAGAATTACTCCTTTCCAAAAAAAAAAAAGGGCCTAATTTCGGAGCCCCATGCTAGGCATGGAAAAGGTTGCTTCCCTAAACAGGATTTACCCCCTCACCCCCCGAGGCCGGTAGGTCCCAGGCTGTGCAGAGCCTTTCGCCCCGCAGGGCTGTGCTCAGCTGAGGCAGGCAGCTGCCTGCGTGCTGCCCGTACGCTGCCTGCCCGTGCCCTGCCAGCGGGGCTTGCCGGCAGCACCGCTTCCTCCCTCCTCCTTCGTGCAGTTCTTCAGCTCTTCACGTTATTTTGGGAGTGATGGGTGGAAGAAAGAAAACCTCTCCCCTCCGTCTCTCTTCACAGTGTCTCCTCGCATCCGTACATGTTTTAAAAACACAATAAATATGTTTTCTGGCCCAGATTCTGTTGCTGGGCTCTAGGCACTGGGGAGTAATTGTTTGAAATGCTGGCACGCCTGTCAAGCGATGCGGGTTGTCTGCTGACACGGGTCTCCAGTTATGTCTTGCTGGGGATTAGGCGTTCCGACAGGAGCAGCGGTGGCCACCCCATCTCCTCGACCTCTGCAGCGCCCGTGCTCCCACCCCGCATACGCACACACAGCCTCTCCAAACCTGGTCCTGGGTTTGCTTGTGTAGCACGTTGCTTCCAGAATGAAATTACTCTTTCTCATGGGGAAAATAAGTCTCCTTGGCTTTATAGGCAAATTAGTCTCAAGGTGTTCGAGGAGGACTCGCAGGGCAGTAGCTTTGTGAATGACATTGGAGGCAAAATATGAACACCAGTACATGGGGTTTTTTAGATTTTTTTTGTGTGCCACTCATTTATTTAATTAATTTATTCCCTCAATTAAGTCAGGTAAGTAACAGTAAAAAATAAACATCATGCAGCATCATGCTTTATTAATAATCTCCACAATGTTTCTGACACGGTATCTTTTATCATGTATTCCTTTTTTAAAAAATATTGAACAGGATGCATCTTTTGTTATTTGCTATTATCCTGTTTGCTGCTACCTTTCTGCTCGTCTTTATATATTTGAATAATTCCCTTGAATCAACGTGATTGGCACACACAAATATTTATGTGCATAACCACCTGCAGATCAGGTAATGGCTGGGAATTAATGCTGAAATTCATGTCGACGTAGTTCAAGAAAAGGTGGTAAAATAGGAATAACCCTTTCACAAAAGCCATGAAATGTAAAAATGGCCCATGTTGCAGCATCTGAATAACAGGACTGTACAAAAGAGAAATGACAGTGACATTGAACCCGGCGGTAAACACTTCACAGCTTTCCCTTGGCATTGCAAACCCTTTGAGCTCCGTTCTCCTGGTTTATGCGATGCCAGCTGGACCTCACGATGTGTTTTACAGCCTTGTAATTCTGCTCCTCAGCATATATTCTCTGTATACATCGGTGCGGCATGACCGTGCTCCGTGGCCGGCTGAAGACAAATGCCCAACCAAACTCAAACCCGTCTGTGCCCTGTCTGCATAGCACTTAGTCTTGGGAAGGGTCCCCTTGTAATTTTTCTTGTTGGTTGTATTGCTATAACTCAGAAGAACTCAGCCGGTCCGAAGAGGAAATGATACTTTATCCTCGTGAATGAACAACCTGAATAAAAGGTAGCATCTCACCAGCTCTCATTATTTATTTATCTTTATGTTTGTCCCTGGCTCTTGTAGAACAAAAAAAAGTGCACTGGGCAGTGTGTGATGTGGACCAGCTGAGGAGCCTGGCCTGGCTCTCTCCTGATGGTGTCCTTAGCGTCTTCAGAACTTCATTTCCTCTTCATCCAGTGCTGGGCATAACCAGCAGGCAGCGTGCGGGAGCGGGGATGGAGGCAGCAGCCGCATCAGTGGGTAGCAAGGGCAGCCCCCAGCTCAGCTCCCTGGCTGAGACGGCTGGAGGCGTCCACGGGTTTTGTTCCTCACCTAACAGAAGATGACCTGGGGAGATGCCGGTGCTGGTTGTGTCTGAGCGTATGCTAGGTTTGGTTAGCTACCAGTTACACCTTGGCTGCTCATCTCCAAGCACAAGCGTACAACTGAGCGCAGCAACTTTGTGTGCCATCAACTTTTAAGGCAGTAGGGTCACAAATGGGGGTATGCAATTTTTAGTAGGTCATGAGAGGTGGTTATTATACTGTTCCTGAGTTATAACATCCTCATACAAGATATGCTTGTGGCAGTGGAGATTCAATTTAGGGGTGACTGATTTACGAGATTGCACCAGTGATGTATGCAGCAATCTATGCACAGGCTGCTCAAAATGGATGCATAGGGAGTACTTCTCTGGGTATAAATGTGCCGTATATTATAAATATGTAATGCTTATATAGACCAGTTTATGCCTTCCAGAAGTATGTGGAAGGACTAGGGAATGGAGAGATACCTGCCTCCACTCAAACATGGAGCATATTACTGGAGGTGGCAATATCTCCAGGATCAGAAGGGGCTTCTTAAGCATCCATTATACATAAATCTCACATGTGTGTGCAAAGATATATATGTAAATGAGTACTGGGAGATTGAGTTTCGTATTCTGTCTGTGTATGTAAATGCCTACTCATGCACTTAGAAGTATAGTGTTAGCTGTAGGTTGCAAGTATAGCAAAACCATATGGCTTAAAAAATAACTTCAGCTCTGTGCTGTGAAATGGATGAGAAATGCAGTGTAATGTGCAGAGCTGCAGTCACTACTTTTACCTCTGGGATTTTGACACATCCATTAACAAGGAGACCTTGGTAGTGCGGTTGTTTTCAATCACTGTGAGTCTCATGGAAAATTCGGGGGAAAAAATCCATAAATACCTGGTAATATTGTTTAAACTATAGTAATGAAACTCACTCATTTTATTTGAGATCCATATGCCCACATAAATAATATGTTTATATATGTGTACATGTATACATATTATTCTCACATGTATGAGTTAAACGTTCATATAGTACCTTCCATTCTAAAGTGTTAGGTTATGTAACCTAACATAAAAGATCTTAAAATTTGGGAAAAAATTAGTTAAACTTGTATACAAACATGGTCGACAGCCGGCTGAACATGAGCCGGCAGTGTGCCCAGGTGGCCAAGAAGGCCAACG
Source organism: Oceanodroma leucorhoa (assembly GCA_030449065.1). Lineage (NCBI taxonomy): Eukaryota > Metazoa > Chordata > Aves > Procellariiformes > Oceanodroma > Oceanodroma leucorhoa. The sequence goes on from JASVER010000004.1 coordinate 3,528,124, forward strand.
GCATCCTGGCCTGTATCAGGAATAGTGTGGCCAGCAGGAGCAGGGAGGTGATCGTGCCCCTGTACTCGGCACTGGTGAGGCCGCACCTCGAATACTGTGTTCAGTTTTGGTCCCCTCACTGCAAGAAGGACATTGAGGTGCTGGAGCGTGTCCAGAGAAGGGCGACGAGGCTGGTGAAGGGTCTGGAGAACAGGTTTTATGAGGAGCGGCTGAGGGAACTGGGGTTGTTTAGCCTGGAGAAAAGGAGGCTGAGGGGAGACCTTATCACTCTCTACAACTACCTGAAAGGAGGCTGTAGAGAGATGGGTGCTGGTCTCTTCTCCCAAGTAACAAGTGATAGGATGGGAGGAAGTGGCCTCAAGTTGTGCCAGGGAGGTTTAGATTGGATATTAGGAAAAATTTCTTCACCGAAAGGGTAGTCAGGCATTGGAACAGGCTGCCCAGGGAAGTGGTGGAGTCACCATCCCTGGAGGTGTTCAAAAAACGTGTGGATGTGGCGCTTCGGGACATGGTTTAGTGGGCATGGGTACTGGGTTGATGGTTGGACACGACGATCTTAGAGGTCTTTTCCAACCTTAATGATTCTATGATTCTATGATTCTATGTTTTGTTTCTTTTTGCTCATTAGTAAAATGACACAACTTCTAAGAAATGGCTTATCTGCTTAACAATATGTAGAAAGGCATCATCCCACTTAGAAGACCCAAGCGGAATGTAATGTAGTATCTGACTTAACTGATGACTTGAAATCTGGGTAGGCATTATACCCAGAGCAGGGCTGGGGATGACTGGGGACAATAATTTGATTTTAGATGGAAAAGAATTTTATTCGCTGCAAGATTATCTGGGAACCCGAGTATATATAATGGTATATGCATAAGGAAACTCAGTAATAGATATGCAAAAATAATAAAGAGATTGAAATAAATAAGATGGAGATAAGTCTCAGCAGCAAAATCCAGATGTGGATTTCATAGCAGATACTTTTTTAATGAAAAATTTTGGGAAATGTTTTCCCTTCTTCCTTCCAGCTGGCTCTTGCTTGGGCCCCTCTCTAATATCAGCCACATAAGAGAAATGCCAGTCATAATCTAATATTGCACTTGGTGAATATGAAGTATTAAGAAACAATGGGGAAATGAGAAAAAGAGACTGTAGGAGAACTAGTCTCCAGACCTGGCCTCTTTTTCACGGATTTATCCGTTCTAGGAAAGAGGATATATAATATTTTTCAGTAATGTTTTCCACAGTTACTCATTTGCAGCTTTGTTTTCAGCCTGGTTCTTCAGTCTCTGATTTTTTTTCTTTCTTCATATTTCAATGTGAGTCTGATACCCACCATCATCACCAATAACCTGAAAACAAATTGCTTTCATAAACGGGGTGAGTTAAACCTCTGACTGTCCCTAGCCTCCACTGCCATTAATGGCCTTTTTGTTCATGCCCCCAGACGCCGGTCTTAAAAAACCCTTGTGCCTAGACATGACTCAGAGGATAGATGTTCAAGCATGAATGACAAATTGGTTTATCGCAAATATACAAAAAAGAAATGAGGTGCGATGATCTCAAAGCTAGATAGGCTTCTGAAAAAGCCAGCGTGACCTTGTGCAATGTGTGTGCCGAGTCGCTAAATTTAACTGGCCACAGTCTGGTTAAGAAAGTGCTAATGCTTCTTGTCCGGGAGGAAAATGGGCTTTTTGGTTCCCTGGGCACCTGACCTCTTTCGCTGCAAATATTGAATAGCTTGCACGTCCTGACCCGCTTCTATTTACAACACTTCCAGCTGAGCCCAAGGAAATACTGCTGGGAGCAGGAGAGGGAGGAGACCAAAGCGTGGACTGAGTTGGAGAAGGGAGGAGGAAGAGGAGGGGGAACTGCATCTTCTCTTCACTGCTTTAGACAGCAGGTCTCCTAGAAGTGGAGGAAAGTGTTTTGACCTGGAGTGTTTTACCTGCAGAACCTTAAAGGCCACTCTGTTAACCTGCTGGAAACGGGATCCGTGCTAACGCCAAGCGGGGGATGTGGAGGGGTAGGAGAGAGCTCATGGCCTTGCCTTTCACAGTTCCTCCTCCTCAGTGTTGCAGCTGCAGCAGTGCCCAGCAGGACCTTGCCATCCCCGGCACACAGCTTTATTTCCAGAGCCATGGGGGCTGTCTTGGGTGGGCTGACACACCCGTAGCTTCAGGTGTTTCCCTGGCTGTTCACCACCAGGGCAGCCAAATGTCTTCCATATCAGTTGTGTAGCAGTACCAGGCTGGCTAATCTCAACCGCATCCTCTTGGCTACCTCAGTGGCACGACCCACAGCCAGCTTGGCAGTGTGGAACAGTAGGGCTCTCCGGTTCAAGGACTTTTCCTCTTCCCGTGGTGTACAACGTGGCCTCACTTGGGCTTTCTCTAGAAACTCAATTGCCCTACATATTTCTGGAGGCACGTCACCTCTGCGCTGTCAGCTGGGGCCATGCGAGCTGTTGACAGCAGTGAAAAGATGACTTCATGCGTCTTGCAGCCTGTGCTCCTGTCTTTGCTTTCCAGGCTGGGCAGTGTGTGGGGTTTTTCTTTTTGTTGTTTTTTTTTTCAAACAGGAGGATATATCATGGCTTACACTCTGTTTATGATTCACTGTAATCACCAGGTCCTTTTCTGAAAGGCTGTAATCTAATTAGTTGCTCCCCACCCTGCATGGAGTGTATTAATAACAACAGGAACAGTTCATTTCAGAAAATCCTTTGTAAACTACGCGTGTGTCACATATGCATGGCATTGTAAAAACCTTACACAATACTTTCTAGTCATAAATCTCAAAAGAGTTTTACAAAGGAGATGGGTACCCCTGTTTCCGTTTTATGGATGTGGAAGCTAGCCCATGGAGGAGACAACCGATGGGCTTTTCGCCACCCCAGAGTGAGCTAGAAGGGCAGAGCTGGAAAGGAGCCGAGTGGTCTGGAGCTCCTGCTCTGTCCTGTGCCTACCCTGCCTGCGTGAAATGTGTGCTGTGCTCTCATCTCTTACCTGACCTACTTCTTCACGTTATTTCCCCATTAATCTTGTCTCTCAAGCACTTCAGTGCTGTGGGATGGACATTCTCGTCTCTGCAGCCATACGTGCATCAGAAAGATAAGAGTTAAGTCCCAATATTCACATTGGCTTCCCACCTGACATTTAAAAGTTTTGCTTTGGAGAGCCAGCTCTTTCAAGAAATCAGCGAATCAGCAAAATAGGAAGATGTGTGGTTTGCAGCTAGTCTACTGGCTAGAGGTGTTTGCTTCTTGGATCGCTCATCGTCACTCTGGTGTGCGTACGAAATGTCTTGCATCAAATGGCCTCTGTGCATTTTTGTCCTCCTTTTTATACGCCTTCAAGGTATGGCGGTAACAATTACTCTGTTTTCATAAACCTGCTGGACAGCGCTGAAGCCACTTGGTCAGATCTTCTGTTTATTCAACTTGTTTAGGCTTGCGGTGCTAATTATTTTTTCTCTGAAGCGTATGATATAACCCATGAGGCCAACGTGAGGTTGCCATGAGCCATGCAATGCAGCAATCGCTGGCAAATGCTGATTACCTTTGTGCTCAGATGATTTGAGAGGATGTTGCATGAAGGTGTAAATAGATAATTTTCTTTTAGCTTCTGTTAACAATGCAACCGAAGGGATTCCCACTCATTTAGCATTATTCCAGTTCACTTTGCAGCAGCCTTGCCAGCCAAGAAATACCCTGGTGAGCTTCTGGTCAAGAGTGGCTTCCTAAGTACCACTAGAAAAGCAGCCAGCCCTCCTGGGGAAAATTACTCCTTTTTTCTTGTCCATGTTCGTTGCTAGTAGCTGGCCTTAGCATTTACGCTGCCTAGTCACAGTTCCAAGAAATAAAAAGGTGTAAAGTAATTTGCCTGATTTCTTTTACACTCATTCACAGAAAATAAAAATTAATAGTCCTCTTGAAACTGAGGGAGTTTCTTTTCCCTTTGGTGTTTCCCTCTCGTTTTTCTTTGTGTTAAAGCAGGACTCCCAGGTCCTGTGACAAAGAAGGGGATAGCAGCCTTGTTGCTAAAACTTGGGAGTTTTGAGAATGAGGTGGAGGTCTCTCAAGGAGATTTCTGTTTCTCTCCAAGAACAGTTACAGTTGTTCCTAAACGGATTATCTTCTTCAGCAGGACAGCCCTGCTGAGCGTGAGGGAGCATTTTCCTTTCTTATAAGGATTTAAAGGACCTTTTTAATTGCCAACGTAGCAGCAAACTATTTTGTGTATTAAATATGGGGAAGGGTTGGAAACTGAAGAGTTTCTGTGGATGGTTATTTCCGCAGCTTAGAGAAAATTCTTCTTTTGCTTTTAATCCTCCTTGTGTTGCTGCTGGATGGGCGGCCTTCGCCTGGGCAGGGGCTGCTGGCCAAGCAGCGTGGTGGCCGCGGATGCCACAGCCTCGTCTCCCAAAAGGGCTGCTGCCATCAGAGCCGATGCCGTGCTGTGGGGTGGATCGGGGCTCCCCCCGATCCGTGTCTCTCTGTGCTAAGTGGGGTGTATAGGGGCAGAGCATCAGCAAAAGGGTGACCCAGGCTGAGCAGGCGTGAGGCTGGTCTTTAACTGCAAGTCCACAACTGGTTTATTGCAATCCTTCGGCCAAGTTTTGCTCTGTGTCAAAGTCCAGCTGGAGAAGACTCGGTACTTTGACTAATTGCTGTTACTTGGTCCCAGGACTTCCCCATCAGGTATTTTAATTAAGCAAGTTTGAGTTCCAGCTTAGCATAAATGCAGAATTCACACTGACTCCCATCACTTTGGCTGGGTTTGTACCCTTCACCAAGGGCCAGAACACTGCCACGTTGGAAATTCTAGGCTCGCACAGGATGACTGCTGCTTTGAAATTGAGATAAATATCTTTTTACTGCCTCATAAAGGGGGGGGAAAAAGCAGAAGGACCAAGGTCGCATTCATTCATGTTCACGTCTGAGTGGGAGCCGGGCCTGGAAAGGAAAGCCAGAGTGTTTTGCAGAGATGAAAGGAAGGGTGCCTGCTGGAAAGCCCCCCTGGAGCTGTGGTCGCACCTCTGCATCGTAGCCAGGCTGTGCCCTGCGCTGGTGACTTCTCGCCATCCCTTCCCGTGCTTAGCTTGGGGGCTGCCGCCGTGGGGAGCCCAGCCCGGTGCTGGCCAGAGCAAACCTGGTGGCAGAGAGCCTGTGGGTCACGGCCGATCTAGAGGGCGGATAAAAAAGTGCCTTCTTTATTACAGCAAATGCCCTGCTGAGCCTAATTCTTCATGCATTTATTATGAAAGAATTCACTTCAGCCGCGTTTTAATTTTCCTGCTCAGCTTTCAGCTTTAAACCTGGTCTCGCCCGTTTTAATTACTCGTATATTGATGCCATTTCCTCCGAGCCGGTTGCTAGGCGAGGGCAGGCATCCTCTGGCTGTGACCGCCCGAGCGGCCGGCGGGTCGGTGGCCGATGCAGCGCGTGGGGTGGCCTCCCCGGGCTGGGGCGGCCGACGGGACCCCCTGACCTGCAAACGCACCTGGGGTTTGCCACCACCTCCGGGAATTACCGGTCCTATTGCCACTCTGGTGTCAGGGAAATGAAGCTTTTCCATTACAAGATCACGGTAAATCACAGGGGGGGATGACAGCCTCATTAGCATGGGCAACGTTACTGTAATTTATGTATAAATAACTCCTTTGTGTCAAGATAATTCAGCTACCTTGAAATGCCTTCTCGCAGTCTATAGAGATACCTGTGATTTACGCGCTGTAGTTCATGGCATTTTCCTAATTACATATAGACATTTTAAAGAATTTTTTGGGCGTTTGTGCTTGCAGGTCAGCCCTTAGCGGTAACCCCCTTCTGCAGGAGGTCCTGGAGGACAAAGGGCAGGTTGGCTCCTTCCTCCTCTGCTTTCCAGGCCGGGCTGGGACAGCGGAGCTGGTGTGCCCTCCGCCACTGGGGCTTTGCTCGGCAAGTTAATGCAGGATCCAAGGGCCACTGGCCACAAACTGCCGAGGAGCAGAGGCACCAGGCACAGCACACGATGCCCCCCATGGTGACAGGCTGTGTCATCGGTTTCCATCGGTTCTCAATACCTTCCTTTGGGAAGGAGTTTTGCTTACAATTAAGCTTGGCCTTACAAACGGGGGACCGTTTCACTGCTTCCCTTTGGTCATATTGTTTGCTTGCCAAGAAGCAGTACGGCTGTCAGGTTTAATTTTGCATCTACGTGAACTTGTTTAGATTTGCCTGCCTCCTGGTGGCTAACGCCAAATATCTGAAGGCACTTTTTCTTGTTTTACTGTGAGAGGGTATTTTTTAAGTAAGGGTTTAAAAGTGGTTGGCGTTACTGGACCTAAAAACCMCATCCTCCTTCTCCATCGGAGCATTTCGGCAGCCTTAGTTGTTTTCCAGCACATCAACGCGCTATTGGCACATTCAGTAGCATCAGTATTTTTTGTGTTAGCAATGTAGTGCTGCGTAACCTTCTACCGACTGTAGTCTTTAGCCAGGTGATACACGCTGTCCGGTCTTTGGGGTAAAACATGAGCTGCTCACATGGACTCCTCCAGCCAGGAAACCCATGTCCCTGCTGCCCCAGGCGGGTGCACACACAGGTGCCCGCAGCTCTGATGTTTCTTCCAGGTACTTTGCAGGTAAATAAGAGTCTCAGCCTTTTTGGATAGACCAGGCATGAAGCAGGCTGGAAGGTAGTGGCTGCATGGTCACAGGCTCTTCTCTGCATTTCTAGGTCTCTCTCCCTGCCGTGCCGATTTTGTCCTGGCATCCCACGCAAGGCCCACTGGAATTACAGACTCGAAAAGCCAGAGCATGAGTCTCCACATTATGGTAGCTTCTGGTGTGGTTGATGATTTTACCTTTGTTATAGAAATTTCCACTCCACAGCAGAGCCAAGTAGGAAAAAAGCTTTTGAGCCGTTCGCCTTTCAGTTACCGAGCAGTTAATGAAAGCGCTACATTCCTCCAGAAATTCATCGCATGTTGCAAACAGCAGCTGAATTGCATCATGGCCCAGTAAGGTGCGGGCAGGCTCCTCTGCCCATTTTAAAGACAGGAAAAAGAGAGGTGGTTCAGGTACTGTAGGACACTGAGGGTGTAAAGAAGGGAGTCTAGACTTACTGTACACACACACTAACGAGAATAACTAAAAGAGCTGAGACAGCAGCCTCGGCTGGTCCGACACCTTTGTCTTGACGGACAAAAGGCGTGTTTTTAATTTTTGTTAAGCCTGACATGATTGAACTAACAAGATTGAAAATGCTCCCTTCTTCGCTTCTGAGACGTGCTCCCGTCTCTGGCTGCCGTCACAGCGCTGGAACCTGTGAGGACCATTGGCAGCGTGTCCTTCATCGTGCTGTCTGAGACTGAGCTTGAGGGTATGCTCTGCCATACCTGACAGAGGAGGTGTGACATTTTGATGATAGCGTTGTACCATGCAGGCAATATTTGGGCTGTTTTTTCAATTAGCCTCTGTCCAGCTCAGAGCACAGCGAGAGGAAGAAAAAAAGAAAAAGCTAATGATGAGCTGCAGGCGGGCCAGGCTGGAGGTGAAGCACCCTGCCAGTCTCCTTGTGGAAAAAACAAGGCCTTAAACATTGAACAATTTTGGAGACTTCACCCTTGGCTTATTTTGTGAGGGGGAAACCCAGGCCTTGAAGCTCCAGGACCTTTTGCAGGACCTTTTGGTGGATGCTCTCGGTAGTGGCTGCAAGGAGAAAGGAGGGTTGGTGGGGCTGGCAGATTCTCCAAGTTTTTACTTGATACCTGGGCAGCACAGTGTTCAATCCTAGATTCAGAGCGGTCCAGCATGCCTTGAGCACCGTCTTCAGGTAAGGAGCTATTACAGAGAGGGACTTCAGGGTATGGGTCTAAGTATTTTGTGGTGTCTTTTCATGGCGGAGTAGGAGTATTACCCTCTGCTGCTGTATCTGCAAAGCCAGGCTCTCCGCAGTCATCTTTTCCGGTAGGGGATTTTTGCCTTAAATACAGAACTTGATAAAAATAATGATTCATCTACTGTTCTCACATCTAAAAACAGTTGTTTGCCAAATAGCTTAATGTCTGAGCCTTTGAAAAAAATGGAACAATTTAGACACTTTGTAGGTTTTCTTAGCTTTAGCCTCAGAGATGGCAAGCAGGGGATTCAACTTGAAGAGAAAAACACATGTGCGCTAAGGGAGTTGAGGAGTTTGGGGTTTTTTTCCAAGCCRTGCTTGGCTTTTGTGGGCTCCAGCCCCGTGCTCCCCCAGCCATCCTTCCCAGGTGCGCGTGTACTGCAGGGCGCGCGGGCAGTGAAGGTTGTGGTGTCCTTCAGAAAAACAAGCTTTCCAAAGGCCTGAAATAAAGACTTTGCAACTGAGCTGCAGAGTTTTTAAGGGGAATTCTTTGGGGATGGAAACAAATAGCTCATCATAGCATTTCACAGGATTTAGCGAAAGGCAGTGCTGCTGCAAGGGATGGTTTGGATTTTTATTTTTTTTTAAATAATGGCATGGGGGATTTCTTTTTCCTTTTGTCTCACAGCGCGTAGAGCGCCTATGACTGACTTCTGAACTGAATACATTCCTTTTCGAAATTGGAACTGGTGTTAAACTGTGATTTGACCCACTGATGAATTAATGAAATGCTGAAGCACTACAAGTTTTAAAGAACTCGCCCAGTCCCACAGGAAATTCAAAGCAGACCCAGGACCAGAGCCCACGTCCCTCACTGCTGGAGCCGGCTTCTCCAGAGACTGCTTAGGGCGTGAAGTCCCTGGCAACTCCTCATCACCATCTATCTGGGAGACGCTGCGGCTGAAGTGAGCCTTCCTGCAGGAAGGGAGTCTGAATATTTTGGTTAATTACTTTTTTTCCCATGGTCCATTTTTTTTTCCCCATTTCCTTTTTTTTAAATTGTTTGGATTTCCAATGGGCTAAAAAGGCACAGGATGCACATGTCTAGATGCTTCTGTAGGAACTTGCTCTACCTTCTCTGGAAATGACGGAGCAAATTCCAAAACGTGGTGCCAAGAGGATCATTTGCAAGGGAATGAATTTGCTGTAAGCTGTAGCGTTGCCATGGGTAAACAGGCACGCTCGTAGGGGTTTAAAATACTCAAAGGGTCTTGCAGAGCTCCGGAGATAAAGAGGAAAAATGAGTTTAAAATTGCAAGCTCACTGACGCTTTGGGGGAAAGCTGCTGCAGTAAGACATTGTTTAAGGGCTCTGTTTTCAGCATGCTCCTGAAAATGGGCTCTCGGAAACAGGAATTTGTGTCTAAATGGGAATCCAGACATACAAAACACTTCATTTATTCATGTAAATGTCTGCATAAAAATGCAAATGTGGTACCTATGGCTATTGCCTCCGTATTGGGCTACAGTATAGCATATAAAAGGCATACTAATGAGTTTTCAGCAAATTTTCTGAAAATTCTTGAACAGTCATGGACTCTGATGTATAAAGTTACCTTTTAAAGTCATTTAAAGAAATAGATACTTGGGTTTGCATCCCCGTGGCTCAGCTTCTTCACACTTTGAAAATACTTCCAATTTAAAAGGAATCTGAATCTAGAGATCAGCTTTAATTCTGCTGCTTGTTAACTTCACTCTGGGGTATATTTCCTAGATACTTCCAACCTCAGCTTATGCATTTATTTACTTAATTCAGGGTTTTGTAATTTTTTGAAAAGCATGTTTTGATCTTCAGGCAGATGCAATGCAGCTGAATCCAAAACACAGTATTTAAAAAGGATCGCTGAGGAACGAAGCCGCCTGTGCCTGGCAGAAATGGCAGTAGGCAGCAACATTGAGCTTACCATGGAATCAATTTAAAATTGGTGATTAATTTTAATTTTTAAACTTTCCTTACTTTGATGTGATGTGTTACCATGTTGCAGGTATCATTTCATATTCCCCTGTTAGGAATTGCAAATAAGAATGTATCTGCTGACACTTAAATGAAATACCAGGTGATTTGGAAAGATGTGGATATTGTTGGTGAGTTGTGCATAACCTCTGCCAGTGCTAACGCTATGCTGCCATTCTTTAATCCATTTTTAAGAGGAAGAGTTAAAATGCCACGCTGCCTGCGCTGCCATTCATCCAGCACTGCTTTTGACAAGAACAAGGAGGTTTATCTTTGGGTAAGGCCAGACACTGTCTGAGCTGTCTTCCCAGGAGAACAAGAAATGAAAAATGAGAAGAAGAAATGAAAAAAGAGGAAACTCCGGCACGTGAGTGTGCGCATGGGGACGGACGCACACCTCCCCACAGCTTGTCCTGGGGGAAGCAGCCTTCCTTATGTGCAGCGTATCGTAGGGGCAGGATAGATAGCGATGTTTTTGCAGGCACTGTATGTTCTTTCTCTTCTCAGTCATGTCTGGAGATGTTCAGCTGACTTCCCAGGATTTGAGGATGATCTAGAGGGGTGAAGTTTTCAATGCTGCGAGTCTGTTTTGCAAAAAGGAAAAAAAATAGTCAAGTTTGGTGACTCCTGGTGCTGTATCTTTCAAGTCGTGCCTGCCTCATGAGGTTAATTTCCACAGTCTAAGCTATTTTTAATCTTCAAATTGAGACCCTGTGCTCTGGTATATCAGACATAGTAGGGTTATAGTTAAGTGTATGAATCTATAATATCCACTCTCACTCTCTTTTCTTCATCCTCTGCTTGCTTTCCTGATGACTTTTCCTGCCTGCCTTCCCTGGCGCTCTTCCCCTCCCCGACTATTTAAAAAAAACAGCTTGGCTAAAATGCACGGGTTTTGTTGCTGCAGGCTCAGATTTCAGGAGCCTTGTCAGACAACCAAAGCCAGCAATGCACTGGAATCGCCTTTATCCAGCCTGGGAAATCGCTGGTGATGAAACTTGCCATGTCCTGGTTGAAGAAGCTTTCCTGGAGCGGGAGCGATCAGCTTTCTCCTCGACAGCCTTGTCGCAGGGTGTCTGACGCCTCCCTCGACTCTCCGCTTAGCCAAGCCAAGCTGCCTGGAGATGCCCTAATGAGGGACAAGCCAGGGTGCTTTGTGCTCTAATTAATAAAAAATTAACCTCTGGTCGCTGGCTGTTTCCAGCACTCCCAGCAGCACTTGTTTGCAGGGAGGCAGCTATTATTGTCTGTCTCATTCTTTGGGACTGTCACAAATAAGAGACAAGTGAAGCACCCTTTGCCAAGAGGTTTTCTGAAGTTTTTTTGGAAAGCATCATCGTCCACACATACATGCTTTAAATCATCCCAGGATTAAGTGTACCAGCCTTAATATTTAATACTGGTTTTGGGGAGGGTTTTTTTTTCCCCACTTTTGCTCTTTGCTGTTGTCACAGTGAGCTTGCAGAGAGGAGTTTGTCATCATCAGAAATTGTCCAAAATATGTATTTTTTGTTTTTCTCAGGGGAGAATATGATATGACTAGCTGGCTTTGGGAGAACAGCCTTTCTAGCCCTGCGTGTGCTCACCAGAGTAGGTGAACCCGTCGTTGACTCGGAGCAGGGCGAGGTTTGGGTTCCACCAGCCGATTCCTGACCAGCTGCTGACTCTCTGCAACCTCGGAGGAGTTACTAAACCAACTTTATTTTCTCCAGCTATATATCAACCATTATTTCCATAACAGGGAAGGAATTTTTGTTTTGAATTGATGGCAGAAGTTTAGGTCTGACTTCTCAGCTCCATGCAGCGTTGCAGACTGTAGAGCAGTTAAATTGGTTGGGCTCAATCTTTACATTTCTCTGATTCCATAGTTATGAATGTTAATTGAGATAATTCTTCCTGGAATGACTAATTATGTTTTCAGGCTTGTACAGGATACTGGGAACCTTAATTTTGTGTTTTTATGCAGAGGCAAGATGGTAATAATACAGAATAGACTATACTCCAAGAGGGTCATGTGTGCAAGCAGCTTTGGAGTGATGAGTGGGTCTCTGGTAGTCAGTGTTTGGCACCAAACATCATCTTGGTATGATTTTGAATTGGTTCCACGGTGCGTAATCGTAAGCCTGGAGGAAGGATACAGCACTGTCCCACAAGTGCTGCTTTTTTGCTCATTTGTTTTTGTATATGCTCACCAGATGAGCAACTTTTATGAAAATACCACTTCTGTCCTTCCTGAATTTCCTTTCACTTTGGCTGCTGATAAAGGTTTTATTTGATGAATAGCAGAACAATCCTGAGCTGGTCAGCCTTGGTTTCTGTGGCATGCTGGCTCTTCAAGGGAGGAGAAGGAAGGGGAGAGGGGAGGTCAAATTTATCGTCTTGAGTTGTCAGACCACCATGGAAATAAGGAGACGTTATCGCCCTTTGCACAGAATACCCCTGCCAGATTTCAGCAAGACAATGCATTAAATAGCTGATAGCAGCACAACAACATGGTTGATCTTAAATACCTTCTACTCGTGTTAGTGGCTGAGCAGTAGAAGTGCTCAGGAGATAGTTGCTGCAGGTTCATCGGCAGCCTATCTAAAAGGTGATGCTGCAGTGATACGGTCTCGGGGCCCAGCAGTCGTACTCCAACACATCACGTTTCCAGCCCTGGGCCACCGTCACCGGGCACAGTAGGTTTCATCTTCTCCCTTAGTAATTCTCTCCTTTCCTTTTCCGTTGCTTTCAAGAGTTACAATCCACCAGCTATTACTGGAGGTCAGTGTTGGTTTCTTGCTGAAGATGAAGGTAGAGTTTTATGCGGGCTGGAAAGAGCAGCATGCTATTTGCAAGTAGGAAAGTTTGTGGGAGTGATCAGCTTTTATTGCAAGTCAGGAGGAGGCTATTCTTGTTCTTTAAATACTTTGATTCTTTTCTGCCTTGAGAGGAAAGGAAGAAAAAACCCTTTTATGGAATATTCATCAAGGTAAATCCAATCTGGCCAAGAAAGAGTGTTTGGGGAATAATTTTTTTAGAGTTAAAGGGAGCTATCTGATGAGAATACTGTGCTGTATTCTTGCTTGATATATGTATATATACACATGCATATGCATAGAAACAAATATACTAGCTTGGTCTTTTTGTTTACTACTGTTGGTTTTGGCACTGAAGTGATACAGTACTTAAAGTGACACAAGAGGATATCTTCAATGCATTCAGAAATCAGAGGAAAAGACTAAAAGCATCGCAGTGAACTAAGATGCTGGTGATCTAGTGCACTGATTTTTTACACTTTTTGAAATCATTTCTAGCCAAAAAATGTAGCAGTTTAAAATGAAGCAGCTCTTTGCTTGCTGGACCTCTGCAAATGTGATAGTAATCTCCCCAAATTACCTATTTCAAGTCTAAATTTTTAATGAGTTATTGCCTACAAGTGGCAAAAATATAATCAAAATGAGAATGCTTTTAAGTCAGGTCTTTTAGCTTCTTCTTTTCAATAATAGATAATTATTGACATTCCTAGGAAGCAGATGTAGTCCCAGAACAGGTAGCAGTAATACAGCAAACTCCTTAAATCTTTCTTTCGACTTGAGTGTGGGGTTCCTCCTCTTGGATGAAGCAAAATCTTGGGTCTATCGATGGCAACAGCAATGCTCCCTGCGATTGAAAATAGGCTGTTTCCAGCGTTTAGTCATTTCTGTTTTGAGACTTATTCAGTCTTTGAGGCCTCTGCTGAGAATTGCCAGCAAGGGGAACAATAACCGAGGTTATAATTTTTGTGGTGCAGAAATATTAGCTCTCTGGCAACTGGACTAAACATACCAGACTCATTTCTCATAAGACACCGGAAAAGGTTCAGCGCAGACTGTAACTCAGACAAATTGTTGGTATTTCAGAGCACAGACCAGGAAGGATTAATTTGTCCAATAACTCTCTTCATGTGGTCAGGAATTTTGAGTTGCAACAACCCATTTGGCAAATGACTTCGCTAATGTTGTCTGCAAAATCCAACTTCACTCGCTAAACTTAAGAGTGTATTTTTTTTGTTGATGAGTTCTGCTATAGGTATAAATGTCCCCTCTATCCGAAATGAGAACGTAACCCTCATCTCAGATGTGTGCACTGAAGGATAGAGGAGCAGAGCTGCTAATGCATTAAATCATTTAGGGCTGTTGGTTTATCAAGCTTCGCAGCGTTTCGTTCTAGTTCAAAGTGCAGATTCTTGAAACAGCAGAGATGGCTGCTGAGCCCTACGGGAATTCGTTTATTTTTTGGTCTTTTGTGTTAAGAGAAAACTGAGGTTCATATAACTTGGGAACTCTTTTTCCTGCAGTCTCAGGAATTTCTTGCATGTGTGTCCCCAGTGTATAATGTGCACACATTTCTAATATAAAAGTGCAAGCTCACATATATGAAATATATTTTTACTGGGTTGAGACCTACATAAATACAGTAAAGGTGTTTTGTGCATGCTGATGTATATATATGTGCATGTAAAGTCCTGAGTCAGGGATATAGCTAAGCATGCAGTTCAGTCTTATTAACCTCTTTCTCATTTAAGTTATATTCTGAATTAATTTTGATATTGTTTTTAATCTCAGAGCCACCAACACATTTCTTTAGAAACAGTAAATCAGCCCCTTTGCGGATTTTCTGGCTCCGTCAGGTTCAGGAGTAGTAAAGCCTATTTCGGAAAGTGCTTTTTGCAGCGTTTCTAAATGTGAGCGTGGCTTCTGCAGTTGTTCTTCATGAAAAGCACTTTTTGACAATCTCAGAAAATGTAAATTTAATCTTGATAAGTGCTTTCCCTGAATGCAGCCTTTCCTCTGTAGTGGGAGAGTGCATATTACATGAGCATAAATGCATTCAGATAGCTCTATATACAGGCAAGTGACCTTTCATTCAGAAGATGTTTTAGGATCATTTTGAAGACCCTATTATCCATCATAAAGTTTTGTGTAGATTATGGAAAACGTAATAGAGTTTTAGGTTTTCGGTGGTTTTTTTCCCCATGTAACAAAGCAAATCAGGACTTTCTCTAGAAGTCATTTCCCACACGGCTTCTGAGCTGATCGCTGTCATTATCTTAGGTCTAGAAAGTGCTATTCATTCATTTTTTCTGCCCTGCGATACAGCCAGAGTTAGCCGGTAATGCAGAGCTTTCTATTGTAAATAAATAGCACAGGTGACATGGAAAAAATGGAGTCTTTATTTTTCACTTGTTGTTGCTTCTTTTCAGTTTACAAATGAAATTTTAAGGTTTTCAACAGCATTTTCAAGAAGCTTCACATCCTACCTTATCAGAAGAGTCACAGGGAAAAATACAGCGAGATTGTTTAAAAACAAGCAGTAATTTTTTAGAGTGTAGGTAGTGTAAGTGTGAATGAACTACCTGGCTTGTAAACTCCGAGACAGTGATGGGGTGTTGTGTCTTGAAAATGATCCCAAATTTATATTTTCTTCTGGCATCCCAACATCATTGTGGTTTCCACAAATATAATTGAATGGGAAGATTTCTCAGAGCCGCTGTGCTGTTTTAATGAGGGTATTGTGTGTCAATCACGGCCGAGCCTCTACCCTCCGGACAGCCAAAGCACAGCACCAGCTGGGTTTGAAGGTTCCCGTGCAGTCTTGCCTCCTCATCAGCACTGTGAGGACCCCAGGAGAGGGATCCAGGCATCCCAAGCAGCCAAGATGCATCCAAGGCATCTGCCCAGGCCTGGCAGATGTGGTTGAGGACACAATGGACATCTGCATCCTTTTGGAGCGGCAGCTGGGGGCTGGGCAGAAGACCCTAGGACACCTGAAAAGCTAGCAGACATCTGCATTTGGGCGTATGCGTTGCTTTCCCGGGGTCAGTGCCAGTCAAAGTTAGCCTGTTAGAAATTTTTTGAGCGAATTTGAATGTGCACTGAGTGAGACCTTTGTGGTATGTGGACGTGCTGTGTGGGTTATGGTACTAGGAAACCTTATGCCAGATTTTATCGTATAGTACGACTTTGCATCTTGCACCTTGACTTTCCCATATATCCCAGAAAGGTCAGAAAGGGCTTTCTCTCAAATGGCTTGTGCTAGCCTGGAGCAGTATTCTTGGACTGGTTTAGGGCCCCTAAATCTCTTATTTACATATTATTATTGCAGTTGTTTTACATTCCTGTCCAGGCCTTGAAAAATATTTTGCTTCTTTGTTTTCAAGTTTTCTTAATGAGTGTTCAGCTTGTCCAGGCAGTGCCTGTGCCTCAGCAGAAGGCACCCTTGGCTTCTAATCTTCTGATGCTCAAATAAGCTCAATTTCAAAGTTTGTGGAAACCAAGGTTTTTAATCTGATGATTGGATGGGAGCATAAAGCTAAGAACTTGGCAGCAGAGAGAAGAACAAGAGGATTCATCTTCTTTAGCTCAACACTTAGGAGGTTTCAGCCTTTGCCATCGCCTTGAATTCTGCGATGATTCATGTGTGTGGATATGCGGAGGAGTTCCTGGGTAAAGCATGTGTGGGCATATAGATGTGCTGTAGTGAATACCGCGGTTGACGGTGATTTGGTTGAATTGCAGGTTTCTATAGACGATAAGAACAAGAGGGTGAGCTATGGCAAACGCGAGCGTGATTAGCATTTCCAGCATGAAACCCTTCGGTCAGCAGGAAAGAGGAAAAGCAAAGCAGTTTGACACATGAGAACAAGAACATTTCTTATTGCCTAGGCTGCTCCCCGAGACTTTGAAATGCCCCTCTTTGTCGAGGAAGCATGCAAATGTTCTCATTATTTTCTGTAATTTGCATTATTAAAGAAAAGTTATTACCCAGGCTCAAACTTCCTTAGAGCACTGAGTCAAAGATGCTGTTTTGCTTGCTGACACTGCATGCTCAAATGGACCTAATGGCATACTGTTCAGGAGTATTTTATTTGTAAGGACCCTTAATTGCTTTAACATGCCGTGCTGTAAACAGACTGTAAGCAGTCCTTTCCAGCTCTGTTGTTAGGTAGGGTTAAAGGCGCTGGCTCAAATTAAGAGTTAATCCTTATTCTTAAATTATGCACCTTAAGTCCTTAAAAAAAAAAAAAAAAAAAAAAAAAAAAAGCCCCTTTAGTAGTTCCTAATCCCGATTTTTAGCCCTAGGTGCTTCCAGAGCAATCCTGTCTCTGATTCTGGAATCCTATTTCTGGATGTTTTTTTCTGTTGTCTGGGTTTGTCTCTCTCCCTGTTGATCATGGACTCACGTTGCTGCTTTGAGGCTTGCCGTGCCTTTTTCCTTCTTCTGAAAGTCCATCCCTGCACAGATCCTGCATCTTTCTCTCTTTGATGGGCTGGGGATGCCCTGATGGAGCAGGGCTCTCCTCTCCTCTGGCAGTGCTGGAAAACATGCTCTGCCTGAAGGAGCTGGAGCAAGCTGGATGCTCTCCATGGAGAAGTGATGCTCTCGGTTGCAGGGGGAGCCCTGTGGCTGCTGAGGGCAAGGGGTGGGAGGCGATGGGGGTCTGTGAGATTGATTCCCAAAACTGGCAGCAGTCCCCCAGATTTTAAAAACAAATCATGGTGAAATGACCAGAGAGTTTTCCGTTGTGGTTTTCTTACCCGGACTAAGGACGGTCAAAGGGATGTGGGATCCGGGTGAAGTGAAGCGGTGGCAGCGGCCACCCCGCAGTGCTGCGCTGGCTGGCGGCCGGGGAGCCCTGCTGCGGGAGGCACGGCAGGGCAGCCCCACTGCTCCTTTTTATTCCCAGTAAGGAAGAGGAGGAACGAGTTGTTGATGTCTGAGAAAGGCAAAGGGCAGGGGGAAAGGCAACACAGAGCTTGTCTGGGACGCAGGCTGGAGCAGCGGGGAGGGAGGCTGTGGGAGATGGAGGGCTGGCACCGATTCCAGCCTTCCCTCCTGCACCGAGCTGCATTGAGGAGCGTGTTTGACTGCAGAAGTACAGGTGCTGATCTGCCCTGGAGGTCAGTTTGCTTATTCATTTCTCGTCACTGGCTTTCCATTTACACCAGGGAGCAGTTCAGCTCTCTAAAAGACTTTGCTGGTGTGAAGGGTTGCTCTGGTACCCATGTGGCCATATCACATCGGTTTATCTTGCCCCAGGGTTTTGTCTCTAAGGATTTGGGTGCTGGTGAGGATGTTTTCCACGGTCCAGCTCTCCTGCGTGTGTACACACACATAGTAGGAGGTCTGCGTGTGAGCTTTGACTCCAGCTGTAGGACAACTACAGGATGGGTTAGAGTGCTGTGATAACAAAAAAGCAATTTCTCTAATTAATATTGGCCTCTGCTCTGGTTGGAAAATGTCTTGTTTGCTCTTAGCCCCTCGAATATTCTTCTGTAAACAGCACTGAAGAGTGGATCCTCCTAATCTGCCCCAGTCATCGATACACCATGTCCTAGCTCACCAGGACCCTTTTCACATGGCGACAATCTGCTTGCTGAAATCGGTATGAGGCTGCTCCCTGGTAGCCCTTCGGTGGGATGGGATGGCTGCTGGTGCTCTGGTCCCAAAGTCAGGTGAAGAAGGTGGCCTCTGGGGGCTAAAAGGGCATTTCCCCAGGCTGCGGCAGAGCCAGGCTGCACAAGCGCGGGGTCTCTTGCTGAGCCCTTCGGCCCAAGAGGGTGCTTCTTGCTGTGGCTTTTCAGGCTTGTGCAGTGAAGGGCGGGGGGGGATGCTGGGGGCTCTCTGGAGCAAGGGCATTGCTTGGACATTTGTCACCCTTCAGGACAGACCAGGATGGCATCACATTTTACACTGAGTAATCCAGGAGTCTAGATGAGCATTTAAATATGTTGAATCAAGGGAGATGATTGTGATCAGGCCACTTTGTCTTCTTGACTTGGAGTATTTTCTCCTCAAGGGCATTTAAAACAACAGAGTCGAACCTTCAGATTCGTAGCTGCCACCTTATTATCCTATTAGTCAATTATGGCTGCTGAGGAGCAGGAGTAAGTGACAGTATGGCAGATTACAGCAATTTATTTGCAGTTCTTATAGTCTGGTACTGCATATCATCAGGCTGTTTAAATTTAATGATAGGGTTTTTGCATGTGTTTTAGTGCAGTTAAAGTTGTAATCAAAATGTTTAGGAAAACCCCCACTGACCTGCATAAATACTCCCATCTTCAGCACTGCTTTCATGCCCTGTTGTAATCTTTATTAGCAGAGCTGACTCACTAATTAGGGGAAGCAACCTGCCTTGGAAATAATAGATTTTTTTTTTTCTTTTTTTACCACTTTACAAATCTTTGAGGAATAGAAGTTGCTGGTGACTCTGTGTCTTGGCTCTGCTTGTGGGCTGTTGTCTCACTGCTCACCCGATTGAAATTAAAACCTGGAAACAGGTACATGTTAGCTTATTTGCCGTAAGCCTGGCACAGTATATTCCACACAGGGGAAAATAGTTGCCCACTGGGCTTTAAGCATCAGGCAGCGGTGTTGTTCTTGCAGAGATGTCTGCAGTCAAACAGTGCAGCCTCCAGCACGGTCCCAGCTCCCATCACATTTGGTCTTCAGACATCACCGTTGGAGACGAATGGAGAAACTACCAAGATTTTATCTCATTGTGTTTCATGGGTTTGTAGCTGACGAGATGACAACCGTGACGTCTGAAAGACGGCTGGGGGATCCTCAGCAGCACCCACGGCCTTTCAGCAGAGGTTTTATAGGGCTTACAGGCTGGCTGCCGGTGACCTCCTGCTCCCTCGGGACACTCAGCCTGTGGTGGGATGTGGACTGAGATGCCTTGCTGCTGTTGGCCCAAGGTGCAGCCATTCGGTGGAGCATCCAAAAGCTCAGCAGCTCTCCTGGCCAGGGTACATAAACACCTGGCTTCTGAAAAATTTAAGAGATTTTTCTCAAGGATTTGGGGTCTAACTGGGATATTCAGTCGCTTCATCCTGCACTAAAATAAAGGTGTAATCATCAAACCCATGAGCATGTTCAGCCAGCGTGCTCAGAGCCCAGGTGGAGGAGATGGATGAGGTTGCATCTGTCTGCCACTGTGTGCTTTGATGCAAAGCATCAACCTAAATGAAATAGGGATATGCAGGATGAAATTTAGGGATAAAGTGTTTCATGACATATAGGGAGGTCTACAAATAGCTGCTGAGCGCTGAGTCCATCAACTATGTTGCTTACACAGAGAAGAATGGATGGCTGGGAGACAAATGGCTCTGGGAAAAATACGTGAAGAACGTGTTTCTGCTATAATGCCCTGAGACGGAGTGGAGGGTGATGAGAAGGCTTGGTCTGAGGTTGTAGCCACAAGTGGAAAGACCTTTCTCCTCTTCGGCCCTTGAGAGGGGCTGGCGGGGCAGAATCTTCTTCACTTTTGTTTTTCTCCCCTGCAGCTCAGGTTTTTGGTTGAGTTGGGGCAGGATTTTTTACTTGCCTTTCCATTCATCACCTGCATTTATTTAGTTACTATGTGTGAGATGCCTGGATCCCACTGCAGCCCCTCAGCAACAGCGCTTCAAGTTTTCTGCCCTGTTTTACCAAACCACCATCAACTGCTCCCAAAGGGTGAACCTCACCACCCCCCTCCCACCTGCCTCTCTGTCCCGCGCTGGAGCTTTCCCAGTGGGAAACCGGCCAAGACCCCGTGACTCCCGTTCACAGGAGCATCACCCATGTTGATGGACAATCCCAGGGCCGTCGGCACAGGGACTGCAAAGGGACTGCCTTCCCCCGGGACTTCCGTGGGGCTGGGATAATCCTGCCTTTGCTTTAGAGGGAAGAACATTCTCTGAGCAGAGGAGTAGCGTCAGATTGGGATTTAGAAGTTGCTAATTAGTGAGTAATGGTATGTAAAGCTGAGCTGGGCTTCCAGAAATATACCAGTTGTGTGTACGAGTCAGGGAATGGTTTACAGATGATGGGTGTTACTTTCTGCAAGGGCAGGGACAATTAAATGGATTTTCTTTGAGCTGTTAACCAAGAGGCATAATACCATTTGTTGTATCCATACTGGGAATATGTCACATAAAAATATAATTGATGAAAGTATTATCTTGCTTAATTGGGAAATCGAAAAAGCCACTTTCCCTTTATTTACAGATTGTTAGCAGCAGTATCTCCTGTTTGGTCCATGATGGTTTGCACATAAGTCACAGGCTTTGTGCGTTATATTCAGTATATAATTCTCTTAAAGGACTCTGGCTCCTCAGTTTCAGAAATGACAACTTCTAGGGACATGCAGTTGAAGCCTCACGGTATTTTACAAAGGTGCGGTATAACCAACGCCTAGGATAACTGAAAGATTAGGAGGAAAAGTAGCAAAAATACTTTTTCTAGTTTATTAAGTAGGCAAATTCCCTAAATCTTGTGTTGGACCTCTTCTGGGGAAGGAGTTTCACCTTGACGCCATGTGACAGTGGCTCGCCTAGTCAGGATAATTATTTTTCCAGTAGTGTTTGGCAGTAAGTTGCTCTCTTGTGATTTTGAGGATGTTCTTCCAGTAACAAAAAGCTTATTTTTAATGGGAAAATATGGTTATGAAATCATGAAAAATATGGAAAGAATCTGAGGCAGAGATAAAATTCAAACGGAAGAAAACAGGAAATGGAAGGAGGAGAATTGGCCCCATTTGGATTTTAAGCTCTTGCTTTTCTTTTAAACTTCAATTCATTTTTAAATCAAAAGCCTTTTTAAACAGAAACCCAGACTTTTTCCACCACTTAAAATATTAAAACTAAATATAATGACAATTTGATTTTGCATCAAAAATGTTAAATCCAATGTTTTCACTAAAAAAGTTGATTTCAAGGAGAATTATTCAGTGAAGGGTTTTTTTCATAATCAGCTTTAACAAAGACGTTCTCCTCAATTTAAAGCAATTTTTCTTTCGACTGTGAAACACCTTTTTAGTGAATATAAGGCAGATTTTCTTCTCGTCAGCCCAGGGACGTTCATCTCCGTAACCGCACCCGGAGCGCAGTGGGAGAAGGCGGGTGGCCGTGCCAGGAGCGGGCGGCAGGGATGGGACAAGGCACCCAGAGTGCTCCGGCATCCTTCTGCTGGGCACGCTGCCACGGTGGAAATGCATCTGCTGCCCCGAGCGGTTCACCCAAAGTGAACCTGCGCCCGGGGTCGGTTTTGGGTGCTTATGTGGTGTCTGAGAGGTGTTGCCATGGGGGGAAAAAAGTGTTGAAAAACAGTTGGTTTTATTCTGTCAGTGTGAAAACAGATTTTAAGGAAACTTCCAAGCAGAAGCTCACTGTCTGAAACATATGGACATTTTTCAAGCAGAGTAATTTATTAACCTCTATTCAAGTAAGCAGAAGCCTACTGAGATGCTGTTTTCAAGCTTGATACAAAACAAGAGAGAAGCGTATTTCAGAAAGAAAAATTACTCCTTTGGAGTCTGCTCCCTGTTGCACATTTTTGCCCTCACAAGCGGAGTGGTCCAGGTGCCACCATCACAGAAGTGACGAGAAGGAAAGAGATTTAGGCAGCAAGTCAAAACCTGCCCAAGTGAAACCTGGGGAACGTTGCTGGGCTGCAGCCCATCACCTAAAGCTGGTCAAAAGCTCTTGGTTGACTTGGGGCTATGGGTGACTTGTTGCTACGGTTGATGCATAGTCCCTAAAGGGACATGTCATTACACCTCCCTCGTGTTTGGTCTCCACTCCCTGCACTGCAGGAACCAAATCCTGCTCTGCCGCCCCGACGCTTTGGATGAGCACGTGTGGTTCAGCTGTTTTACAGGGGGAGGTTGCTGTGCAGCGCCGGTCGTTGGCTAATGGGGTGCCAAACCAGGGTGATATTCATCCGGCCCCTAACAGGGCTTAGCCAAGGAGTGCGGCTTCTGTTCCCACAACCTTCCTTCCCCCTTGCTTTCTGTTTTCCAGCGACCTGCTTGAAATACAGGTTTATCTTCTGGCAGTGTTTGAAAATCCGTAGCGTTATGAGTGGTAATGGGCAATGGCTTAAAGCACAGAAAGTTCAAAAGCAGAGATCATCAGCACAGTAGAATAAAGCCCAGGTCTCTGAACACACAGCAAACCCTGACAAATAACCTTTCAAAAATAGTCTGGTTTAAAAACTAGCTTGGGCCAGGATTTGCTTTGGTCCATCAGATATTCGTTACTTCTGCTCGTGAGTTGCACGATGTCCTCATCTTTATAGGGAAAACCGTTCGAATCATCGGAAGCCGCTTCAAATGATTGGTGACATGACAGAGCCTTTTATTTACTCCTAGAATAACCATAAGCATTGCAYGAATGCAACGACATGTCTCGTGTCTGCTGCTGGTTATTGCCTGGAGCCTGGAGCCAGACAGTTGGCTGTGCGCTTGCGAGGCGGCTCCCTGGGATCGCAGTGGGACTGGTCTTGCAGAGAGAGCTGCTGGCGTGCAGCAGTGACTGCATGCTCCTGTGTTAATCTGGAAGCTCTGGAGCCTAAATAATTAGCAGCACTCAATCTGAAATTGGACAAGATGTGATGTCCTAACCAGATGATGTCAGAAGTCTATTATTTGTATGTCTTTATTATAAGGAATGATGTTAAATTCTTATTTAACGGGTTTCAGGCTTTGCGTTTCCTTTCTGAGAAGGGAGGGCAGTGTGGAAACTCTGGCTGGGTTAGTGCCCTGTCCTTCCCCAGCGCTGCTCCGGGCTGAAGGGCTGCAGGACACGCATGGACTACCTCTCACCCAGGCAGACACTTGTCCAAAAGGTCTCCCTGGACCAGCTGAAGGTGACGATTTTGGCTGCTGTCTGTCCCCTCTATTCTCCCAGTGACATGAAATGGCCATGGCTGGGGGTGCACAAGACTCCTGCTCATGCGGGACTGCCCCATACCACTGCTCATGGCTGTCAGGTACCATCAGATGAGCTAATTTGGGGGTGCCTGCCTGAAACAGGACGTGTGATCCACCTTCCATGGCACCCTTGGTGTCCAATTTACTTACCTCCCAAAGTCCAAATAAAGAAAAAGTTTCCCTGTTACTTGCAGCGGACCATGTCAGCATGAAATAAATTGCTGCTTCGGTTCATTTCTCAGCACCATGTTCTCTCACACCCTCTCTCCTGCACCTCTTTGTGTGGTAAAATACCTGAATTCTGGGTTTGAGGCAGATGTGGCGATGAGGTGAGCGACAGCAGCCAGGTGAGAGGTGGCTGGGGGCCATACTGCAAATGCTGACGATGGCTTTGTTCTCCCTGGGGATCTAGAGGGATCCAGCCCCTTTCCAGTGCTCTCGGTGGCCATGTCCCAGAGCTGAGCAAACACTCCAGGCCAGATATGCAGGAATAGGCACCGTTCATGTATTTATTTTAACGGGAATTAAGTGAACGTATAGCTTTTGACCTCGCTCGTGCTCTCTGTAATCTTTAATGTAATTGGAAACACTGGCTTTGGTAAGTATTGCAAATGGTTCTCAGGATTAGGCCTTTAAATCCCATTGTGTTAAGCAAATAGGCGAATATCAGATGATATTCTGGCGTTCCCCGGCCGGGTGCATGGAATCGAGTCCCTCACGCCTGGATTTGCATGGCGTTGGGAGGCGTTCTGTCTCAGTAGTTATCATGGGAGCTCGTCACCCCCCGACCTGGACGAAGGGATGCTGCGTGGTTCAGTGCTGCTGCCTGCTGCTCAGCATCTTGCCAAGGAGGGAGAGGCCCGAGACAGCCTTTCCATCGCTAAGATTTTCCTTCCCGGTATTCTTAATTCTTTTTAATTGGTGCCGAGCAAAAAGGCAAAAAGTTGTTGTTCAAGCATCCTTTTTTGGGCAATTTTTTTCTCTCCAACAGCATGAAATGTCACATGTGTCTCCAAAGAGCCATCCAGTCGCAAGCGAATCACAGTCGGCCAGGCACTGAAGAGCACATCTTCGAGGGGGGGATTTTCTGCCCCGTGGTGTGTGGGAACATGCAGGATGTGAATCTGAAGGGTTAAAGACGGTTTTGGGTGGGTTGGAAGGAACTAGGATGAGATTTTCCCTCTGTGTGAAAGGGGAAGCATGTGGCGGATGATGCAGAAGCTGCTTCTGATGCGGACAGATAATTTCCTCCCAGAGATGCGTGCAGTGGATGTGCAAGGCCGGACTCAGGGGGATTCACAAAACATGCTTGTAAGAAACCAAAACCTCAGAGTTTTAGGCATCAGCCTGAGAACTGAATCCAGGGCGCCAAGGCTCTGCTGGAACGTGACCTTGCAGTCTGTTCAAAAGCGATTTAAAAAAAAAAATAAAATCGAGGATCTGCTACCAAGGGACTGATGCAGAAAATCCTTCAGCTAGCTTCACAAAGCGCTGGAGCGGCTCCTGCCTTGTTTTTAATCTCAAAGGCAAAAAAAGCCCTCATTATCCCTTTCTCCACTCAAGCCTCCTCACCCTCTGCAGCCTCGTCCTCTTCTCCTCACCCTCTGCTCTCCCCTCCTTGCAGTGCCGGAGGGACACGAGCATCCTCTGCCGTGTGCGGGGACGTCCCTGACCCTGCTCTGGACTTTGGCTTGAAAGTATGATGCTTGTCTCAATGAAGCCAGGTCAAAAGGATTGGTGCTGGGACTTAGACTGTGTGAATGAAACTGATAAGCAATACTTTGGGTAGTTTATTATCCCCAAATACGTGAAATTATTCTGCAAGTAATCATAAGGTGCAAATGAGCTGTGGCTAATGAGGGTGCACCCTGGCTGCTGGAGCGAGCAAGCCGAGCATGCCCCTCGCCGCCCCTGCACTGGCTCCAGCCATATGTTTGTATTTCCAGGGAGAACGATCTTCACTCATTCCCCTCTTCTGTCACTGTTACCCTGGTTCCAAGTATCTTTACTGTAAAAACTTCCCACCGAGAAATTGAAACATGAAGACTTTTTCTGATCTCTTTAATATAAAATACCTAAAAATAGACCGTGTGGGAACAGTTTTCCACTTGAAGAGCAAAATCCTGCAAAAATGCTTTAATGCAGATTTGGGATCTAATTATTTGTTCTCACTCACAGCCATAGTTTTGCCACAGTGTGAACAGCAAGTCCGTAACGCTCGGGCTTCATCCACTTAGAACCTGGAGTTTTCCTTCCCCTCCTTAGGGCTTTACTGAGAGAGCAGAGAATCGGACTAGTGAATGCCATCCCAAAAGTCCCAGAGTTGATCCCCCCATTAATTCTACACCCTTCATTTCACCAAGAAGTGTCAGCTGGTTCGGCTGGATGGCCCCAGGTTAGTACAATGAGTCAGAATATCTATACTGGGCAAAKGTAAAGTGTCCTTACCTGAAAAAATGGCAAGAGAAATGCTATAGTTAAAATACGGTGTTTCAAAGCACTCATTAGATCAGGATTGAGGAGTGTCCAGTATGCGATCAGATCGTTTTAGAGTTGGCTAAAGCGCACAGAAATGTACGGATAGTGTTGCCAAAGACTCTTAAAAGCTTGTTGTTAGTGGCAGGGACTTATCCAGGCTATTTGGCCTAAACCACAGTGTCACTCCCACCTTCTTCCCTAGCGAACGGTGCAGTGCATCTGCCGTGCCGGGAGGGGACGGGGCTCCTCAGCCATGAACGGACGGACCCAAGACCGGTTTGAGTCGAAGGGAGTAGGTTGGATTGGAGTGCGTTCGTGGGTGTGTGTATATGTGTGTTGATTCTCCCTACCTATTACTGTAGTTGGTACGAAAGGAGATCTTCTTGTTCCTCCTAACACCTGCATGCTGTTAGCTCACTGGTAGGGCAAACAGGGCAGACAATGGGGTGTCCTTAAAAGCCCACGTGGCAAAGCATGGGAAAGCCATTTCCGTAGATTTGCAGAAGCGTTTCTGTATGTCTGCAGTTTTGCGTATAAGTATGGTAGAAATATCCAAAGTATGAGGCTGCATGCTCGCTGGGAAAAATGTGCAGTAACCATCATGTTTCTTCTATTCTATGACTCCTGAGAAGCAGAGATCTTAGCTGGCAGGGGCTGATGATTAACACATTGTGGTGGTGGTGCAGATTAACAGACTGTGTTAGCTCTTCGGTGTTAAATGTGCTGGTGGCCTCAGAACTTTATTTCCTATTTTTCCATGGACAGATGTCCAAATTGTTCTTGATGGCCCTGACGGAGAGGCTGGGGTCAGGGCTGGAGCATCAGCTCCCCGCAGCGAAGGCGTCAGCAGTCCTTTTCTTCCACCACGTGCATTCATTCATCTGCTTGGGTCTGGAGGCTGTTGCAAAGAGGACTGTATTGCTGGGAGCCTGCGAATGCCGCAGCCTTGTGCAGTGCTGTGCTGAGACAGCGAGATGGGTTCATCTGGATGCTTTATCATGGCTATTTATTTTTAATCTGGCGATACCTCTAAGTATGCTAAAGAAGAAGTTGTGCCTGCTTCCAAAAGGCCATCTTGAGACCCTCACAAGACAGACCCAGGAGGAAAGGAGGGTATGGAGGCGAGGGCTTGGGAAATGTCTCTGCCCTCTCAGCCCAGTGAAGCTCTTGCCTAGAGAGACTTAAGCAGTTTTCTGCGAGGAATTGCGTCCTCTCCTCAGGTGGGAAGTCCCATGCCAATGGGCACATCTTCCCCTCCGCTCGACATGGTGATGTTTTGCTGCKGCTCTGCTGAAGCTGATGTAAAAGCCACGACACATGTAGGGGGTTCCTCAATACCAGAGGTACCTGGAGCGCCAGGGCCCCCCTCCTGCTTTCCCTATGAATAAGTAAAGACCTGCGCTCTTTTGACCCCCCCTGCAGTATGTCTGAATTCAGTAAATAAACAGCCCCAGACAATTCAATTATAGACTGTCACTTGGCTTTAAATCACGGCTGCGTGATTATAGGCAATGCCCTTTGGTGGTGTGGCAATTTCAGACTTTTCCCCACCTTATTTTCCTCTCGCAACAGCTAAAATGAAAATATTRAGCGTGTCTTAAATAAGCTAAAGCTTGTTGGGAAGATCTGAGGGCATATACTGCCATTTCAGAGGCGAGCCAAAAGCAGTATGCATACGAAATGTATTGTCAGTGGTAGACCCTGCCTGAGCAAGGTAGAAAGTGTCATCTGCTTTATATGAAAAATGTAGAAGAAATTGTGCTCTGCTCCTGCAATCCTCTGTATCAGGACCGTAATTTACTGTGGTTGACATTAAGGCAGATGATAATGAGTATATTTTAATAGCTTAAGCTGTCGCTAGAACAGTAGCTGGTTTTGATCAACCTTTTTCATGTTTCACAACCTTTGCATCTTTGGTCAGTGGTGGATGCATCTGTAGTGTATTAATAACTGAACGAGGGAATTGTAGTCTGATTGCAGTTTTGAAGTGGTACATTATAGCCAAGTATGTAAATAGGTACAGCTTATAGGACAAGAAAGCTTCAAAGTGGGGGAAAGGAGGCAATCTCCTGTTGTTATTCAAGGGTTCGAATGTCTTCAACCACAGGCTGAGGATGGAAGAAGGGTCAGGAGCAGCACCAGCGGGAAAGATTCTCAGATATTTAATCAAATCAATTAAATCAATTAAATTAATTAATTTGATCAATTTTCCATAAGGGAACAAGATTGCACCCATGTACATTGACAACCACATTGACCCACAAGGCAACCCAGTGCTCCCCTCGACTCATCGAGCCGCTGGTGTGTGACAGTCTGCATTTCACAGTTCAGTCAGCAGGAGCTTGAATGGCGGGGTTTCAAGTCAAAAGCTAGAAATAATTGAGAGCATTTATGAGGAGATTTTTGTGGTTTATTTCATTTTCAGTCCTCAATGGTTGTAGGTAGCTCTGTTGGTGACCACTGCAGCAAGCAAATGAACAGCTGCACTGCTTAATTCTTTGGTTTGGATATGAGCAAAAATAAATGAATTTGAAAGCTTTTTGGAGGAATATTGGCCATGTCGAGCCATGCGAGCAGGTCCTCCTGACGTAATGGGCTGTGACAGTTCACCTCACTGCCAAAGCTGCCCTTTGTGCTCTTGGCCCTGTACCTGGGTGTTTGCTTTCTGCAAGCTTTACCTACAGCTGCGAGGGAAACAAATACGAAAAGGAGTTAAAACTAGTTTCAGACCCTGTCTCTGCTCCTCAGTCCCCTACAACTTGTTTTCTGTCCGTTCTCCTCCGTATCCCTCCTTCTCCTGCAGGCATGGGAGAGAGTCCCTCTGCTTCTCCTGAAGCTGTTCTCCTGAAGGGGCTCTTCCCTTGCCAGCTGGCATCTGTGGGCAGTCTCTGGCTGTGGTCGGGACTGATGGGTGAGGAAGATGTTACAGTCCCTAAGGGATGATTACAAAATAACTCCCCCAAGGTTCGGCTTCTCCCTCATCTCCGGTCCAAGGTACACCACAGACGTGTGGAGTTTAAGCATCCCTTGCTCATTTGATGTGGAATATAACGTAGCCGTGATAGTCACATTATCTATTGCTCGTCCTTTCTCTATCTCCCAGAAATTCCTGGCCTCAATTATATTTAGAGACAGTTAGCTCCACGTCTTAATTATAAAGTGTGGCTTAAAAAAAATTAAAATCTTGTAGCGCTTTAAATCCATCTTCTTTTTATTGGCCGTTCTTATTGTATGGCTAAAAGCAAATGGGAGTGCCAGCTCTCCCTGCTTTGTATTGCTCGTTGTTTTGCATTCCCCATCAGACTGGCTCCGGTCTCCTCCCTGAACTTAAAACACTTGCTTTCTTTTTGGGAAACTGTTTCTGCTCCCTCTCATTAGCCGTCTTTGGACCCAGACCAGATTCTCTTGTGGGAGCATTCGGGGCTGCCTGAGCAGTGCCATTCATATCCTACCACTGAGCTCTAATGGCTTTTTCCTCCTCCTTCATCCCATTGCTTTCACATTTTTCTTGCCCTTCTGACAGTTGCTATACATCTAGCTACACATCTAGTCACCTGCAGAGTTGGTCGCTTTGCAGGTCATCCCCTCTTCCAGGTCAGTCCATGCTCAAAGTAAACACTTTAAAAATGATATATAAGGAGGTGGGGGCAGGTAGGGCACGTCTGCTTCCTTATGTACGTGCCTTAAATATTGCTGCTAAAAATAAGTGAAGAAAAATGTGGAAAGTGTAATTTTAAAATTGATAGTGTGGCCTGAGAGGTAGGGGTTTCTTCACTCCCCCCCAGCTTTGCTGGTCTTCCAACCTAATTCACCCACCGCCAGAATAGCTGGCTGGTCCTACTCTTTAATTAAGAAGAGAGCTCCCAGCACTCTCGATTCCTGCTGAGACCATCCCACTCGGCTGTCAAACCCCACGGGAGGTGCCGTGCCCCCCGCGGCCCCCAGCCCCTTTCCCAGGGGCTCAGCGCTGCCGCTGATGGATTCCTGCCGCTCCAGCGCCCGCGGCCGCGAGCAGCGCTTGATTTATGGAGCCTGCTGTGAGCACGTAGCCCTGGTGCCATGAGAACAGGCTTGGGTGCATCTCGACAGCCCGGGGTTTGCAGTGCCGAGAGATCTGGCTGCCGTTCCTAGCTCAGCCGCTGATCCGTTTTGTGATGTGGAGGAAGTCCCTTGTTTTTTAATACATTAGAGATAGAGTGCCTTTCAGTATAGGCGCAGTCCCTTACGCATACATATACCTAGAAGAACTGTAACTTGGTCTTAACTGACCATGGTGCAACTGGAGTGTAATGAACTATAATAAAAATACTAAATTGCTTGTCAAGYGAAGAAAACAGCTGTTTGGTATTAATGTCCTCAAGAAGTAATTCTGTGCCCAGCGTATACAGACAAAGTATTTTTGTTTGGGCTAATGCTGTTTAATAAAATACTTGGAGAGTTAGTAACTAGGGAAGGGGTTTTTTTGTGTTTGTTGTTGTTGCTGTTGGGTGGTTTTTACTGAGCACAAGAGCACATCTCCTGTGCTTTCGAGAAGGTTGAGTGGAGCTGTGACTGATGCCACGCGATGGTGAATGATACAATCTCTACAGTAGCTGGCAGAGTTGAAACTGGCTGTCGTATTTTGTACCCACGCAGCTATTGAGTTGGGGAGGGGAAGGCAAGCAGTTCAATGCAGCAATCAAGAACAAGGCATCGGCTTTTTCCTTTAGACTCGCTTTGCACAAGWGCTGTCAATTAGAACTTGAGATTTCCCAGCCAACGGTGGGGAAACCTGYGGAGGGAGGCGGGAGGAGCGGCGGAACACGGATGTGATTCTCAGTAACAAATGAGCTGTGACATCGCTTGGGCCGAGAGAAGAGTTTTACCAGCGCTGATGGTGGATTATTTGTATATTTAAATTATGTTGCAAGTTAAACGGATGTGGAAACCTCTCATGTTTCCACAGTAGGTGTAGTAGTATGGTGTTGCAAATGTATTAACTGCAGGTTTACACCAAACATGCAAAAACAAATTAGAAATAGGGAAATACAAACACATTTTCTCATTAGGGGATATAAGTATGTGCTGACTGTAGTGCAAATATAATTTTTATTCCATTTGTGTAACCTTTAGTATTTTAATGAAGTCCTGTTCCTGTGTACAGCGTATGGTTCGCTGTCAGATAATTTAACACTAAGAAAATCTGCGTTGAATAAATTAGAATATATTTGCAAATTAATTGGTTAATTAGATTTTAGACATCTCTTGAGGACAGGAGAGAAACAGATGTGTGCAAAAGCCACACAGATAGTTTGGGGATGAGTGTTTCTTGCCGGGTTTTATCACGCAGTTTTGTGAAAAACAGCCTTTCATGGGTGCCAAAGATTAAAAAACCCTCGGCTTTAAATGCAGAACATTAAACTCCAATTTCCATGGTGCTGCTGATTTTTTTCTGGGGCACAGGCATAGCCATTTGGACCTGTTAGCCGAATGACCGCACTCAGAATAGGCGAGGTACCTCTTGAGCTCCTTTTTTTYTCTGACAACTAAAAGTAACCGTGAAGCCGTCTGGAAATCCTCTGAGCTAAACACTGGCAGATCAGCAGGGAGATGCCAGCTGGCATCGTGGTGAAGTCAGGCAACTCGTAAGAAGAAGCAGATCTAAGGTGGGGCCTGAGATTTAGAAGAATGGTCACCGAAGAAGGAAAACTGACAGGGCAGGTTTTTTTCTCAGCTATGTCGGTGTAAATCCAGACCAACTCCACTGAGATTCACACCAGAGTAACTGAGAGCAGAATCTGGCCAACATCATCCACCTGACCTCAGGAGAGGGCTCGGGTGGGGAATAGCTTGTTTACCTTCCTCTTACAAGCCTTTCACACCTAATTTGCAGAGAGGCATGAATTCAGTTTTGCTTGGTTTGGGGACAGTAACCACCAATTTA
Organism: Oceanodroma leucorhoa; assembly: GCA_030449065.1. NCBI lineage: Eukaryota > Metazoa > Chordata > Aves > Procellariiformes > Oceanodroma > Oceanodroma leucorhoa. The sequence goes on from JASVER010000004.1 coordinate 3,560,090, forward strand.
CTTTTACTGATTGGTAAAAGCAATTAGAGATTCTGCTACCAAAACCTGCACTCGTGTATTCGTTATTAACTTAGAACCCCTCAGAAACAAGCTCTGATTAAATCTTGTTTGGAAATTGAGGGAATTCAAATTTAAGGACTGGAGTTGCTCCAGAAGCTGAGTGGGAAAGGATTTTCAGCTTAAAAGCAGTGCGACAGCTCCCTGCAATCCAGGCTCATCCTAAGAGCAGTAAAGGTGAGTAGGTAACATTACTTGCATCTGTTTTTCACCTCTGCTGAAATAGTCCTGGAGGCTAAGCCCAAATCAGAAGATATTGATGAGTCCCTCTTTGAAGACAGCCAGTGTTCACATTACTTTGCTTTTGCAGTTTTATCTCTGGGATCCCAGTTTGGGTGTGTTCAGTACTGTTTGGCAAAAACCTCATCGTTAAAAGCAATATTTGCAGTGTACAGTAAGACAAACAGGAGCCCATTTGCGTGCGTCATTGATCATTTTACAAACACTCCTCGGGCTAAGCACAAAACTCACCCGGTACTGGCTGTTCGGGGTCACAATACACACGTCAGAGGCAGAAGCATTTTTCCTGCTGGTGTAACCTCTGTCAGGCGCTGAGACCCTGGTGCTGCAGGGAAGAGCCTTCAAGTCATGTTCTTTCTTTGACCTTGGTGTGTTTTTCTAAGCAGCGGACAGAGCAAAGTAAAAGCCTTGTTGCTGTAGATGTGTGAAAACTACAGCCAGATTTTTCAAACTCCAGAGTGTGAAGCTCGGGGGCTGAGGTTACAGAGGACGCCCGCTGCTGCACCGTGTCCCCGGGCACCGAAGCAGCCCGCGAGGCCGCCTGGGCACGGGCGCYGTGTGTCCTTGGCCCAGGACTGCTGTCAGCAGCCACATGCCTTTGGGAAGAGAGCACAGCTTTTAGTGGGGCTGTTGCAGACCAGGACGTGCAAAAACCTGGCTGTGGTGACCTCGATGCGCTAATTTATGAGAGCGCCTGGGCTGGCCCCCGCGGGCAGCGTGGCTCGGCAGCGTGTGGTAAGAGCCTCGCGTGGCAGGATCGTGCCTGCAGGCTGCTGTCCTGTCCTTTGGGGACCCAGCCGCTACCGGGTCCCAGCCAGCCCACGGGGATGTCTCTGCTGGGCGCTTGGCCTTTCAATCCCGGTTAACTCCAGAGCCCCGCTCTCCCTTTGCAGGCAGGGAGCTCCTGTTCCCACGCAGCGTCTGGCTGTCTCCTGAGCCTGCTCCCTTCTGACCCTGGCACTTCTTTCTTCTCCTGTGCGGCAGGGGTTACCGAGTTCTCCGCTGCTTGGAAATTAAATTGGATGAGGCAGGTGCCAGCTTTTAGTGGGATCTGGTTTGCGTTACTGGGGAAGCAGCACYGCACCACCGCACCTGTGGAGCAGCGTATCCTCCGGTCCAGCCRAAGCTGCCCTCCCCTCCACATTTAGCACGTGCAGATTACTTATGTTCCTGCAAATGAGTAAGAGTGTAGGTGCATTGAGATCCGAGGCTAAGAGACTGCTGGTTTGCAGCTGTGATGAATATAAACAGCTACAGTGGATGTACATGGACATTTCCCTGCAGCATTAGTCTAAGCGCACAGTGATTCAGTAACTGTGTGCTGGTGTCCTTGGGCAAAATTAATTTGCACATTTGTCAGGAGTCTGGGGGTTTAGGAGAGACCCAGAAATTACCGGCTAGGATAAAATTCACAGAGTAGCGGGTTAACATCATCTGCCATAACTTCTCTATGGGGCTTTTGTCAAATCTCTCATTCAAGCAGTGTTTGCTGAGGCTTTTGACATTTGTGGCAGCACTGGGACAGACAGTAAGGTCATGTGTCACTTTAAAGGCTTCATTTTTTCCAAATTCCTCACAAAACTGGAGCTGAAAGTTCTCTCATAAATTTCTTGGGGAATCTGCTGAGGCAGCAATTACGTTATCCTTCAAAACTCCACGGAAAAGGTCACCACAGAACCACGCCGAACCTGTCAGGCCAAAAAGGGAGAAGGGGGTGAGAGACACTGTGAGTGAGACGAGGTCCAAGGCTGCTCTCGGTGCCGGCTGCGCGGAGCTGGGAGACACCTGTGGAAACCGCAGCCRACTCGAGATGCCGAGGTGTGGGCAAGGCACAAACCACACATCTCACCTGGTCGGGTTTCTGCCGAAGATGTATTTACTCAGCAGAGCGAGAAAACCCGAAGCAGAGGAAGGTATAAACCAAGAAGACTGTATTTGTGAGGTGTGACTGCAGCACCCAGACCTTCCTCCCCTCTGAATGCAGACTAACCTGGGGAACGATAAAACAGGCAAGGAGCTGCCTTCAAATTTATTTCTTGTTCTTTCTCTGTTTCTGCAAACCTCCCATACCAGAATATTAATGCGTGATGTGAAGCTAGTTTTAAACAGGACTGCTCACTGYAAAAGATGATAAACACTGATGTTCCCGACTAAATTATAGAGGAGTTGGTACGTTTCGTGGAAAAACTGGCTGCATTACTAGAGATCATAAACCTTTGAAAGGTGGAGGGAGGAGAAAGCAAAATATTCTGCATAAAGAAAATGCGATTGTGGTAATGACTTTGCTAATCCCTAGGCTTCCAGTTTTACCCATTCATGTTTCCAGTATGTGCAGATGAACTCAGAAGGGTTTCAGTAATCCATTAAAAAGATTGTTTTAAAATTTCCACCTAGGCATAATCATTTGCTGGTTTGGGTTTTTTCCCTCCTTCTTCCCTGCTAATTTATGGATGCCTCTATTAAGTTTACCAAAATGATAATCAAAGAGTGAACCTTTTTACTTGGTACTTTGATCGGGATGATCATCCTTGTGGAAAAGTCTTATGAAGAGTTTTATAGGAGTGAAACCAATTGAGATCTATAGAAATATAATACTGATCTCTGTACAACAATAGATACTTTTTAAACCGTCCCATTCATCAGATAAATAATTCTTGAGTAAGTTGGATGTGTTGGTCTGAAGCAGCAAAAATCCTGAAGGTTATTTGTTATCAAGTGTAGTCTGCTGTTGATTAGTCTTACAGAATTTGTTGTAACTCTAATAAAGCGATCTAAGTAGTGCCATGGGTTGCTTACCAGAAGATACTGTCCCTTTTCGTGTCCCCATGCATTTCAGTACTAATCTAATTGGATGAAGTTTGCATGATGGAATACTGGAGGTAGAGGTTTCGTGCTTGGGACGATCAGAAAGCACTAGATACTAGTAGCTTATACAGAAAATGGAAGGCCAGATGGACCAGGAGATTACTCGTCGGATCTCCTGCGCACTGCAGCCCATTCTGTGTCACCCGCTTTACCCCTGCGATGCATCCAGTAAACCGGGATGAGTTACAGCATATCCTCCGGCAAAGCACTTGCTTCCAATTTCAAGAGATCACTTAATGGAGGAGCCACCATCTCTCATGGCAGTTTGGTTCAGTGGTTAAAATACCTTTGATGCTGGGGCATTAGTACAGATTTCTATAGATGTTTGTTTCACTTTTAACTTCCACCTCTTGATTCTTGTTGTGCCCTTTTTTAGCAGGTTGAAGAACTCTCAGTTCCTTTTCTTTTTCTCCCTGTAGAGCCACTTACGTGCTGTAATCAAGCCGCTTCTTCCTCTTCTGTCTGATAAGCTGAACAAGCTGAGGTCTTTAAGTCTCTCTCAGAAGTGTATCTACTACAGTCCCTTAAATAACTTTTCTGTCCCTTTTCTCTGTCTTCAGTTATTCAGCACCTTTCTAAAATGTGGAGGTGTTAGCACTGGATGTTTTCTGGTATCTGCCTCACTGACTCTGGGTACACAGGGACAATTTCTTCTCCGTGTGTACAATGTTGTTGATATGTCTAAGGATTCATTTGCTCTTCTATAACAACAGCCTTGAGCTGCTTGTCCACGGTGACCCTCTAATCCTTTACAGAATTGCTCCTTTCTAAGGTAAAAAGTCTTGTTTCAGATGCCAAGCATTACGGAGGATTTTGCTTGTACTGTGTTTTATAGTCTCTTAAACAGTATGTAAAGGATGTCCGCGCTGCATGAGGATGCTCTAAAAAACCTGCTCCACGTCTGCACCTTTTTAGCCTCCGATGTCGGCAGAAATTGCTGACGCATCTAACACGTGATTTGAGGCGCTGCTGTAGGAAAACGCCTGTATCACAGCCCATCTGGAGTCTGAGAGAGGGAGCTGGGGGAGAACAGCTGCTCGGAAGTTTGCAGAGAGAGCTCGCGGTCTCATTTATACCCCTTGGGGACACGGCACACAAAACCCAGACTCAGCTGGGAACTGTGCAGCCTGTTGTCCTGGCAGCGCAGGGTGCTGCAGTTATTGTTTATAATAGGTAGGAAGCTGAAGTTACCCTGATACAGAAGCCTCCTTTACGGATGTCTTTGTACCTGCTCTGTGCTTATCCCTGGAAGGTTCAAAAAAATACTAAATATTTTAAAACTAATATCAAGATTAACACACGTTCAGTTGCACGTTGCGCTGCGTCATCACATGGCCTTTCTTATAGGCAACATCATTGCCCTCCCTCTGTTGGCTGTTAGCACTTGGCCAAAGAGCTGTTGTTCCTCTGACTAATCTGATCACTGCTGGCATCCCCTCATAAACCCTTTTGTCTGGATGGTCATGTTTTTCTTGGCAATCTGCAAAGCGCACCAGATCACAGGTCTCTCTCTGATCTGAGCACTTGCATGCCGATGCCTTCCCCTTTCCATTTGTCCTTGTGCCTGAATTACTGGAGGAGGTATAAAAAGACAGGGCAGGGCAGGGAGCAGGTAGAGAGCAAAGGGCTTTTCTGCACACTTCCCAGCGGGGCTGGAGGAGATGCCTGGCTGTATCCCACCAGGGCTGGGGCTGGTAGAGCTGCTCCTGGGTGTTAAGTGTGGTGTAGGTGTGCTCCAGCTACTGACAGCGGAGCAGAATTGCAAATATACTTTGCCTGCCTGCAACCCCACAGGTCATTCGAGGTCCTTCGGTATCTGGCAGATCACAGGAGAAGGTGCCACCATACGCCTAACCTGACCTGTGCTTCTCATTAGGGTTCTGGCTACAAAACCTGCGAGCTTGAGATTTCCTTGCTGAGGTATAAAATTTCTCACAGTTAAAGCTTTGTTTGGAGTGGAGACTCCTCCCTCCAAAAGAGAGAGTCCTTTCAAGCCGGCGCAATCTAATAAATAATTCTGAGACAACTGAATTTGTTGGTTTCTTTAAAGAAACATAATTATTTTAAAATGACAAACTGGTCCCTTTGTTGATAAATGTTTTATATCCTTGCTGCTATGCCTGAATAGTTTGTGTAAATAATGTATTAGCTTGCAAACAGACGTAGCACGTTCAGGCAGACACTGCCCAGCGGGGCAGGAATGCTAAAAAAGCGAAACAGATGATTCTGTGTGGTGCTGAGCGCCAGGAGCGGGAGTAGGCATCAATAGGGACTGAGAAATACCGTCTGCATCTCTTAGGTTTAGTCCCAACATAGCTCAGATGCCTGACACTGCGGTGATGCATTAGGGCTACAGATGCGAGCAGTCACGCATTCACCATCAGCAGGTATGTGGTTTCCCTGGGACTCTTAGGAGCAAAATGAAAAGCGGTGCTCAGAATTGCGATATGGTCTGGTTTAGATAGTGTTTGGCACTTATATTTGCAGACTGGTTTTCAAAAGACTTGCTTTGCATGCTCGAGAAGAGCTCTCCTTCAAAACGAGGTTTTCAATTTGCTTTGGTTGGTTATTCCTCTAATTTTGTTCTCAAAATGGGCCTTGATTTTTGAAAAAGTAATTTTGCAARAATCATATGTGAGGTTCTTTGTGTGTCAGGGCAGAGTCAGGCAAGAGAAGAAGGATATGCACACGCATCAATGGTTTCCAGATGAAGTCCTTTGTAAATAGTGTGGAAGTGTGTACATGTAAGTATGCATGGATGCAAACGTGCTTGTGGGGTTTTTTAGACCATCCATTTTGCATGCTCAGGCTGGCACCTAAAAGTCCCATGTGCCACCATGGGCAATCGTAGAACCATAGAAAGGTTTGTGTTGGAAGGGACCTCCAAAGATCATCTAGTCCAAGCCCCCTGCTGCGGGCAGGGACGTCTTTCAATAGATCAGGTTGCTCAAAGCCTCAGCCAACCTGACCTTGAACACTTGCAATGATGGGCATCCACAACTTCTCTGGGCAACTTGCTCCAGTTTCTCACCACCCTCAACGTAAAAAATGTCTTCTTTATATCCAATCTAAATCTACCCTCTTTCAGTTTGAAACCATTACCCCTTGTCCTGTTGAAAGTGAGTAAGAGTGTCTCCAGCCCTACTGAATGGAATATAGTCACCCTGATCTGGTGTAACATCAACTGAAGACCACTGGAGTTGCCTAAACAACCCTATGAAAGGTAAAAACCGCCTAACAAAAGCCAGCTGCAATTCTAAACTCACACTTAATGGTGTGCGGCTCGTGTTTTCCTCTGGCTCAGGAGGAGAGAAGAGTCCGGCTCCGAAGGGGACTTGCTGATGCAGAGATGCAGAGGAGCCGTGCTCTTGTTCTAGCTGCCTTTTTTGCTGAGAAGAGCAAATAATAGAAAACTTTGATTTTACTGTAGTCAGCAGAAGTGAGCGAACAGAGAAGGAGCAGATCTGCGGAGTGACAGATCCCGTTTTACCTGGCCAGTCTGTGAAGCACAGTCCTAGTTCTCAAACTACACATGGGGTGGCCTGATTTAGCTTTATGTTAACAAAACTGAGGGYGGGAATAGGAGGCATCACTGAAAAACAATTATCAGTGCATTTTTATATTTCTTCCTGCTATCTCCTTTTTTCTCTCTCTTTGAAAATTATGTTAATACTCACTGTTGACTGCAATAGGGAAAAAAATTGCAGAGTTTCCTGCCCTTCCACAGTTCACATGCCTGCACTGCTTTATTGCAGAAGTTAGTCCTCATTAAGTCCAGAAGATCAGCACCTGCTGTCAGTGAGTGGAAACCTGCCCTGGACTGTAACAGTGCTGGGATTTCACCCTAAAGTTCAGTGCTACAAAATCAAAATACACGGAATTAGGATTCTTCCCCCGCCCCCCCCCTGACTTTGTGTCCTACTACTATTTTTGAGGTAGCATTGTCTCATTCATAGAAAGGAGAAAGAAAATACTTTGAGATCCTGAGATAAAGGCAAATATGAGAACTAATAAACAACCAAAATATTGAAGTATCTAGATATGTTGTGGTGTTACCATGCCTGGAGACTAAGCTGCAGCTGACTTCTTATGACTGAAAATAAATCACTTCTCTATTTCATTCAAAGTTGTTCCATGGATTAGCTGAACTAATTTTTCCTCCAGGCATGGTCACATTTTGGGTCAGTATGCCTAGACAACATGGGGCTTTGCCAGCAGTTCCTGTGTAAAGTCCCTCCTTTTTTTTTGGAAACAAAGCCAGTCATTCATAGAAAGGAACTCCGGCATAATTAGAGCCAGTATTGCACATCATCTTTGCTTTCCATTTTTAGATGTTGCGTCTGGAGGACTATAACTTTTAAAGATGCCAACAAGCCACTTAGGAGCTCGATAGCCATAATGGGAAAATCTGTGGAGCTGAATAGAAAATGATAAGCTTCATAAGGACCATTCTAAATCGTTTGGTAAAGAGCTCAGCCAGACATTCAAAGCAAGAATAGAAATGATAACCCCTTCTAATTCAATCTTCAGGGGTTTGTACTTTCTCTACTATCCTGCTGAAGTCCCAGTCCTAGGAAGCTTAATGGAGAGGACGGTGTTCTTTACGCCGGAGTCCTCTGGACTCTGCTGGGTCCAATTATTGGACTGTGGTGTAAACGGGTGCAGAGCACTGATTTTATTCATATTTTACCATCCAGGGCTTGTAATCAACCATTTCTCTTTCTAGGTTAGTTAACACATTCAGTAGCCCCAGATACTGAAGCTTGAAACTCTAGAAAACTGATCCTCTTCAGCATTTTTTAACCTCAAGTTTTCAATAAAGAGCTATTTAAAAATAATTAAGAAAGATTTGGAGGCCTTTTTTTTTTGACAGGCAGGAGGGAATCATCGGCTTCAGAGCCAGCAGGTGTTGACAGGTGAGAGATCTCACAATAAGTCTTTTATTTCTCCACACTYTGAGGCTTTCAGGTATGTCCTGTAATCTCAAAATTAGAGTGGGTGGCAGATGAGCTAAAATTTGGTTCTTTGTTCAGAAAATGCAGTATGGATTTTTCTTTGTTTGGGTCTTTAATCCAAACTGATGCTTTAATAACTGAAATTCCAGTAGTGGGCTTTTTTTTTTTTAAGTTAGAGACTAAATCCATAAGAAAACTGGCTTTGCAGTTCACAAAGATGTTCACAGCTGGACTGTCACCGCATGTGAGGTTGCTTAATGGGACCAGATGGAGCTATTTAGGACAAGTGTGCTTTAGGACCATTCTTGTGGCCCACCTCTGGACCCACTCCAGCAGGTCCATGTCTTTCTTGTGCTGAGGGCTCCAGAGCTGGACGCAGTACTGCAGGTGGGGTCTCACCAGAACAGAGTAGAGGGGGAGCATCGCCTCCCTCCACCTGCTGGCCACGCTTCTTTTGGTGCAGCCCAGGATATTAGTCCTCTGTTGAAATGCCAAAGCACACTGTCAAGAGTTAGATATAACTTTCAACTTACTCCTGCATTTTTCTGCGCAGAGTACTGGGGAACAAGGCTGAGTAGATGAAGCCCAAGTTCAGGCTGCGTGGCAGTTTCCCCATCAGTGAAATGGAGATGATGCTTTGTTCTCCTGCCGGCAGGTTGAGGTTCTTTATATTAAAATATTCAAAAAGGAGTTTGTGATCTCCAGAAAATGGCAAGGTAGAGGTACCATAATGATGCAAAGTGTTGGCGTAATTTATTGTTAGAAGAATCCTGTTAGAAAGAGTCTGCCTGAACCGTTGGATGCGGGAGGGAACATTGCCACCAAGGATGAGGAGAAGGCTGAGGTACTTAATGCCTTCTTTGCTTCAGTCTTTAATAGTCAGACTGGTTATCCTCTGGGTATTCAGCCACCTGAGCTGGAAGACAGGGACGGAGAGCAGAATACATCCCCATAATCCAAGAGGAAGCGGTTAACGACCTGCTATGCCACCTGGACACACACAAATCTATGGGGCTGGATGGGATCCATCCAAGAGTACTGAGGGAGCTGGCAGAGGAGCTTGCCAAGCCGCTCTCCATCATTTGTCAGCAGTCCTGGTTAACAGGGGAGGACCTGGACGACTGGAGGCTTGCCAATGTGACGCCCATCTACAAGAAGAGCCGGAAGGAGGATCCGGGGAACTACAGGCCTGTCAGCCTGGCCTCGGTGCCGGGGAAGATCATGGAGCGGTTCATCTTGAGGACGCTCACAAGGCAGGTGCAGGACAACTGGGGGATCGGACCCAGCCAGCATGRGTTCATGAAAGGCAGGTCCTGCTTGACCAACTTGATCTCCTTCTACGACCGGGTGACCCGCCTAGTGGATGAGGGAAAGGCTGTGGATGTGGTCTACCTGGACTTTAGTAAAGCCTTTGACACTGTCTCCCACAGCATTCTTCTAAAGAAGCTGACGACTCATGGCTTGGACGGGTGTACTCTTCGCTGGGTAAAAAACTGGCTGGATGGCCGAGCCCAGAGAGTTGTGGTGAACGAAGTTAAATCCAGTTGGCGGCCGGTCACGAGTGGTGTTCCCCAGGGCTCAGTTTTGGGTCCTGTCTTGTTTAATATCTTTATCAATGATCTGGACAAGGGGATTGAGTGCACCCTCAGTAAGTTTGCAGATGACACCAGGTTGGGCAGCAGTGTTGATCTGCCTGAGGGTAGGAAGGCTCTGCAGAGGGATCTGGACAGGCTGGATCGATGGGCCGAGGCCAATTGCATGAGGTTCAACAAGGCCAAGTGCCGCGTCCTGCACTTGGGTCACAACAACCCCAGGCAATGCTACAGGCTTGGGGAAGAGTTGCTGGAAAGCTGCCCGGCGGAAAAGGACCTGGGGGTGCTGGTCGACAGCCGGCTGAACATGAGCCGGCGGTGTGCCCAGGTGGCCAAGAAGGCCAACGGCATCCTGGCCTGTGTCAGGAATAATGTGGCCAGCAGGAGTAGGGAGGTGATCGTGCCCCTGTACTCGGCACTGGTGAGGCCGCACCTCGAATACTGTGTTCAGTTTTGGTCCCCTCACTGCAAGAAGGACATTGAGGTGCTGGAGCGTGTCCAGAGAAGGGCGACAAAGCTGGTGAAGAGTCTGGAGCAGAAGTCTTATGAGGATCGGCTGAGGGAGCTGGGGTTGTTTAGCCTGGAGAAGAGGAGGCTGAGGGGAGACCTTATCGCTCTCTACAACTACCTGAAAGGAGGCTGTAGAGAGACGGGTGCTGGTCTCTTCTCCCAAGTAACAAGTGATAGGATGGGAGGAAATGGCCTCAAGTTGTGCCAGGGAGGTTTAGATTGGATATTAGGAAAAATTTCTTCACCGAAAGGGTTGTCGAGCATTGGAACAGGCTGCCCAGGGAAGTGGTGGAGTCGCCATCCCTGGAGGTGTTCAAAAAACGTGTGGATGTGGCGCTTCGGGACATGGTTTAGTGGGCATGGGTACTGGGTTGATGGTTGGACTCGATGATCTTAAAGGTCTTTTCCAACCTTAATGATTCTATGATTCTATGATCATCTTAACAGGTTGGTCTTATCTTTACCTTGTAAGGGTCCAGCAGCTTGATGAGCAATAAGTGCCAGACAGGCACATTTCAGGCAAAGAGGATTCATATATGTTTACGTCACTTCAGACGGAGTGCAGGGGAGGTGARTCCACGTAAAATCTTGCCCTGTGGCTGTGTGCATGTGTGTCCCTGTGCATGCATCCACGCGTGTGAGTGTCAGCATCTTCAGTGCTTTCCCCCCAACCTAGAGGGTATTGAATTCACAATGCGTGGTGCTGCATTTACATTCCTCGGAAGATACAAGCGAGCGGCGCGTTTGCTTCCTCACGGGCTTTTCTTATTCAGGCGTGTTGTGAGTTTTCTTGCTGCCAGCAGAGCGAGGTGCTGCTGTGAAATGGACGCTCTTAGAGGACTTCAAAGCCTAGGAGCCAGTGTTTGGTTTTAGAAGAAGCCCTACATGATGCTGTTAGCAGGTTGCTGGTAACTGGGGCGTAACGCTGTCTAGAGAGGCACCTCGGCRAGGTTTGCCTTTGACACGCTACTTACGAACCCTCTCTTGCACACTTGTTAAATAAGCCGTTATCTTTAAACATCAAATGATGCTGGTGAGACCACATTTGCTACTGTATAAGACTACTTGTTCTAGGTGGTGTAACCACCACACTGGGAGCCAGTTGGATAGTATTTGGCAGTCCAAATGTTGTGCGTGCTTTGCATGCACCGAATAGATTTACAGGCCATTCTGTGTAAATATTTAGACAAAAATCATTAGAGCATTTTTATTTGTTAGAATGTACATTGACGTTAATGGCTTGTGTATCCAAATGTTTCTGTGCATAATATCGAAGTGAACTGAATCCAACCGCGATGTCACTGAAGACTTTAAAGATTATTTAAATTTCAGTGGTTACTGTCCATCTTAACTGTAACAAAGTTCCTTTAGCAGTACGCTAAAATGAAAACTCTACTTCCCTGTTTTCCTTTGTTAATCCAAGCTTCTGAACTAAAAGAAGATGCTGGCATGGAAAGGAGAAAACAGTTGTACCTTGACATTAGTTGCTGAATGTTTGCAGAGTTTCATTTCCACTGCCAGGCCTAGAAGAATCATGCAGGATTTTCATTAATTTAGCAACATTTTCAGATTGGGCTCGTGCTCATACCCRTACTCGGCCATTACCTGTCTGCCAAAGTCACTGTTCACGCACGCTGCTGCTGTACTTACACCGTAGCATCCCTTGGATGCCAGGGCAGCATGGCAGTGGTGGCTGCGGTAATGAACCAGGCTGAAAGAAATACTCCAATGGCTGCCTTTCAGCACTTGGCAAGAAAATCCTTTTTATGTTAGTTTCAAGGTCGTCAGATATCATTATAGCCAAGTATTAAAAATTTCAAAGAAAGGAGGCAGTGTGTTTGATTTATAGAATAATTATCTAGCTTTAGCTCTAACTTGGCTTTGGCAACGGTTTTGCAAGCACTCGAAAATTAAATCCATTTTTTATGGCACTACAAGGTATTATCTCACAGCAAATGATAATTAAACACCTGTGAAATCAATTAGCCCTTTAAGCAGGGAAAAAAAAAAGTTTTCCAATTATGTTTTTGCACCTCCAAACTTTCTAATTCCAGAACCAGCACTTGCAGAGAGGGAGATGAAGTGCCAGCCAGTAGCCTGTTAACCGGCATTAAGATCACCCCAAAGCATTGCGCAGCCATAAATCCAAAAGCAAGCAGTTCGCGGCGACAGCACCCTTCCAAGTAGGATGCGTTAGCCTTTCGAGCTCAGTCTTGGGCAGCTATCTATCTGACGCACAACTGAGCTGTCAGCTTTTCTACAAAGACAGTTACTCACTTGGTGTTTTCAATGCCAAGTTTTCCTTGACAGTTTATTTAAAAGCCAACATACCTTAATGGAAACCAAGCAACAAGACGCTCCATGTGACAGAGCAGGTTTCTTTTCAGGCTCTCCAGCCAGTAGTTCAGAGCCATTTGCATTAAGCATTCACACATGGAAAACTGGCCGATTGGTTAGTAGCTGAAACTGAATATACTGGAAGACTGGGAAAGACTCCGCCATTTAGCCTTGCGTTGTARGTGTTTAATATCTGTCTTTGTTGTAGCACTTGAAATGATACAGAGACTTGGAAGATGCAGCGTGCATTTGTGGGCTTGCCGTTTCAGGAAGGGAGCCCTGGACATAGTTGGTTAAGTGCCATCGCAATTTTTGGCTCAGGAAAGAAAAAAACAGCTCYAGTCCCTTCTGACATCTGCGGCGGTATGTGCTGAGACTCCCTGCCAAAGATGAGCTCCAGCATCTTCCAAAAGATGGGTTATGTGTGGCACTGTTAAAATATGTACTGCTGGGTTAAACCCATGGTATTTGGTTGGGGTTCTGCTCCTGTATTTCCATCTGAATTTTGGTAGCCATAACATACGCCTGGTTTTCGGTGAGCGCTGTATCCCCGAAGAGGAGGGAGGCAGGTGAGGACGCTGGGGTTAGCATTCCCAAGGTCTGTCTAGCTGCTGGAGAAGCCACCAGTCATCTGCATCTCAGGTTTTCCATCTATGAAATAGGAATGGTGACAGTATCCCATATCACTGTTCAGAGGATTAGATAAGAAAATATGTACACTGCTCTGTGGTTCCTACGTGACAGGTAACATATAGGTGGATAAAGTATGATAATCATTACATCTGGGTAGCTGGACATATCTGCTGGTCTAAACAGCCAGTATCTTTTTAGACCTCTCTTCAATCAATAGTGATGACGATGTGGCTTTGGGAGAAAATAGTTTATATTAAAATTGGTAGTGAAAATGTTTCCCAGGCTAGTTTATCATCTCTTGAGATTAGTGACATGGGGAAATGCTTAAGCTGTAAGAAGGAATGTATGGCATGGCTGATTAGTCACTGCAGAGCCTCTGCAGCCTGCCCAGGCTCCTTGGGATGATGGTGAACCAGGAATCCCAGGCAGCCCTCTAATCCAGGTGCTGATTGACAAGGTCGGCACATCAGAAGGAAAAAAAAAAAAGGGGGGGGGGGCGGTTAGGGATAGGGAAAGGCAGAAGCAGTGTGTTGGATCAAGAAATTAAAATGGTAAAAGCATTTGGCTGAGCAGTGTTTCTCCTTCTGATAATTGCCCACACGGCGTTGCAGTATTTACACCTGCGTGATAGATGGAGCCGAACATGTTTTCTCAGCTATGGGTGGTAGCAGGGAGGGGATATTTCAATTAAAGTGTGAATAAATTAGAATTGATTACAAATAGAGCTATTTGTTTATGCTGCCTAAAAAGGTATTAGCTGTGAACAAGGTACACTTAATCATTACGGAAGGAAGCCTGAAAGTTAATAAAACACACTGCTGATCCTTACAGATGGATGTCAGCTTTGGGTTAAATCTGAGCTATTTTAGGTTTAAAGCCCCAACTGTCATTTTAAAGGCATATGCATTTTGGATTTTAACATATTTGAATGATGCAGCTRAGGCCCAGGCCAAGCTGACCCTAAAATTGGCAGTAAAATGTTACCTCCATGCAAGCATGCAGAATGAAAGAATGCAGGAATATGAGCAATAAACATATGCCCCCTCTCCCCGGCAGTCTTCTAACATTGAAACCAGGAGCTTTCTGGAAATAAATACCTTCCAAGCAAAGCAGAGGACTCCTCTCAAAGCTTTCCTACAGTAAATGCTCGGGAAGATTAACTGCCAGCAGGAAAGGAAAGGAAAGCGCCAGAAGGARTGCGACAGCGAAGCAGCACAAGTAAGGAAGAAGTGCCCGGCCGGCCGCCCACAGAGTGCCCTGCGGTGCCGGTCTTCGCACTGATTCTTCAGCTGCAAGTGGAGCCTGAAAAACCTCGGTAGATGGGTAAAACCAGAGTGTCTGGATAGGCAGGTAACGCAGAGCTGTCCCCACAAGCTGGCAGCTCTGGGTTTGCAGAAACCACAGCAATGCAAGCTGGAAGACCGTAACAAATCTCCGTGCCATCTTCAGACATTACCGACTAATGGAAATAAGTAGTTCTGAAAGCAGATATAACCCCCATTGCTGAGGGAGAAGAAGAAGAGGAGGCTCTGGAAGAACCTCTTCTAAACACTTGACTATTTTCTCTGTAACTTAAGGCCCCTCTGCCATTGAGAGCAGGGTTATAATACTTCATTGCCTCCTTGAGGTCTTGTTGAGATTAGTCAGTGAAGATGGTGGGAAAATCAAGCCTGTCATTGATGCGATACTGGTATTTGCCCGTAACATACAGGTGTCCTGCTGTAGCTGAGAGGGCATTCCTGGATGTCTGCGCCAGCTCTGATTTCTCTCCTGGACAAGTGAAGGAGAAATTTAAAGTCCAGCAAAGATTTAACTCCGATACCTACCTTTAACCATAGAAATTATCTCACTGGCTTCACTGAAAGCATTTCAAGTCTGAGTTAAGGGAAGTGCAGAGATGCTTTCAGGTGAGACATGTATGCTTCCTATGTGGAAAAATATGCCGACAGTACATATGCGATTTTTCCTCCCCGACAAAACACCGGCAAAGCTCAAACCTCCTGCTGCATGCGTGTTTCCTACAGGGCTGAATGGGAAGGATTCTGAAACTGAGGGTTGCCCTGATGCCTTCTGTCCCCGCCATGGCCTGTGGGCTGGAGCTTCATTCACCAGGTGATGTTTTTGTGGCCAAGGTCTCCTCCGAATGCTGCCTGGCAGTCTRAGAAAAACATGAAATGGTCTCTGCTGCAAACTTGACTCTGAAGTACTATTTGGTACATGTAAACGATTTCCTCCGAAAGCGATGCTTCAAATTACAAAGCTATGCTTGCAGCTTGACAGAGATGTTTATGTATTTGTGGTTGGCTACAGATGTTGTGTGAAAGGCATTTCCAAACTCGTATTTAAACATACTGGGCTATCTTCTGTCTTTCAGCTAAGGCAGGGTGCCCCTGTTGCTTTGCCTGCTACCCATGAACTAGTGGGAGTAAAATTAGCACCTTGTATTTAAGGATTTCAAATAGATGCTTGATCCTGGAATGGTTGCTGAGGGGGATTAAACTGGAAATCAGTCCCTTAGCACTGTGCTCAAAGATCGTGTCGAGTCACCTTAAAACTTTCAGGTTGAAATTGCAGAGAAATTTGTTTAGGAGAAGAATCTCCAGTGCAATTCATTTGCTGCAGCAGCTCTCGATGGATATTGCTTTACTTTGGGTCTGCTTCTGTTGTATTTGCAGGTTCTCTGTGAAGTGAGTGGAAATTTTGTGCCCATGCATCAAGGTTAGGATGAGGCTCTCTGTACGTATGATGTAGATAAATTGCTTGATGACCATGAACCGTGCTATTCCAGAGCTTAGCAATAAATCACACGTTAGGCTTTAAAATGCACAAATGGGAGCAAGACGCTAACTGGTTTCCAGGTGGGAAATGGTCAACAAAATCCTTTTCTTTTTTTTTCCTTTGTAAACTATCCTAATATGAGCAAATTAGATACGAAAGAAAAGATGCCCAATGTAAGACGTCGCTGGCATATGGAGGACTCACTTGCACTGGCCTTGTTCTCTGCTTTTCTTTGTGTTCTCATTCTGCCACTGACGTGTTGTGGATATTGTTTCAATCTGGGGTATTAACAGGATTTTACATTTTTAGCTACCTAATGATGGGGGACTTCTGACTGGCGTATTCTAGCCCTACGGGGTATTCTATTTTTGGTATTTATTAACATTTTCTATAATACAATATACAGTGAAAGCGATGAGCCTCAGACCTCTCAGTATGTAAAAAAGGCATGCTTAAAAATGGCAACTTTTTTTATTTTTTTGGTATTCCAGTTTCCTAATATTTTCTCCGGTGTACTGTGTCACTGCTGGCTGGTGAGCTGGGACATGGCTGCCAATCAATATCCCACACGGAGAGAAAGAAATTGCTGCCACTCAGATGGAATATGTATATATGTATTTTAACCAAAGTTGAGATACGATTTTAAAAAAAAAAAAAAAGTACTTTGAAGTCTGTTTTGTAGTTTTAATTAATGCAACGAGAGTTTTTATTTTACTCTCAGTGGAGATAATCTTAATCCATTCACAGTGACCTTTTCTTGTGCAAATTAGCTATACACGCTTGTTTAAGCAAATGGGCCTTTGCAAGATGTCTCTTCCTAAAGACGGAGCTTATAATTGAAAATTGGCTTACTCCCATCTGTCTGGCCTGTGTGAGAAYACAAACGTAGATCCGGACTTTTTTATATATAAAATATAATCGTATACATATATATATATATACATACACATATACATGCATATAAAAAAATTATTCTGCCTGCAGGCTATGGTTAAATTAGATTATTAGTGTTAGAAAATTTCAGTGCCACAAGTTACTGTCAAAATAACGTCTGTCTGCAGAGTCCAGGACACTCTGGAGAACAGCGGGTGTTTAATCTGGATCCTTTTGTCTCAGAGGAGGTCAATGCCATTCACAGTTCCATGGGTTTGCCAGAAGTACAATTAGCTAATAACAGGCTGGAAACTGTTAGGATTTGATGTGTGTTKTTGGTGAATGGTTTTGAGGTGATTGATAGAATCGGAAAAAAACCCAGGAGTGTCTATAAGCACTTAAAGTTTTAATTTGGAGGAGCAGGGGTCGTTGCAGCTATGTGGTTAATTGCCAAAATTTAGCAGTTTATCCCTCTCACCACACTTGACAATAACCACCGAGTGAGTCATTTTAACACACACACACACACACACACACACACACGTCCCTTTCTAGTGCCTCCTTGATAAGGGAAGATTTCTTTGGCATAGTTTGAATGTTTTTTGCTTTGTACAAACGTCTTGCGCAGAAATGAACACAGTTGTGCATGACTTTGACTAAATCTGAATAGAAATCAGGGTCACAGAAGTGCTGCAACAATGCTTTGGGTATCAAAATATTTAATATAAGTTTGTTGTTAGAACTCGTGGATGCCTGTTTATATAGAAATGGCAAAATTATTTCCTTCCTTCTCAGTTTCATTACCACTGTTCCCAGCTTTCTCCCATGGTGGTTGCTCCTGAGGATAAACAAAAAGGAGCCGGGGAGATGGCTGACACACGCGTGCACGGAGAGAGCTAATTAACCTGGTGGTGAGCGGTCTTGGTTGGGGATGATTTTATCCAGATGTGTCTCAACAGCTGTTTGCATTTTCACGCCCAGTTACTCCAGGACTCACCGCTAATTGAATTTTCTCTTTTCTCCCCTGTGTTTGTTAGGTATGATTACCGTGAAATGCTGCACAATGCCACTTTCTGTCTGGTTCCCCGTGGCCGCAGGCTTGGCTCTTTCAGGTTTCTGGAAGCCTTGCAGGTAAGAGCTGGAGTATAAAGCATCGGCTACACTGGCTGCAATTCAGCATGCAATAGCAAAGAGGTGGGGAGGAGGGAAATGTGTTTCATGTCCCTAGTGGACAGTAATCCACTTTGCAAAAGCCTCTATTCATACTTCTGGAGCAATTGGCAGCTTCTTCCCAGGAGGGGCTGAGCACTGAGCTCATCTGAAGGTTGAACTGCGTTACCTCCAGGGTTTCCCTGGATGTGGTGAGGCTGAGAGTTTGGACGGTTTAGAGCAGTACTTTATCAAGCTGTGAGATGTCCTGTGGGAGACATTGGCCTCTACAAGTAAGCCCCGGGGCAGTAAAAATAGCTTTTTGTTTTCACTTAGCCAAAACAGACCTGCTTATGCATTGCCTGTCTTGAGATGGTGCTTGCTGAACATGCAGAAGGTGGCCTGGAGGTTGTAATGCCCCAGATGGAAGCTTCACATGAAGGTTGATAGAGGCTGATCTCAGGGGAGCTCACAGTGTGTCTGGGACAGCACCTGAATCCCCTTCACCTTTTAAAAACATTTTGGTTGATGGTCTCCCTTTTTTGCTGCTGGCCAGCAGCAAAGGGCAACGCAAAGGGGCGCCTGAGTCACTGTGGCAGCAGGGCTTGGCAGCACAGTGATCAAGCTGACCTACTCTGGCTGCAGCTGGCGTGACCCTTTTTTTTGGCAAGCGTCAGTTCAGCCCTGGGTCTTCAGTGAGCCATACAGAGCATCTTGGGAGATGCTGCCGCTCCCCTCTAGGACTGGCATCTGGATTTCCATGGGGGCTGGAGTGGAGGGAAGGGGAGGCTGAGACGGTTCTTGGTGTCAGTGAGATGGCAGATGAGGACACCTTACAGGGTCCTGCCTCCAGGTGTCCTTTTGCCATTTGGCAGTAAAGCGGTTAATGAATAGCATCACATCACTTCCCTTCATCAACCACAAAATGTCCCAGCCGCCATTAAAGGGTATTGTTTACCGCAATGCAGAGCAGGATTCAAGTACCTAACTGTAGGTGTATAATGTCATTTTAGAAGCCCAAGGGTACCCTTCTGGCTTTCTGCTGCTTTTCCGGGAGGTCTCCAGTAGATCCCGTGTCATGTCTACCAGCCTTTGATGGGTTTCTTGGATACCCTAGAGCATCCCAAATGCACTGGATACTTAGGTTTAACCAGTGAACCCCACACCTGCTGTCACATTTGAGATCCAAGTTCTGGACCATCACGTACCTCTTTGCTCCTACTCAGGAGAAGATTAATAGCCTGCAAAGTGCTGTTCCCTCTCCAGCCTCTTTGGAGGAAGAAGTGCAACTGGCTTGTTTGGGATGACGAGTCACCTCAGATCCTCCTGAAGAGCACTGCTCCGCTCTTCTCTCCTCTGGGCCACAAGTCTTGCAGCTTCTATTCGACAGATTGTCTCAGGAGAAGAAAGCAGGGAGCGTACCTCACTGTACAGAACTTGGAGGCTCCAGGTTAATGGTGATAAAATGCAGGCACTGAGGATTTTCCTAGCAGACTAGCAGCAGTATTCACCGATTATGATGAATTCCCAATTTCTGTCTGGTTCCAGGACGTGTTGAAAGGTGTAATCCACGTTAGTGGAATGTTTTAAACATGAAAACACATTGCTAAGTGTTTTCTGTGTGGCTTTTTTCATGCATTAATGTCATTTCCTTACAGAAGATCACAGTTCTTTACATGTTATAAGCACTGCTGTAATGCAGAGACTTGACCAGTCTAAGATCCTGTGTGTAATACATGTTACCAAGGAAGGTACAGCAGTCTGAAAGGTTCCCCTTTATACCATCTTTTGGGAGGTACAGGAGGGACTGACCCCAGTCTGGACCAAATTCAGAGCACTTAAGCTTGGCTTGATCCAAAAGAAACTGAGCCAGAGCACAGGCTCAATGCAGATCCTCTGGTAATAGGTGCTTGCATCACATCGGGAGGCTTTTGGTTTGGATCTTATGTTGTGATCCGGCTGACCAGAACGTAGTGGTGGTCATTTATTTATGGAAATACTGCCCTATTTACTGAATATTCGCAAACTTGCTGTCTGTGCAGAGGAACTTGTGCAACTCATAAAAGATTAAATAATTTAGACAGATCATACTGGTATGAAATAGATACTAAATGTGCATGCTTTTTGTTTGTTTTAAGACAGAAAACAATTCTTATTTTTGTAGACAGGTGATGACAGATGGGTTGTGTTTGTGCAGTTGCCTCTGTTTGGAGACTTGATATCAAGTAGGATAGGGATTTCACTCCTCCTTTGTGGAAAAAGTGCTCTGGAATTAAATATGATCTATATTTTCTGTAGGGTTGTCTTGCAACATATTATAAAAATTGAGGGAGTTAGCTCCCTGCTGAATGGTTCACAAAGCAGCAAGGGAGGCCATCATTTTGTATTAAATTCTCCGGTGTTACATCTGCAGCATTTTAACAGTTCTGCCCTCATCTGGCACCAGATTTCAAATGCCACTCTCCCTGCAAACCCCACCTTTCAGTGAACATGAGTAAGCGCAAAATGGAAAACCATAAAAATTTGGGCTGCCCTCCTGTGGTCTCTAGCTTCTGGTGTTCCTTGCCACGTTGCCTCTCCTTGTGACCACCTTCACGAGAGGTGGCTCAGAGCTTGTGCAGAAAATGACAGTAATGGTGTTGGTGCGAACCTCAAAGCTTGCCCCGATGCTCGGGTCCCCGCTGACGGCTGCCATGCCTCTGTGTGCTTGCAGGCTGCCTGCGTCCCGGTTATGCTCAGCAACGGATGGGAGTTGCCGTTCTCGGAAGTGATTGATTGGAACCAAGCTGCCGTCATAGGCGATGAGAGATTGTTATTACAGGTAAGAAAAAGACCGTGGCCTTCAGCGGATCAGTTGATTATTGCTGCCGCCATCTAAATGGATGGGGAAGATGAATCCAAAAGGTCAGGGCTGTAAAAGAATTTTTATCATGAAGGGATTGTCTGTGTCACACTGGCTATGAACTCATTTAATATGACATCATTCATTTTTTGACCGGAAGGTCATTGCAGCCACCAGGCCACATTCTTAAATGCAGGAGACACTTATTTTTCCTAAGAGCATGAGATTTCTTCTGATGTGGAGCACCTGAATGCCTCTCTGAGGCAGAGCTGTCCTGGACCGGGTGCTGTGATGAGAGAGAGAAAACATCTGAAGGCAGGTTCTGCTCTAGTCCTTCAGAAATAGGTTATCCTCAGGGGTCCCACCAGCGCTCTGTGTCTAGCTGGCAGGTACTGAAGAGACCCATCAGGGAAGTAGGTATTTTCTCAGGCAGGAGTTACCACCTAACAGTTTTGTGGGAAGCAGAATCTGTCCCTCTTCTGATGTCTGGACCATGTAACATTGCTTTCTGAAGCAGTGTTCATGTCACTTATTGTTAATCTCCCTGAGCTCATGGAACAAAAGCAGGCTGCAAAGTTAGAAATTTCCTGCTACCTTCAGCATCTACTTTGGTTTTAAATTCACTAGATGATTATTTTTTTTCTGTTTYCCTGGTGGGTTTTGTAGTCTGAATACATTGTGTAAAGTATGTGGAGAAGTTGATGTTAGGAAAAGTTCTTGAAAAATTGGTTTCCCAAAGTAGCATTTGATAAAACACCATTGCCCAGCATGAAACTGAGATCCGCAAGATCTGGAATAGCCACTAAGTAGCCACTAAGAGGGCTTTTTTTCTTTATGGTTGAATTTAACTCATTTCCAAAGTGGAAGCTATTGTCATCCATGGAGAGAAGCCTTCAAAGGTACAGATGTCTTGGCACCCCAAAAATGAAGTACCTTTGAAAATCTCGTTAGATGCCTATTTACTTGTCTGAAGAAGTAAATATTTGTGAAGAGCTGGCCTAGCAAGCCTTGCAAAGTGCTGCCTATTCTCCTTAAAGTGATACAAGCTGCAAATATAAAAGGGCTATTTGATTTTTGCTTCTGTGGACAGCACATTTTTCTGAGCAAAATTATTTCTCTCTTTAAATAATAATAATTTGCTGATCTTCATGCTTTCCTGTAACATGCCATTCGTTCTCTTCACAGCTGCTTCCATATTGAACAGCTACTGCACCGTTATTAACAGTGTTTTTAAAGAGCTGGCAGAGGGCCTGAATGTCTGCTCTGGGAAATGTTTTTGTTATGTTACAGTTTTTCATTTCCTGTTTGAGAGCAGCTCGGATGTTTTTATTTGCATATTCTCCTCATCATAGCGCCAGGAGAGCTTAATCCAGCCTTTCTGCATTTATTTGTGCAGAGTGGTTTTTCCCTTCCCCCTACTTATTACTGAAATGACCTTTTATTAAGACGTCATCCAGTTCTAATAATTCCAGTGTAATCCTGCCAGATTACTATTAATACATCATTTTCCCCACCTGTCTTTCTGGACAAGTAGATTAATAACTAATAGGCAAATGCAGTTAAAATGGGAACTCTGATTTTTCTTTCCAGCTGTTGTAATGGAGCAGGCACCGAGGCTTTTTTTTTTAACCTTGGCACTGTGTTTGCAGGCACTCGCAAGCACGGTGTGGTCTCTAAAATTGTAACTTCTTGCAGTAACCTTCACAGTCAGAGCAGCCTTCCCTTTCAAAAGTATTGATTTTATTTCTTGCTCACACACATATGCACGCACATGCAAGGCTGTACGTAATGCAATGAAATGAATGAGTTTATAGAAAAAATGCCGTATCACCACTGTGAAGTGACTTTGATCATGTGTTTGCTKTTGATAATGATCCCAGGTGTGGTTAATACACATCCACGTACAGCCAGACAGGTAATGTTCATTATCCCTCTACTTATTGGAACTTACTGGAAAAGTAATGAAAAGAAAGAATAGTCACCTCAAAAGATGAAATTTGATGCAGTTATTTACCATTCTGGAATAGTGACATGATCAGTTAGAAAAACATGTACTAATACATGTTTTTAGCTTCTATCTTTCATACTAGTTTTGCAGGGACTATTTTACCTAAAGACGTATATTTTACCTAAAGGGCTTATAGCAAAGGAACGTAAAGTACCGTCTTCGACAGTCTGACCATTTTCTTCTGATCCACCTTGCTGTAGTGCTAACTCTCTTATAAGCTCAAATTTTGTATTATAGTTAGCAGTGTCTCTAAGATTAAGGTCTAAGAGGCAAAGGTCTTAAGAGAGCAGAGATTGTCCCATCTGACACTGCACCCTGTGGAGCCATGGTCCTATTAGACACAGTGTCCAGACCTGGATGCAAACAATGCAGTAAAGAATTTACTTAAATTCTTAAAATCTCAGATTTTCTTCAGGAAAATGTTTCATGTGAAATCATTTCATTCAAGAGCATATGAAAGCAAATAATGATCACTGCCACCCCTCTGTTTTAGGAATAAGCAAAGTGTGTTCTCGTCAGGAAAGGGCGGGATGTGGTGGGATGCAAGTAAACTTCAGAATGAGCTGGGATGTGCAAAAGGCAACACACAGCCCAGGTATATGCTTTTACAAATGACGACTTAGGTAAAAGATTTATGAGAAACAAGTGTCTGAGAACAAGTTGGCCTAATTTGAAATCCCAAAAAAGCAGGCACAAAAGCGCAACTCTTCATTCCTAGAAAAAATGAACGTGAATCAGCAATGTATCCTAGATGCCTTTCTCATGCTGTGAGTAGCCCTTGTAATTGAAGCAAATTGCAGTTAAATTCCCTTGATAATGTCAATTTGCATTGTCAAAGTGGTGTAMTGGAGGCCTTGGTGAAGGTCCTAAATTAAAGAACGACACATATGTACATTAGTTTCCCTCCGGTGTGGAAGAGGGACGTGGGGATGGGGAAAGATGTAGAAGCGAAGCCCTCCCCTTCTGATTCAGTGAGCAGTTACTTTTTTAATGGCAAAGCATTGCAGCAGGACAATTTGGCTTTATTTGTGAGGCAACTTATACCAGAATTAATGTGTTGATTTAATGGAGAGGGGAAAAAAGAAGCAGTGTTTTCCCTTGTGAATAACAGGTGGTGTGGAAGACGTTATTCCTTCCACCCACAGTAATTAGTAAAATGCAATTTGATCCACAGGCTCCCAAAAAGTGGAGTCCTACTTAAGATGTTGCTATGTTTTCCTTAGGGCACTTAGTGTTGCCATGCTGCGGTAAATGCAATTCCAGATCTCTTTAATATACTTTGAGAGTGGGGATTATTGTTGGACTCTCAAGACCCACAGGTACTAGTTTGTTAAAATACTAGTCCATGAAAAGMTTTGTGCATGAGGGATGTATGGAGGAGCTCCTTACTGTGCCAYGCCACAGCACTGGGGAGAAGGAGCTTTTGTTACCATAAAATAACCAAAAACTAATAGAAAGCAGATAAAAAAAAAATCATATATTCAGTACCAAAGGTTATGAAGGGTTGTGTCTCATTCGTTTAACATCAAGGCTTTAACAGTTGACACACGCATCTCTGTCGGACAGGAGCGCTGAAGCTGTGCAGCTTGCTAATAGAGGAGAGGGCTTGTCAGCAGCATATTAATTTGATGAGATTGCGTTGTTTTCTGAAGCTTCTGACTATATTACATCTTGTATTACAGATTCCTTCTACAATCAGGTCTATCCATCAGGATAAAATCCTAGCACTTAGACAGCAGACACAGTTCTTGTGGGAGGCTTATTTTTCTTCAGTTGAGAAGATTGTATTGACTACACTAGAGGTGAGTAAAAATTGTCTTGCCGAGCAGCGAGGTTTCCGCACCTGTCCAGCTGCTCCTGTCCTCAGCCGGCATCGGACCTTGGTTTTCATGACATGCAACTGGTCACAGGGAAAAAAGCTYGGCATCTTGATAAGTTTTCTCCCCTAAGGAAATACTTTCTTCATTATCGGAATCCACATTAGAAAACTGACACAGTGAAAAATGGGAGCTACCCAGCACATGGAAAAGTCGTCATGTGTGATCTTGCCTTCACAAGGCTTTATGGCTTATGAATCACTATCCTTGTCATTGGTGGTGAATGTGTTTCTTTAAGAAACCTTTCTGGAATTCATTTTGGAAAAATATTACTGTAAAGCTCTTCCTTGACCATTCCTTAATATTTTGAAGCCTTGTCATGGGGCTATTGGTCTGGCTAAAGGAAAGGGGAGGGGGCTTGTAAATCACTGTGTCTTATCTTCACACACAGGATAAAGGAAAGGCCTGATCATTCTTATAAAATATTAATAAATAATCATAATTAGACTGCTGTTAAACAGGGAGACAGATGATTTCAAATGTGGAGAGAATGCTTTATGAATTCAGAGACAGAGGAGAGATGAAAGGCTCTTCAGAAGTAGGGCCCAGGCTACAGTTTCAAAAGCAGGTTTTTCTTCTAATTGTTTCGCAATTTTGTGCATAAATTTTTGACACACTTTTACCACTGAAAGTGGCTGACTTTGTAGGTGCAAATGTATTCGTCTTATGCTAATGCTTCTGCAATTGCATCCGTCTTTGTGCACAGTTGTAAAGCTCCACATTTCCTGCTGTGCCTGCTTTCCCCTGAAAACTGCAAATGAGTGCTGTTTCCTGCAGTACAGGTTGCCCGTGGCTGATCTACCTCCAGCTGCTGCAAGACAGTCCCTTAGGTTTTTCTGTGCCAGTAAAGAAAACCAGCCAGGGAACATTTTCGGAGCCCCTGGCATAGCTGTCCTCGCAACACTCTCCTCTCCCCAGAAGAGCATGTCTTCATCTGTGCTGCCTGTTGGGAACTGCTCTGCATCCTCAAACTCCCCATAAGCACTGATGAGATAGTGGTAATTATCACAGCCCACGCCAGGATYGGACTAACAAAGCTGGAAGACCACGTGCCAGTGCTCACAGTCTAATTTACCCTTACAGCACTACCCTTAAGGACAATCAGGGTGCCTCCATGTATCATCTGCCCCTTCCCTACACGCACCTTGCTATCGTTAGGGATTGCTAAAAGGAGAGGGGTGCACGGCTCTCCTCGCTGCCCCTCTCCTGCCCGTGCTAGGGCTGGTCTCGAGGGGACGTAACCTGCAGCCCCCATGGCCTTGGTGTCCATTGCATCAAGCTCCAACGCTCACAGATGTGTCTTTAGTGCTGCCCTGGGACACGTTGGCCCATGTGGCCGCAGGTGCCCAGGGGACAGCAAAACCCGTAATAAAGCGGAAGCAGCTGGGCAACCAGCAAGCTGGAGTTTCCGCTTGGAGGGGAAAAGCTAAAGTGAAAACAAAAATCTTCCTGGAAGGTTTAATTTAATGAAACCAAGTAATGTATGCCTGGTGTTGAAGTTATGTTCTGGGTTTTTTCATTTGTTTGTGAGCGTGGTTTTGGTTTGAGGGGTTTTTTGTTTATTTTTTAATTCTCTCAGAAATTTTTGAGACAGCTAGGAAGGATTCTGTTCTTATGAACAGATACTCGTTTCACATTTCAACTTGACTAAGTAAACTCCTGAGTTAACTTTCCTTAGGAAAGGAAGAAAACAGTTGAGAGTGATTTTTGGTGTCCGAAATCTGCAAGCAGTATATCTTCTTAAAATCTGATGCCTGGAAGTAAATTCCTAGCAGGATTATTTTTTTCTGGTGGATGTTATCTATCTTCTGTTGTAACACTGTTGTGTCAGAGTGCTCTGATAATGCTAGGTATCATCAGAATAATCACTTGCCTGCTAACTGCAGTGCCAGTACATGTCCAGTGTGAGGATATCAGTACAGAAAAAGTCTTCAGCAACTCAGGTGTCTGCAAGGACATCGCAGCTCTCCTCTGCCTTTTATCTTGGACACCTCTGAAAACATTAAGTCACATTTTAAGGTCTTTGATCTTCTCACAGCATTTGGTGGCCTAAGCCAAACAGCTCATAGCCCAAAATAAAAGAGTTGAATCATTTGGCCAGCAACCCCATATTGCAGGCACAGAGGAAGTGCTTGGTGCCGTGGACATGGTGTGAGTTAGGCACCGATGTTCATGAGAGTCCGCTGCAGACTGGTGAGTGGGAGCGCTGGCAGTGCGGCAGTGGGCTGCTGCAAACACCATTCAGACGCGTGCTCCAGTGTATCTGCACTTCTTCAGCTTAATCTTCTCTGAAAACAAACCCAAAACATCCATAAATCCCTGTGCAGCATGCTCAGTCCTCCACTTGGGAAGAGGAGGGGAGAGGGACAGCACAAAGTACAGACAAGAAATGTTTGATGCTTGGCCAGGGCATGTTGAGAAGCAGCAATGATTAGGGCAATATGTGAACTTTTTGAAGCGTGAGGATGAGGGACACAAAAATATCGGACTATTAATGAATTCCAAAAAGAAAAGGGAGATCTCACCAGAGATCCTAACCCCTTCCTCCTCTGATTAAACTTCCTGTCCCGCCTCATCATTGGAGAGACCGTGTAGCAACTGTCTATCTCTGCTATATGTGCAACGCTATACACTGCATTTTAATTTATTGGTCCTCCATGTTATCTTTTTTTATACTTTTCTGTTCTCTTTCTGCCACGTTGTCTTTTCTCCCCTCTATCATGACAGACAGCTAGGTTTCTTATGTAGACCAGGAGTGTGATAAATTAATCTTCCGTTTGTTAACTGTGGTGAATCACCGCGGCCGGCTCCCCAGCCTGGTGCGGAACCGCGCTGGTGAGATTTGTGTGCCTGACGTGCACCGAAGGCTGYGTGTGCTGCACGGCACCGGGGGCCTGCTCCACGTTAGAGCTGCGCTCGCTCCGGGTGCGCTGAGGCAGCCTKGAATGCGAGCCGTGTGTTTCCCCTGCAGCCTTGCAGGCTACCAGCGTGGTGGAAAACTCCACCGTCTGTGAAAAACTCCTGGCCATGTAAATTCACAGACTTCTCCTTATCTGATTACAMCCCAGTTCTGAGAAAGCAGGAGGAAGGAGCTGTAATATTTAGGCKTTGTGGTAAACACTCGAAAATATGTACTTTCTAGGTTCTGTCTTTGTTTAGTGGCATAACTTGCAGATGGAGAAACAGCAGTAATGTCTGTTTTTTCCTCTCCTACTACCATGCAGGAGATCTGACAACTGATACACCTGACTTTCCAAACAGAAATATTCATATACGCTCTTGGCAGTGATGGAAATACAGTCCTAAGTCTGTTATTCCGAGACCCAAAAAAAAGTTAAATTAACTTACGCATGTGAGTGACTTACTGCATAATAGCTATGGTAATGGGCTGTAGGCAAAATTCAGACAAGCGTGCAAACACCTAACATTTGCACCAGTTTAGGAGTACGTATATCACCACCAGCAGTGGATTGTCTAGCACAAAGTAACTGGTGTTTTAATGTTTTTTTGTCATGGCAATCAAAAATTCCAGGAAAACCACTGCTTGTGGCAACACATATTCATATTCTGTGTTGACCAAATGTCCCTGAACTCAGCTGCCTACAGAGATTTTAGCTTGTTTAAACTCCAGCAGCTTCTTTTGTTTGGCTTGTGTTGGGTCTTTTTGCTTGCTTTTGGTTTTCCTATGCTGTTGGTATGTACCTTCTTTAGTTCCATAGATTTTAAGGCCAGAATGAATGATGAGGGATCAGATTTAGTCCAACCTCAGAGCCATAGTTTCACCCAGACATGCCTATGTTAAGGCCAGAGACGTTAGGTTAGGAGAACCAACATGTTCTTGGCACTTGAGCCCTGTGCAATGCATAAACTGCCAGTTACATGAACTCTCCTTAGGAGATCGCAGAAGATGAGCTGCAGAAGAAGGCAATCCTGCTTAGCCAACTTAGAGGAAAATACTTTCTTCACCACCCCCTGGCCCTTTGCAATGTCCCATCTCCAGACTTGCCAACCTGATGCACTGAGGGAAGGCAAATCTGTAAGAATGTGTGGCCCAACAGCGGATTGCACTTGGAAGGCTGCATCTTATGTGGAGGCTGAATTTGTCTAGTTATAGCTTCTCACCACTGAATCTTGCTATGCCTTTGCAGCAAGTTTGAAAAAGCTCCCGTCGGTGTAAGAACCACTATGGTTCTTACATACAGGCATCTGATGTGAAGTGACTRTAATTAGTTTTCTAAGTACATATTAATTGTACAGCCTTGTATCTTTTTTTGTGGCTTGTGGTATTCTAGATGATAAAGTAGATGACCTAGCAATCTGTTCTGACCTTAAAAATCTAGGAATCTATGTTTGTGGCCCTCTACAGAGACGGGCAGTAGTTGCCAAAAGATCTTTTTCTGTTTCATCCAAGAAGAAACTGTTATAGAACTGAGACGTGGAATCAGTGATGTATCTGAATGCTAATATCCCTTTATAATTAAGCAAAAATGAATAATTAGTGCAGCCTGATTTGCTGAAAGTCTTTGTGGTTTTGAATGCTCTCATTATCTCAAAATAATACCTAGCTTTGTAATGCCATCCTCAAATAATTATCTTCTGTGAGTTCTGGATAGTAAAACTGACAATGAACTAATCGGGCTTACAACTGCTAAGATACTCTAATAGACAAAATATTTGACTTGAAATACAAAATGCAATGAATTGCAAGGTCCCCATGTCCAGAGAGACTATTGAGGTGCTCTGAAACCTATTGCACAAAGCCTGAGCTGCTGAAGTGGTGTCAAAGTGTGCAGGTTCTGTGTCATTTTAAGAGAGATTAAGCAGGAACATCTAGTAATTTGTGTGCCTCAGCTTTTTGCAAAATGGGTGATGATTCCAGTCAGCTGGAGTCCCTGAAACTCCTACCAATGACTATTACAGTCTATTTAAAAATCATCATCTCTCTTGTTTTCCAGATTATTCAGGACAGAATATTTAAGCACATATCACGTAACAGCTTAATATGGAACAAACATCCTGGAGGGTTATTTGTACTGCCACAGTATTCCTCATATCTGGGAGATTTTCCTTACTACTATGCTAATCTTGGTGAGTGAATCCTTGCTATAATCTAGTGGTATTTTGAATTTCTAGTGGAAATTTGGAATTTGATCTTTGAGTAGCATGTGCCAAGTGACTTACCATTCATTTCTAGTTATTGATGCCTTTCATTTATCCTGTCTCAATCTTCCCTGCCCACTGTAGACTGGAATGTCTCTGACTCATCAACATGCATCATGTGCCTCTCGCTTGCAAAGATTGTTTTAAAAAAATCTATGTCCCTTCATACATTTCAGTTGCCAGTAATTAATGCCTGAGTTGCTGACCCATGCATGGCCCAAGGGGACATAAGAGGAATAGCTTTTTGCTTTCTTCGTTTATTTGTGCTTGGCAAATTGGAAAAGTGGTAATTTACCCATGACACTTGTTACTGGAGTGCATAGCTGGTATGGATTTATTCTCCATACTATGTGTCTTCATATGGATCCACTAGAAGGAATGAGTAGGGCTTAGGTTTGTGGTTTTTTCCTGAAGCAGAGCTGAAATGATGAGTTCTGCAGGGGAATGTGCCTGCAGGCTGAAATGATCCTGCTTACCAGACTGCTGCTACTTTTGGCTCAGCCTGTGCCATCCCACTTGTGTGGATCTGTACTGCTCACCTGCTAAAATTCACAGTTACCATGTTAAAAAGGGAGAAGAAGGTTTCTTTGGGAATTTTGATGAAAAATGACTATGACCCCACACAGATGAATTTAAATGAGATTGGGAGCAGTAATGAAGGGTAGATACCAGTAGGATCTGTTATTTCAGGCAGAAAAGGAAATCATAGCGAGACAAAAATACCAGAATGGAAGGCAAGGATGCAAGCAGAATTATCAGCTCAGGAGGTAATTGAAAATGCATGTGCCTGGGGATCGACCCAGAAAGAGCAAAAGTCTGACAGAGGCTGTAATGGAACTGAGGAAACTGAACAAGCTTCTGGAAGTTGTGGAGATAATCTGTAGAAAACATCAAGAATCCAGAGCCAGGCAGCAAAACAGAGCCCATGTCAAGAAAGACATTTGGTGGAACAAACTAGATGTCAATATTATCTGTGGGACAAACTGGATGAAGGGAAGAGATTGCAGGACATCTGTGGAAATAGTGAGTAAGAAAAGGCAGTAATTGTGTTGGAGTCAGGGATTTCAAAGGGTGTGGGAGTTAAAGGGAAGTGTGATCTCTGAAGCATCTGGTATCCTAGTATCCAAGACAAAAGGAGATGGCCTAAAAAAACATRGCAAGGTTTGCATTAAGCGCAGATTATTTTTCCATCTCCAAACTCCTTTAGTCTGTGCTAAGCAGGGCAATTTTGTCTTTACTGAATATGTATCTCCTCACTTCAGGTCTGAAGCCTCTTTCCACATTCACTGCTGTTATCCACGCAGTAACTCCCCTGGTTTCCCAGTCTCAGCCTGTGCTGAAACTCCTGGTTGCTGTAGCCAAGTCCCAGTACTGTGCACAGGTAAGCAGTCAATCTGTCAACCTGTCAGTCACAATGGAGACAAAACTACTATCCTGGAAGTGAAGAGCCTACTGACTTGAGATCTTCTCAGTCCTGTTTCAACCCCGTTTCAGTTCTGACATTTCTTTTCTCTGAGATTTCTACTGTCTGTGACCTGCATGCATGGGAAACAGAAATTCTGAGTGTAGTGGGAGTGGAATAGAGACAGTAATTAAACCCCTTTGTTTCATGAGGCGGGTAAAATAATGACGCRCTTTAAAGATCAGGATTGTGTGTGCTGCAAACTGCAAAAGGATGTCTGTGCCTCAAGAGCCCCTACGTGATCTTCCTTCCTCCCGCTGTGGCTCTTAGTCTCAGCAGTGCCAGGATTTTGGCTTCTCTAAAAGAAACCCTGGTGAGTTCAGTAGGAGCACCCTCTTGCAGTGGAGTGTCATAAGTGGTTTAGCCTTTAATGAGAACCAAAGTAAATTAGTGACATCCGTATGACCTGGCCGAGATAGAGACTTCCTGAGTTCCTGTCCAGCCTATATTTGCCTGAGAGGATGTATACTGTAAATAGTCAGGATGGGTGAAATTACTGTAGGAAGTGTTATTTTTATACACATTTGTATCACTGTTGTTGATTTTGAAATTCCTAACTTGAATTTAACATTTCTGTCTGGAGATCTGAGTCCTTAGGGTTTGGACTGCATTGCCACAAAGGTCTCTGATCACGGTCCAATATTCTCTTTCAGATTATTGTTTTATGGAATTGTGATAAACCCCTCCCAGCCAAACACCGCTGGCCTGCCACTTCTGTGCCTGTCATAGTCATTGAAGGAGAGAGCAAGGTAGGTGGAGAGAATCAYGGTAAAAGATTGCGTATGTTCTCCAGTGGGACCTGAATTTATTTTTCCAGCTGTTTTGGTGAAAGCTTTGTAGTTCCCAACAGTCTGACAGCTTCTTTCTATTCCTTGGCTTTTGTACCAGCTTGGTCACAGATTCGCATTTCATGCATGAGGCCCGTGCTCTCAGAAATCATCAGCATGGCAATTAATGCTGTGAATCTGAATTCACAGGTGGGACCCAGTCTTGAAATGTGTCCCCAAGAGTAGGTAGTGCTGACCCCATCTTTGGAGATTTCTGTCTCTCTGCAGGTGCATGAAAGTAGTAGTGCAGCTGGATCCRTTGAGTCTGAGCAGTCAGGTGCAACAGTTGGGGGTCAGCTGTGGACTCAAAAGCAGAGGAAGAGATGAGAATGAATGGTGTTAACTTGCCTTTGAAAAGTACCTTCTCTCGTGGCCTTGTAGGGTGCTGCCGCCAGTGCTGGGATCCCACCACCAAAAAAAAAGAAGGGACAAGGGACACTTGCGTGGGAACAACACCACCGTGTCATCTCTTGCTGTGCAACACACTTGTTTGTTTACACTTCCACAAAGTCGAAATAGACACCACCCAGATGAGAAAAGAGTTGTTTTTTTAAAATCCACACTGAAGTGGATGATTCCTTTCCCAATGCAGGCCTGAGAGAAGCAAGACTTCTTGCTTTTAGACTCTGACTGAGACAGATTTGGGCTGGTCCCCTCTGCAATCTCTGTCAGTTGGCTCTTGAGCTCTGCGTTTGCAAAGGGAACTTTTAGTTGCTTTGGCTGCACAATCCTATTGTGAATTTATAGTCCTGTCTTTGGTCTTTTCCCCCAGTCACCTTAACAAGGGGAAAGCGAGAGCCCTGCGAGGTTGGCAGCTAATGGCTCTTGCCGTAGCTAGCCGTGTAAACAGTATCAGGAGAGTTGCTGCAAGGCCAATTTCTGAGTGATGTCTGAGCCTTTTGAATGTTGTGGGGTTTTTTTCTTTCTTTTTGGAAAACTTGCAGAGGTGAGATAAAGGAGAAAATCTCTGACCAGTTCTACAGTGTTTGTAGAAATTGGCCCCAGGCACTGTTTAGATTACAAATGAGTCTCCTGAGTACACAAAGGTGTGTTTATAGTGGACAGTCTCTTCCCTCTAATATCCCAACGTATGCCAAATGGCTTCTTGCACGGAAAAGCTGTTTGTTTGGACAAAGCTTGCAGAGCCAGAGCAGTGCAATTCAAAGGTTGCACAAAGGAACTGCTTTTCATTTTCAGACTTAACTGAARTGTACTGGCAGGCACAGTTACTCCGTGCAGGTGATCACAGAGTTCTGCCTTTACCTAACCTTCACTCTTCGCCATGAAATCAAGATACATTTTCGCACCCATTTTACAAAAGGGAGCTTTAGCTACAAAAACAAATACATGGATAGTCCTGACTGTTGTACTGTTCGACAATTTTACACGATCTGTAAAAGAGTTGGGGTGAGAACACTGGTCTCCTGCCAACCGCTTGCTCTGCTTTGTCTTAGCGTAAGCAAAGCAAAACCATCAACCCCTGCCAGATCACCTCTCCCTCACAGCCACTGCCTCCCCGGACCGAGGCCATCGTAGCGATGAAGGGATGCTCTGCAGGTAGACACTGTGAACATCCTGGTGTTGGAGGCAGAGCTTTCTCTGAATCGAGGCATAGATTCCAAAGACTTGCTTCCAAACAGGTTGCAGGGGCCTGATTTTTGTAGTGTTTTCTTGGCATAATAAATTGGAAAAGAAGTCTATTAACTAGCCAGGCTATTTTTCCTAGCAAATGAGGGAAACAAATAGTGTTGTGTCCTTGTTACTATTCATCAGTTCTCGAAATATGGTAATTAGTCTGCTTAAGAAACCATATGGATTCTCATTTCTTGCTGTTATCTTTTTGATCCTGCTTTCCCATCTATTTCCTATTACTTTGAGAACTGTTCTGCCATAGTTTTTAAAAGCTTATTCTGCATATAGATTTTATACATATAGTTATGTCACTGAAGAGTGTTACTTTTTAAAATGTTACAATACCAATATAATTCTTGATGCAGGTGAAACTCAACTGATACACGTTATTTAGCATATTCTGCTTTTCTGATGGAGAATGTTGCACCATTTGGCAGCAGCTCCCTGTGGATACAACAGCAGTGCACAGAGATGGAGCTGTACCACCTCACAGGGGAACCAGCCTGGTAGCATAACGTCCTTCACACTCAGCCTGCACTGCCTGGCTTCCCAGCTGCGTAACCTTATGAATGCTGCAAAGTCCTTCTCAGCRTTCATTATCTTTGATCCTCACACCCTGTAGGAGAGCAGAGGGAAAATGTCCTCCCTAAAGAAGCTGTAGGTACATCTAATTCTCAGTACGGACCATTGCAGTTTGTCACAAAAGGAAGGCAGCCTGCTCCAAAGAGGGAAGTCTGTTCAGAAATTACTCCTTAGGTAGAAGGTGTAGGCTGACTGCTGGGGTGACGAAAATGAGAGTCTTTCACTCTTGAGCTGAAGGGTCCTTTTCATCAGACAGAGATACGCCATGTGCCTCAGACAAGAGGAGATAAGAGTGAGGAATAAAATGGAGTATTTCCCTTGGAAATGAGTCCTACAAGTGATATTTTTTCCTCCCCTTCCTGCCTTGGATACCCACAGGTTATGAGCAGTCGCTTCCTACCCTACGACAACATAGTGACAGATGCAGTGCTAAGCCTGGATGAGGACACCGTGCTTTCCACCACTGAGGTAAGGGTCTCTGTCGCCTTGGGAGTCTGCTTGGCTCCTCGGCTCAGCCTGAGCACAGCAGGTAGGCCCTTCTCTTGGCTTTGCCAGTGAGCAAATGTTACAAGGTTTCCTGCTACGCTCCTCAGATTTAACATGTTGCACTTGTTTCAGCAACCCTGCCACTGCCTGCCATCAGAGGAGCTTTTTGCCCTGGTTAATTGGCTCATCATTAGCATATGGTTCTTCCGTTCTTTATTATTTTAGTAACATAGCTGCAGGCGGGTGTAGGCAGCCAAGAGCAGTCAGCTTTAATGCTCTGTTCTCACTTTTCTCATTGGGGTAGCTTTTTCCCCCACACACATTATCAGTAGGGTGTAGGTGGAGAAGGAAGGGGTGTCAGCAGCAGGGGACTGCTGTCGCTCCGAAAGACAGCGTTGCCACCCTAATGCAGGATTTCACTGAGGAATGTTCTCTCACCATTGTGTTGCCCCATAAAATTGGAGATCTTTGCTAGTTTAGGTGTTGGAGTGTTTGTGCCAAGAGCAAGATAGCGCTAAGAAAAGAAAAATATTGTAGAAAACCAATTTTTACAACTGGGATGAGTATTGATTTCTGGAACCTCTTCCTGAGAACCACAGGGGAAACTGATGACAGTTTATAGAGTGCAATATTTGGGAAATACATTATTAATGATGGCTAGGGAATAGCTTGAAAAACTCTTATTTTATTTTGTTTTCCCTTTTTTTTCCCCATGTTCATGGCCATTCCCTTCTCCCCACTTCACCTTTGTAAAAATGCTTTTTTGTCAGTGATGGGGATCTTTCACTGATGCTACCACTGCTTATATGTCAGTGAAGAAATGCCTGACATGAGTCACCAGTCACTGCTATATACCCTAAGATGTCACTGAATTTGTTCTAAATGGATGAGATTGCAACCGCGCTTCTCCAAGTACGGATTGGTTGTGCTGTGGTTAGACTGCTCCAGAAGGAGCCATGGTAGCCCTCTTCTGCTGCACAGATGGAAGAAGTAGTTGGCATTGAACCTATTTGATACCAAGATTACACCTTGGTCGTTTCTGCTAGATGAGGAAGAATACAGCTGCTGCCAAAGCACTTCTGTGCAAAGCCCTGCACAGCCAAAAAAACCCAAGACCAATAAAAGGCATATATCTTAGGGCTGGAGTTCCTAAGCCAGTTGTTGCTCAGGATGAAGGGTCCTGTCTTAGCTGCACTGGGGGCCACGGTAGGACCTCTCAGGGACTTCGTTGCACTGAG
The DNA here is from genome assembly GCA_030449065.1 of Oceanodroma leucorhoa. NCBI lineage: Eukaryota > Metazoa > Chordata > Aves > Procellariiformes > Oceanodroma > Oceanodroma leucorhoa. The sequence continues at coordinate 3,596,193 of JASVER010000004.1, forward strand.
GTGGTATTTACAGCAATCCAGCTTGTGGATTACATGAGGATTTGGGGCTTTTTTTTTGTTTTGACTGGTATTTAGTCATCATCCAAACTTTGGAGTCATTCAGGCTTCTGGAACGCATATGAAATAAATAGTGTTTCTCATTCGGCTTGGCTGTGTTATACCCTAAACATTCTGAAACGCAAATATTTGTTGTTGTGTGAGACAACATACAGATTTCTTTGTGGCTTCATCCCTCCTATGAGCAGCTTGCAGCCGATACTGCGTGTTTGCACGGTGGGTATTGGCTCTATGAGCCCTGTGGCCCCTGTGCCGCGGAGAGAACCAGCTGGCCAGCTCTTGCTAGCACCCACCTTGCAGCTTCGGCATGTCTCTGCTGGGGTGCCAGGCTCAGCAGCTCTCGTTGGTGGCTCTCTGTGAAGAACTGGTGCCTTTCTATTGGTTCACTTCCCACATCGTACAGCTTACGCAAAGAAACAGCATGTTGAAACACTGACATGAAACTTCCCTTGAAACTGGCTGCTCATGGGTGGTCGTTGTGGCAAAGCTTCAGGGCCCAGAAAAGGCAATTTAGAAACATGGTCAAACACGATCACATTCCTGTTGAGAGGAGCAGTCACCAGGCACATCCTCCGCTCTGTCCAGCTCTAGCGTAATAAAGGTTTTCCGTTCACAACAGAACGGTGCGTAATTGCCCTTGTGAGAGGAACTGTTTCACATGCGCAGAGGGATGTTTGCGTGGGAAGTAATTAGAAATCAGCATCGGTCAGAAGTGATACGGGGATTTAAGAGACTGGCAGCCTGGTTGGTTTTTCCTGCTGATCAGCTGAGTGGTAATGCTGCTGGAAATTATACAGGATGAGGACTGGGGTTTTTTTAATAAAGGGAGTTTTCTCTTAGGGTGGCTGCTTTAGTGCGTCTCCCTGGTACAAGGACTGATACTTGAAAGCACAAGTGAGGGCAGCTGCTTTATTATTTATTTAAGTTTGAGATTCTCAGACTTCTCTAAAGAAAACAGATGTCACGTTTTATGGGAAAGGCCTTTACAGGGAAAAAAAACCTTTAGTTCTTTCATGTGGTATTGATTTGGATGAGATCAGAACTATCACAATGGTAACTGGTTTGTGCACATTGTCTTTCTAGTTGGCCTCAGATTCCTTGAAACAACCTCAAAGAAAATAACCAGTCCCTAACTTTGTGTTCCAGTACATGTGCGACTCTTCTGTTTCATAAAAACACTTGTAAATGAGAGAAGTCTGACAGTAATCACACAAAATGTGACTGCTCTCAGAGCAGCTATTCTTTATCTAACCTCTACACCCTTGACTTTGGCTGGGTTCTTGGAAGGTTTTTCAAGCATTTTTGAGCAAAGTTTTAGGTCCCTCTGGTACTGGAGGGAACTTGGTGTGCAGTACAGAAACAAAGCCCTCGTTTTCTTGGGCTTGATTGGGACAATTAGAATTGTCTTTAACTCCTTTTAAAATTTCAGTCTAGCTTGAGCTCCAAAATCTAAGTTGAAGTGGAGGGACTGCAAACCAACTTTACAGTGATAAAAATCTTTCCATATGTATTTTTACCAAACACCTTTCAAATCTAGTGCTGATGAGCCTTCTGCAAACTACCCCAATCATCCCTTTCCTAGTGGCGCCAGGATTTGTTTTGTCCTGTCACCTTTTCAATTCTCAGAGATTTGAGTTATTAAAATAGTTACAACAAGACAATAAAATAAAAAACCCCTATTGGCAGCATTTGACATCTTCTTGTGGCTCATGCACTATCAAGCATTTTTCTTAAAGTATAGGCTCCTAAAGCCATTTAACTACATGGGAATCTTATCTTCCTCTTTATTAAGCTATATGTTTAACCCTCTTGGTCATATAGACCGTCTTAAAAGTATGACCTGCATGTACCTCAACGGCTCAGAACGAATGGAAAATACAAAAGGACTTCACAATGTTTGCCTGTTTTAATCTCACAGAGCCACCCTTATAACTTCAGGTGTTTGACTCCTGGTTTTCCAAGCTGTGTGTTGACAGTACTGAAATGGTAGGCGAGATGCACAACGATGTGCAAAAAGTTCAGTTTACTACATAGCTATTACCTCTATATATTGCATCTAAGTATAGATACATGCACCTACACCCATTCTTTCTGTAACTTGAAAGGTTTGATATGTAAAGGGCAAGCTTGAAAATGTTAATGTAATACTGTGATACTCTAGACTCCCTTTAACAGGAACCATTAAAATGTGCATAATTATAGGGCAAAATGTCAAGCAGTCAGTTTAATTTACTGATGAATACATAGAACTAATGTTTTGCAACAGTTCCAAGATTTTGAATTACGAATTAGTGGCAAGGTAATATTTTGTTTTGTTGGCATTTTTTGAAACAATTTCGGTATTCATTTGACCTGTGCCTTTGTCTGCAGGTGGATTTTGCCTTTACAGTTTGGCAGAGTTTTCCAGAGAGGATTGTAGGGTACCCTGCTCGCAGTCACTTCTGGGACAACACTAAGGAGAGGTGGGGGTATACCTCCAAATGGACTAATGACTATTCCATGGTATTGACAGGAGCTGCTATTTACCACAAGTAAGAACCCAAAGCATCTGCTGTCCTCCTTCTGTATGAAACAAAATAGTAAAGGCGGGGGTAGGGGGGTGAAGAACATTCTTCCGGGGAGGGGAAAAAATGGAAAGATAATAAATGGGTCTACTTTTTATGGGGTAATAATTTAAGTTCTTGGTTTAGCTCTGGGGATCTGGTAATCATTATTGTGCTTGTTGGGTCTCTTTGAAGTCACTTGTATTTTGAGGCAGTCGGACTGCTCTTTTTAACATCAGGAATTACACACTTCAAAGAGTTCCCGAATTCATTAAGCTGCTCGGCTGAATGGCCTGTAGCGTAGCAGAAAGGAGGTTACTTCCAGACCAGCTCTGGGTATGTGTTGGCTGACAGCTGCAGACTGCGAAGTCTTCTGGCTACTCTAGAAATGTAGTACAGTGGACACGTCACGGATCAGCATGTTGCAGCATGTTGGAGAAAACTCCTGTTGTTAGGACTTCAGCAGACCAAAGACCTCTCTAGATTTTAGGAGAAAGGCAGCAAATTCCGGAGTATCTAGTCCACATCCCTGCAAAGGCGAAGACAGGCCATAGGGGATGATATAGGCCCAAAGGAGAATAATTTCAACAATAAGGACAGTAATAGGCCAGTTTAATAGAGTTCTCTCCAACTGAACAGTTTTTAAAGAAGAGGCGGAGGATGAATTCATCAGTGTGGTCTATCACATTATAGCAATGTGGTGCTCTCTTTCCTACTTCTCCATTATCTTGATAGTTAGGTCTGCATTATTTCTTTCAACCCAGTTACAAAAAAGGCATGTGTTTTGTTTCTCCGTTAGCACTGTTTACTGGCTTGATGAGATGCTGATTTGTTCTCCCTTCTTGTTGGAGGATGAGACTGAGGAAAGGAAGTGGTATATCCAGAGTTCAATACCAAACTTCCATCTCAACTGAGATAGAAATTTCCTGGAGTTTGTAATCCCTGAAAGCCCAGTGACTTTTATTAATAATGCTGCTGTTGGTTTCCAGATATTATCACTACCTGTACACTCATTACCTGCCTGCCAGCCTAAAGAATATGGTGGACCAACTGGCCAATTGTGAGGACATTCTAATGAATTTTTTGGTGTCAGCCGTGACAAAATTGCCTCCAATCAAAGTAACACAGAAAAAACAGTATAAGGAGACCATGATGGGACAGGTAGGTATCCACAGTGTATTTTAGCAGTTGGGATGTGTTGATAATATAATGGTTTGACTTGTAAGGTAGGCTTAGAAAGTGATACAATTCTGTCACTTTTTTTGCAGTTTTTAGTTTAGCAGAACTGTAAATAAACTTTAGATATGCTTATTATAATGAAGGAAAAGGAGAAATGGCAGACATCTACTATGGATGACAGCTTGTCTTCATGGTTTTCTCACACAGTGTTATTCACAGTGATCCCAAACTCAGGGAACTGATGATTGTGGTGACCGAATTTCAGTTAAACTCCAATTTTCTAATTAAATATTCTAGACCTAAGACCTAGTCATGGAATGCTAGAAGCAGAAGTAAATTCTAGAAAGGTTTTCTATTTTTAATTATTATTAATGAATATAATGTACCAGGCCATCCCTGTGCTATTTTAAAGTATATAGTGTGATTCAAGCACTGACATCAGACTGTCACAACAGAGGTTATTTGTGATATCCAAGCATTTTTTTCCCACAAGGAACATTTTGCCCCACAGTGATGCCATCGCTCACTAGCAGCCATGAAATACTTGCTTTAGATCCTCTTCCAGCTACTGGATAAGCACTCTGTCATTGCAGAAATGGATATACCTTCTAGTAACAGGGATACATGGTAACCTGGGGACACTTTTCCTCCTGCCCTGTGTGAGCGAGCGATGGGAGGGATAGCAAGTACTGCAAGACCTGCAAGTCCTAAACAACCTCCCATCTGTGCCGCCACAGTGTCTGTGATCCTCACTACAAACAGTACCATGATTACTAGGGGGCAGGAGAAAGAAGGGGCCCTCTATTTTCCCCTCACATTTTCTCCTATTAGCATTCCTTGGATCTTTGACTGGGGAGTCGCCATGCCAGTTTGTAGACTCCCTTATCTGTATGCCACTGCACTTTTCATCTGAGGTATAGGTAGCATTCAGCAATTCTGACTCATCTGGGTACTCAGGAGGCCTCTTATGAACAAGAAGGTGCCATCCAGAAAGTACCTGTTGCTTCCAGTTTGAGCTTCACCTCTGCACAGGGCTGTGCTTTGGCTGTTTGGCAAAGACTGAACATTCATTTTTCTTTTTGTAGCGTGGGTGACTTGAGTCAGCCATGAACTATAACTCTCTCCTAAAGACAAGTTGTTCCTGCAGCTTTGGGAAATGTAATGGACCATGTTCATAATTCCTTGAAAGACAAATAAAAAATTAACCTAACCGCAATGTTGTGACAGAGATTAATAGTCGTATGAAAATTCACTGTTAATGGCCAGAATGTCTGCTATAATCCTCTAGCAACAAGCTTTTTCTTGCTCTTTTGTGGCTCAGTATAATCAAGAGTCTGTAATCAATGCACATTATAACCTACCAAGTGGACAGGCCTTGGACAAAGATCAAGTCTGATACCCCACTCATTTGGCAAGTCCCTGACTTTATCGGTTTCTTCGCATTTTATTTAACACACTTTGAGTTTATGAATTTATATTTGTTTTTAAAGTATAGTGGAAACTTAAAACTATTACTTACGATAAACTATGAATGCTGAGAACATAAGTTAAGTTTTGTGCCACTTCTCAAGCATCTCTGTATAGCACTTATTATGTTTATACATGTAGTTTAGGTGCAGATAGAGAATAATAACTGCTTCAGAGCTGTTAGGGCCTTATTTTTCCAGAGGTGCTGAGTTCCATGGACTTTCATAGGAATTACAGCTGCCCTGAACTCTGGAAAATCAGGCCACAGTATTTTGCGTGCATGCCTGCAAAGACCATGGTTTTTTCCTTGGGTCAGAACTCAAGGTGATGTAACGTGGAACTTCAGTTAATTTTCTCTGTCCGTAAGACGGTACTGTCTTATGCACTGGTCTTGGCTGGTGGGATTGCTGGAAGCACCCTGCTTTTCTCTGCAGGACGTCTACCCGCATGAGTAATGCCAAGCACGTAAGACTTCTGCTGAGCTCAGTTACAAGCCGGTTGAAAAAAAAGAGCGAGGGAGGGGGTGAAGTAGTGTGCTGGCAGGCTTTGGGAGGCCTGCTTGCGGGTGTCATGCTGCGGGTCAGGCTGGCTCATGGTCGAACTCAGGACACCACGCTGCACTGCCCTCAGCGCTGGTTTGAAAGTCAGGGGTGGCCGGCTCGCCATGGCCGGCTCCCGCTGCGGGCCGGGTGTCCTTCCCCTGCTTTGAAACCCCCCGCCGAACAGAGCGGCTACCGCAGAGCCAGGCGCTCTCAAGCCCCGACACTGCTCTGCAGCGTGGCGTCAGCCCGGCCGCAGCGCCCGCCCTTTCCCGCCATTTTGTTGTGTCGCGGCCAACGTCTGATTTCTGCTCTCCTCTCCACACAGACGTCCCGGGCCTCGCGCTGGGCCGACCCCGACCACTTCGCCCAGCGGCAGAGCTGCATGAACACTTTCGCCAGCTGGTTTGGCTATATGCCGCTGATCCACTCTCAGATGAGGCTCGACCCTGTCCTCTTTAAAGACCAGGTCTCCATCCTGAGGAAGAAGTACCGAGACATTGAACGACTCTGAGGAGCGCTGCTGAGGGGGCCGAGCCGCCCCCGCCCGCGCGGCCGCCGGCGCGTGGAGCCAGACTGTGCCGCCGACAGCAAGCGCCCGACCCCGGCGAGCGGCGTCCCGGCTCCGGGGGTGCGCTGCTCCGGACTGCGTCGGACCGCCCGGCAGGCTTCTGTCCCTCAAGACTAGGTCGTGTACAGTTTCATTATGGAACATTAAATAATTATTTTTGAAATGATTGCTATGCAGGTTTAAACTTTTTTAATGATCAAAAAAAAAAACCTATTAAAAACAGAGTTCTTTCTTTAATCAAAATTGTGTTGGTTGTGAATATTTCAAAGCTGCCATTTCTTTCTTTCGTGCATTTGATTGTCATTGCAGTTTTCATTCGTTTTCCCCTGCAAAGTTAAAACGCTTGAATCTCACAGGGAGAAAATGCAGCAGGTTCAGAAACAAACTGAGCACAAGCAGGACAGAACCRAAATATTAACGTTTCTCGTTTACTGCTGACTTTTCAATTTTTTCCTCAGTTTTCCCCAAGTCAGTAGCGGCCACTGTGGCAAAACCTCTTTGTTTGGATGGAAAACTGGAGAGCCCCCAGCGAGCCAGACGAGAGCGTAGATCCTCCTGGTTGGGGACCACATTTTTAGAGGCAATCAGCTTGCCTTGAAGGGGGAGAGGAACACTACTGCCGAGGAGCAAACCGGTGGCGTGGAGCACAGGGAGGGCTCCACGCCCAGCAGAGGTGCGGTGCTGGTTGTGTATTTTGGCAGGAGAGGCACATCCCGAATGGCCCTGCCCTTGCGTGAGCACCGCAGGGGCGGCCATGCGGGACGGGCACAGCCTGCCTCAGTCCCTGCTGCCCGGGGGCACTGCTGCTGCTTGGCCACGGCAGCTAAATTTCTAGAAATAGCTTTGTTCTGAGGGCAAAAGGGGTGTTGGCAAAAAAAAGAAGGCACGTTAGTGCTCGCAGTGCAGGAATTTGGCCTGTAACGAATTGGTTTATATGAAATCAAAGCATGGGTTTTTCTTTTTTTCTTTCTTTTTTTTTTTTTAAAAAGTGCAAATAGGTGGAGAAATTCCCTCCTGGAGGTCTGACACCTGAAGTAAAGCATGTGGTCAGACACTGGGTACTGGCGGCAGCGGGTGCTCCCAGGCGTACTTGGGGCAGGGTAACTCGGACAAAAAACCTGCCCCTGAAATACCGGCGTTGCTCATGCACCAAAATGGTTTTATCATTTCAAGTGGAAGTATTTTTAAATGGAAATATTCCAGTTGTTTATTTCTCTGTAGTGCTTTGCTTATTTATGTGTTTCTTTCAATTGAAGAATGAAAACAAGAGCAGTGATTCGGGTCAGGAAGATGCCATTCCGATTTGCTAAGAAAATAAGCACTTTAAAAACATTTTGAACTCTCACATTTTGATGAGGTGCATTTGGGGTGCTCTGTAACGACTGCCACCCCCAAGAGCTCTGTTAAAGTCACAGCAAGAGGGTTTAGTGCCGATGCCCAGAAGACCAGCAAGCCTTTCTATACCTCATTCCTTTGTGAACAGGCGACCGGTAGCAGGGTTGAAGAGTAGCTGGAGTGCTAGGAAGGGTGGACCAGAATTATCACCAATTTCATTCGGGCTCAGGCACCTATTTATTTTGCAGCTTTAAGCAACTCCCATAATTGAGGCATGCCTCAGTTTCCTCATTTATAAAAGTAATAGTTACTGGTTGTAGAGGGAATGCTGTGAAGCCTAAATAATTTCTCTTGCTGGTAAGATCAGAATCCTTAAATGGGAGGTTGCTTTAAAAGTGCAAAGTACGTATTGCTAAATGTTTGGATGCAACCCAACATGTAAAGACTTGCAAAGAATGCTTTGCTTTGTGTATGTATTGCAATATTTGAACAGAGCACAGCAAGTTAGGGCAGGAACATCAGGTTCCTGACATTTGGTGTTAAATCTGAACCAAATCTTTAAAGGAATCATCTGCCAAAACATGTGTGAGACTGCAGCTAGTGACTTACGCTGCTGAAAGGTAGAGGTGCCACTTTTCCCCCCTCCTTTTGCTCTCCCAGCCCCTGGCCGTGCAGTCTCGCCTCACACCTTCTGCCACGCTGGTGCCCACCAGATGCTTCTGTGAGTCCATTCAATTCTCTAATATCGTGGAAAACTGTCCGGTGATTTATTGGATTTTTTTTAATGCCATTTTAGAGAGTTAAATCAGCATGTGGAGAGATGTGTATAGAGGCAAGAGTAGGTAGGCAGGGCCAGGGAGGGGAGGGGAGCGGCTTATGCTCCTGTCTTTGTAGGGTGAGCTGCTAATTCAGCTCCCCACATCCCATAAAAATCTGAACCTCATTTCCCTGGGCTCTCAGGTCTGTGCTTGCTCATCTGTGGGGGAAGGTGAAGTCCAGTGGTTTGATTTGCCAGGGTGAATGGCTCAGCAGCTCCCATGCCACTTTTTCCTCTTGGAGATCAGGCAGATCTTTCAGGAACTGGAATAAGCTTTCTCCTTAGACTCGTTTTTCGGAGAATGTGTCAAACACTGGACAAGGTTGCCAGGGCTCACACTTTGCTCGTGTCCCTGCTTGCAGGCAGGCATGTGGATGTGTCCACGGGAGCATCTGCAGCTCTGTGAAGCAGTTAATGGTCTGTAGCCAGCAAGAGGGGCCAGGAAGAGGGAGAGGGAAAAAGGGGACCCTACAAAAAGAAGAATTACAATTCTGCTTGGGTTTTGGTTAATGCCATTTTGGGGCACATGGGTTGGGTTTTTAGTAAAAAAGGGAGAAGCTAACCATTTCTGGAGTGCAGCGAGTCAGGCCAAGCTTTTAAGCTGTTCGACATTCTGTTATCGTCACTTTTTGGGGTGGCTGAAAGAGACTGTGCTAAAGCTTGCTCTCAGTGTGATTCAAGGCCCTTTCTGTTTACAATCGCTAATTAAACAAGTAACAATGAAAGGCTTAGCTCCAGAAGGGATGCGGATAGGTAGGAGAGTTTCTCTTTGCAGCATGTTACCCGGGCATAGCTGTCTCTCTAGGAAAGAATGTGCCTCGCGGCCAGTCTCGAGAACGGCTGTCGGTCTCCGTGTCCACGGCCCACGGACCCAGGGAAAGAGCTGGACACAGATCCAGCTTAGAGACTCTGTGTCTTACGCTCAATGCGGATGTTATTGGCCAACGCTCCTAAGGACACTAGGCATGCTTCCGAGCCTCCTGTGTGTATCTGTGTTGGATAGAGCTGGGTTGTTTCCTTAGTGAATGAAATCACCCTCTTATCACGTCCTACGTGTGAGTTAATGGTTCTTTATTCTTTTTTTCTCCCCCCCCTTAATTCAGATGGTGCTGAAACAAGGTTCACTCCTTGTTGCTCCTTTTGTAGGTTTTTTTTTATTATTTTCCTTTAACAGCAGGCTATGTTAGCCTTTACTTTACAGGTACTTGAATGCCTGATGACTTGACTGAGTGTTACGCATGTGGCCTTTTGTAAAGGTTACTGACCTTAATTTAATCAGGGGTGAGATGGATGGATGAATGTGAATAGATCCATGCCATTAAAACAGAATAAAAGTAGGGATTAGAGTTTGGGAGAAAGGATGAATTTTTAATTGAATTTATTAAAGGAAAAAAAAAAGAGAAAGAAACCCTTCCCAGTTATAATTTGAATGAGACCTATTGCTGGAGGAGGGTTTCATAATGAGAAAAACGCGACACAAAAATAGGGGCAAACTTCCAAGATAGAAAGTGCCTGGCTCTCCTTGCAGTCCCTTGGGCCTCTTTCTATTTTGTGAAAAACTCTAATTATTACCATAACTTTTTCTAGATGTGAATGTTTAAGCTTTGTAACAATTTCTTAGTGAACACACTGGTGTGCTAATGCATGGCTATCGAGCGCTTTGATCTTTTCCATCGGAAAACATCATGGATTTGATCATTTTCAGATTGCAATTTCTTTTTAGAGCCAACTTTGACAAAGAAATTAATCTTTCACCAATGAGCGCCTTTTAAAATAGCTCATTTACCAAAAGATGTCATTTGGAGAATGGAAGTAATCATTTGACACTGAAGCAATGAAAGAAACAGCTAGAAGTAGACTTGGATTTTTTTAAGATCTTTACGTTCCCAGTGTAAAATGCAGTGTCCTCCTCTTTCTCTCTCCCCTCATATCGAAACTAAAAGCCAACTCAGTGTTTGTCATAACATCTGTATTGACTGGCAACAATTTTATTAATTCCTCCGGTTAAACGTCCTCTCACAGCACGGGGTGAATTGGTGGTCTGCTCTTTTTTCCCAGGCTGGCTCTGCTGTCTGTCGCAGAAATGTGGCCTCCAAGGGCGTCAGCCTGGTAGAGGCGTTTCCCTGGGCCTCACCGGGGCTTCACGGGACGGGCCTGGGGTCTTCCGAGGAGGGACCTGCCCCACGCAGGGTCTTAGCCGCTGTCTGCTGGAAATAAAACCTCATCTTCCAAAATTTTGTACATCTCACTCTTGTTTAAAACTGAGTCAAGCTGGCCTTTATACCACTATTTTAACCGTCTTCACACACATTTTAAGTTGGAGTTAAATTAGGGGGGCGTTATGGGACTCATCGGATGCTTTTGGATGCTCCCTCACACCCTTTCATGATGTTTTTAGTCACTATTTCACAGTGGATTAGTGATGATCCAATGGGCCTTGCGACCTTGTACATAATCCTGTATATTTATTTTGAAAGAAAATATGTATAGTGTTGGGATGACGAGAATGGAAACCTGAAATGGGAATTCTTAGGTGGGCAAATGTAAAGCAAAAAAGCAAACAAAAAATACAATCTTATTTTGTATAAAATGTACATTTTTGAGAAAAATTTTCTAATGCATTACCAATGTTTTCATAGTGCTGCCACATCTTTTTTAAAGTGTTTCTCCCTCTTTGTTTGACTATTGACAACATGGTGCAATTAAACCTAAAGGAAGTGTGTGAGTGAGAGAAAAAGAGAGAATGAGAAATTAAAAAGCCATATAATTTGGTTTACTTCATTAAACTGTATAACATCATAGGTTTACCATCTAAGATAGGTTGTTTTTATAGATAGTGTCACCAAAGACTTTTTTTCTTCAGATTTATTTTGAAAAGTTGTTAATAAAGGACGTACATTTCTGTTGCACTGTGTTTTTATTTTTAAGGTAGAATAACAGATCTTGCTTGTGCTGTTGAGAATGCGAATTTGGGAGCATGGTTGCCATGTGTCTCAAGTTCAGGGTAGTTAAACGAATGGCTCTTTATCTGCTTTCTCCTCAACTTGAACTGTGCAATGGCTATATGTATATCCTGTGTCTCCATTATATAGATAATACACGTGGTATAGCACCTATACACAGTGGTAACTAGTCCAGCAACATTGGCAGGTGTTTGCTGTCTTACCTGAGGGCAGAAGAACTTTCAGCCTGTGTCACTGGTGCGTGGCGGGACAGTATCCCTGCATGATGACACAGTCATTGGTAGGTAAAGGTGACGTTCAGAAGGAGTCACTGTAAATGTGTATGTGCAAAAAGGATCACTCCACCAGCCTGGAGGCCTTGGAAGGCTGATCCCTGCAGGCGGAGAATATATTCATTTATTGACCCATCTTCATTGTTAGGGGGGCATTGGAAGCCTGCCACAGTCACGGGGGATCACATTCATCCCACCTAACTCTAGATGCCTACAAAGCACTCCTCTCTGTCAGAGCTGGACCTCACTGTCTCCCTGTGTAGTCAATGGACAGAACAAAGTATTGCTCGGGATTATCCTCCTCCCTCCTCACCTGTTTCAGACATGGGCTTTAGCACGAGAGAAGTTGCACCTCACGTGTGCTGGTTTCTCTCTGCAGACAGTACAAGCACACCGACTGCAGGCCCAGCAGCATAGATACCAACATCTGGTCAGATGAATCCCATGCTGGGAAAGTTCCTGATAACACCAATGGGCTCGGGATCATGGCCTGTAAATTTAAGGGATTAGTCACTGGTTTGTTCCCATCAGAGATGTCCAGGCTGGCCTCATCCTTTCTGGGCTTCAGACTACCAGAGCATGGAGAGGTCCTTATATTGTCATCCCATTTGATCTGCCAGTCATAGAAGACTGATACATCTTGGGAAGAGGCTGAAAGATGTGGGTGAGACTGCTTTGCTCCTGGTTTTCTGAGTCACTACGGGTTCCTCCAGAACAGAGCATCCCAACAGGGATTGGTGTTTGATATTGGCTATGGGCTTCTCCCTGCCAGAAAACAAGCAAAAAATGTTACCCTGAAAACGTTCTGAGAACAGTGTTCCTTCTCCTTCAACACTTGAATTCTTGGTTTGTGGCCGTGTTGTTAGTTATACAAAATAACTTGGGGTGGAATTCACTGGATTAAATGCAGATAGCTACATCTGCAGGAGCTACCAGAAGGCTGTTGTCTACATTAGCAATTAGCGTGGGCTAGCAGGTGTAGAGCTGTAGTCTGAAACCTGACTTCCACGCTATGCACATCTTGGAGGGGGTGATTTAGATGTGGAGATGGAGTGCGCCAGATGCACTTCTGCATTTTCCGGCTTAGTTTCATCTGAAAAGGATCCAGTTTGTGTGCTCCAACGCTGCCCTGTGATGTGAACCAAAATGAGGTAAGTGGGGAAAATCGGGTTAGACATCTCAGAAGTGCAATGCTGAGCTGAACCGAACCACGGCCATTGCTGTGCACCCCTCACAGTCAGTGGAGATCAAATACAAAATAAATCAGATGAACAGGGCCCTCAGAGACTAGTGCCTACTTATCTCTGTTGTATAGAAAAGAAGAACAAGCTTCATTGGAGATCTCTGTGTTGTACTTGTTAGGTGAGGGGAATCCCACGCTGAGTGTCAGTTGTGCTTGCTAACCCGCCACACTGGGAATAAAAACTGATTCTTAGCTGGGATAAATCAAAACCAGGTCTGTGAAGTCCCTGGGACCTTACTTGCTTACATGAACTGAGGATCTGGCCCAAAATACTTTATGCATAATCAGTTCAACTTTAAATGCACTTTTGAGGGTTTTTTTGAACAATGTCACTGAAACTCAGTGTGCTATCACTTGAATGGAAATAGATAAGAGAGTTGGCACTGATCAATGCCTTATTTTATTTTCTCTTTTAAATGATTAGCAGAGAGAAAAACAAGTCTCTGCTTTCCCTTTCTAAAGCTATTAGCTAATTGTATCCACAATGTTATCAGAGAGAAACAGATTTTGCTCAAGATTTTGAGCGGTGTGACGGTGACATTCTAGTGGCTGCATGATGTGCTTTATTCCACAATTTTGTTTCTCTACATGGCATTCAGGGCTATACRCGGATTTTGTGAGCTGCCTGCTCCAGGAACTGCTAGTGCCAGGTAGCTGTTTTGCACATTATCTGCATTTCTGTTGCATATTAAGGATGGCTGGGTGCTCCAGCTACAGTGGCTCCTCCCTGTTTCCCTTCTGTAATTAACTGTTGTTTCGCTGGTGGTGGTGAAGTGAATTAAGGAACAGCTATTTTTCTTTCCAGAAAACACAAGATAAAGCCATTGCTGAGATTTCACAAGAAGAAGAATGCTGAGGTAGTGACTGCAAAAAACCAACACAGCACTCTCCTGAAGTTGCAGCAGAAATGAGAATTTTAGTCTGTAAAATATTTTCTCTCAAATTTCTCCCTTCCTCTCTATGTAGAAGCAGCTCCCATTCGCAATCACAAAACAAGCACAAGGCAGACCAGTTGCTGGCAACTGAGGAATACATTGTGGCTTGCTTTGTTTCTAAAAGGGATCCACATTCAGTTGCTGCTTGTATTAAGCATCTTGAGGTCTGTGGCAGCCCCGGTGGGGTTTTCATTTGGTAGCCCTGTAGAAGACTGAAAAGGCCCTACATTTTTAGGAAGAGTTTAGGACCTTTATGGCATCTTGACTTGGAGATGGAGAAACAGAGGCATCTGCAGCAACTCTGCTCTGTCGAACATACAAGTCTGAAATGGACTAGTCAGATATTAAAAAATGTTCAGTTTTTAGTTCTACCATGATTTGCTATGTGGGTACTAGGGTTTTTCTGAAAATCTGCCCCATTTTACTGTCTCATCACCTAAACCTGTTGTGGAGCTGTATGATGCAGTAGGTAGTGTACCAGTGGCCTGATTGCCATATACATACTATTGCTACCACTGATGGAGCATCAGGGAGCTGGGAAGACAATATGAAATTGGACAAATCAAGAGTATCTGAAATTGGGTTCAAAAACCAAGAATTTAAAACACAGTAATGAAGGGAAATGGATTTTCCTCTTGCTTTGATTGGTGTAAATCCCTCCTGTTTGTATTGAAGACAATGGATTGTTTTGAGCCTGAAAAAGGGTGAAATTAGACTTTCAAAGCATGAAGTTTCAACACCTTTTTATTCAGTGATGTCTTGATCCTGCTAGATAACAGAGCACATTTACAATGTGAGCAGCACCTTGTGAGAGGCTGCCGAGAAAACACGCAATCCTCTGCTTTCCCTGAAACAGGCAGTTGGAGTACTATGTTAATGCCAACCAGTGACTACATTAAGATTATTTTTAATTTCCAGCAAATCCTCAAGAGAAGCTGAAATAAAACATTTGTCACTTTATAATTTTTAAGGAAAATGTATACCAGTTCATTGCAATTCCATTTCCCTCGCAGCAGTAATAGAATTGTTGCTATTAGGACTAAAACTGAGTCTAGCTCAGGAAGATCTAAAAATTGGGAATTGCTTGTGATACCAAGCAATAATGTTGTTTTCAAGATCCACAGGTGATTTAAATGCAATCCCCTTAAGTATTGAAATCTGTCTAATTCACTCCAAAGGCAAATAAATCCAATGTATATTTTTCTCTCCCTCTTTTAGAGCAGGGCCGAATTCTGCTCTCAGCAACACTGGAGTAAATACAAAATTATTGCAGTCTTCCTCATGCTTCCCCTGAGCCCCAAGCCGTGGTCCCGCAGGAGATCAGCGAGCTCCCTTAGCTGTGTGGCCTGGGGGTGAGCATGGCTTGAGGGCACCTTGGGACTGAATCTTCCCCTCCAAGTCAATTGAGAGGGTGCAGTGGCTTTGCTCTGCACGTTGTGCTGCTGTGCAGTGCAAGTCCAAAAGTGGGACAAGATGAGCAGGGTGGGGATGGGGCTTAGCCTCCCTGAATTGCTTTTTATGGCCCTACTAACAAAAGTCAAGTCTGATACTTTTGGAGGAATAATGTCAGTACTAAGTAAAGTGCCACGGAAGACAGTCTTCATATAATGAGACTGAGGACTGGTTGATAGGATTCTTGGTCCTATTCCCAACTCTTCTAATGATTTATTCTGAGATAAAAACCCATTTAACCTCTCTGCACCTCACTCTTCCTAAACAGCAACTGGATATTCATAAATATCCTCGTTTTGCAAGGAAGAATGTGAGCTTTAGGGGTTCATGCCAGCACTTTCTGGTCCTCAGGTGAAGCACTCGGTTTAAGAGCAAATTTTTATTACATGATGTGGAAGAAGCTCTGGAACTAATATGAGTAGGTGGGAGCGCTGGAGGTGGCTGCTTCTAACCCCTCATTTTGTTGCATATGTAATGAGTTGCAGTCTCCACTCATTTATTCAATTATTTAACCTCTAAATGATGAGAAGGTTTGGAAAAGCATAATGATTTATGGTGACACACAGCAATAACAATACCACTGTCGCAACCACTTACAAAAATGGTTCAAAAATCATTATCCCTGTATAACAGAGGGGCAGACTTTTGAGGTCCGGTCTTGTAAGGCATTGCCACCCCAGCCTGTTGAGTCCCAGTTCATTACAGTTATGGATATACACTGTCTGCAGCTCCAGCTATTCTGGAGGTTACCAGATGTCCTCAGCATCAATTTAGGAGTTGTCTGGGTTTAGTGTGATATTTCTCCATCCACTTGTGGGCTCTCAGCATGCTGCCCCGAAGGAGAATCACTGTAGGAGTGGAAGTGGTGGTGGGCAAGTCCACGGCAGGTGCCCGTCATGCACAGAGCTTGTGGACCCCTGCAGACCTCCTGACCAAAGCACCCATGGGGGCTCTTCCCAGCTCTTCCCAGCCCAGCTTGTTCACAGTAAGCCAGGTTAGAGAAGCTCGCAACTTCAGCTCTTGGGCTGGGTGGAGAGTAGCAGAGAAACCTCCCTGCTGCCTGGTTCATGGGACAGGAGTTGCAGAATTGGGCAGGGGGTAGCTGTTGGATTGAGCGATGTTGTCTCTCAAGAAGTTCCAGAGGGTCTCAGAGGGTCTTCAGCATTTTCCTGACTATAGTGGCAACGGGGGAAGAAAAAAGGCAAATCAATGCCAGAACAAGGAGAAGAACCCAGCTTTCCCAACAACTAGCATCTTTCTAGGACTGTGTTGCCTTTCTTACATCTCCACTGCTCTGGCATTGGATATTCCCCAGGGTGTCATGTAAACGAAGAAATTTGAGCCTTCACGTAGCCCTCAGAGTTGAACTTTCTGAGGACAGCCTGCCTGGTTTGTGTGTATGGACTGATGCCATGCAAATGAGTGAAGTCCCACTGTATTCTGCAGCTGGCAAACTTGACCGCTTATTTAGTTTTCCAAGATTGTACCAAGTTTTCTTGGATTTTCGGTCTGAAAAAAAAAGCAGCTGTGCTGTTTCAATCAAACCAAACCAAGGAAACTGTCAGAATTTATTCAGGGCTGGAGCCCTGACTGCTGATTCTAACAAGGCAAACTCAGTGAGAGCGTTAAGTCAGTGCCAAGGTGACCTCTGAAGGGTGCTGTCAAACCCAGTGTGCCACGCAGGAAAGGGTGCCTGTGTGCGCGTGTGTGCAGAAATGCTAAAAACCTGAGGTGCCCAGGCAATTTGTTTTGCATCCTGAGATTTTCCAGCAATGGCCTCTAGTGCTTTTCATGTGTTATGCATCAAATGTAATCAGCCACACAGCACGGCATGAAGTGAATGCATTGGGTCACTAAAGTGCATTAAGTGCCATTTACTGCATCGATTTAATTCTGTCCCTAGTCAAACTTATAATAACTGTCTCTATCCCTTACTGCGGCTTCTCTTTTCCTTTTACTGCCGAGCAGGCAATGGCATCCATTTTCTTACCCGACAGAGTAACTCAGTCTAGCTGATCACCCAAGCCCACTGTCATCAGTCCTGCCCTGCGCAATGCAGTAGATCAGAGGGCTGTAGATATTCCAGGCTAGCAACCTGCACGGGCTCAGCGTGGGTTAGGTGAGCCTGCAGAGCCAAAGGCTTTTCTCACTGCCAAAGCATGGCAGCTCAGGTGCTTAAGAAATTCAAACCTCTCCGCATTTTTTTTCTCTTCTGAGCTACACTTTGCGCGGGAGTTGTGCGCYGCGCAAGAGGCAAGCGTATTGGCACGGTGGGTTTGGGTCTGGAGAATGGATGTTTCCATCAGAGGAGTCTCCTCCGCAGGAATTTGTTTATGTCATTTGCACTATGTCCGCATTTCCCGTTGTACCGCTGTGTAAGTGCCAGAGCAGGTTGAAGGTCAGTGCGCAGATTAATTCTCCGTGTAGAAAAAAGCTTTTTCTTTCTTCCTTCTTTTTCCTCTCAAGTGCTTACACAACCGCCTTCTGTACTGAAGAGTGCTGAGTCTTTCTTTTTTTACTTTAAATTTCCAAAACACTGGTTTAAGTGTGCTCTATCTTGCATTCTTTTGCGATTATCCATTTTTATCTGGTTGCACATTTATACTACTTCGAATTTAAATCACATCCTATTAGACGGTTTTGCAAACCTTGTGTGAACAATGAACTTTCCACATGTAAGTCCAGGCTAAAAGACTCTCTTTGACTCTGTGGTAGAAAGTAGGTATAGGAATACTTAGAAGCAGGCAATACATCAGTTTTTTTCACCCCACGGCATAATTAATTTCAAAGTTCAAATATGGGTTGGGCTGGGGAGCGAGGAAGATGTTGCTGGATAAGATCATTGCAGCGCTGCTGCTCCTGGGAGCCTCAGTTCTCTCCTCTGTGCTCCAAAGCAGCTGACTTCGAAGGGTTTCCCATAAAATACTTGCTATGGTGTAATCTTACACAGAGAGTGCATCATTGTCTTTAACTGATTTAATTGTATTTCCGTTCATGATCTACATTTCCCACCCTTGCCATCTGAACTGTGCTGATAAAATGAGGTCTGATGTGGCCCCAAGAATATTGTAGGGGCCAGTTCTACTGGTAAACTCCAGCTGCTTTGTGCCAGTTTACTAACACAAAGCAGCTGTAAAATCAGTTTAACAGGGTTTATGTTTACTCTGCTGCATCAGAGTGGCTCTTGGCAGCTGGAGCATAGCAGAAAATGGATTCCTCAATGTTTAATATCTAGTATATGGCCTCTACCTGGGGTATACATCTTGCCCTTGCAAGGAGGTGCATAGCACAAGTCTTTCATCTGTAGATGTTGTGATCATATATTCAGTGAAGGCATCTGGAAACATCCCACTGGGGCAGCAGTACGCTGTTGCTTTGCTGTTGACAGGAGTGCAGGGGTGGGATTTGCCTGCTCCTCACTAGGTGTTTAGTATATTTAAAAATACTTGAAGGAAAGAAAGGGACAACCCGATTATGCTGAAGGTACTAACAAAAACATAAAACTGCCATTGGACCAGCTGAGGAGCGAGGAACACCCCAGAGCTGTCTGGGGAGGGAGTCTGGGACATGAGAAGAGCCCGATCCGGACCGTCCCCTTTGCAGTGGAGTATGACGGGGCAGCAGCACTCTCACAGGGCTGTTGTGCATTTTGGGAAGCCAGATCTGCTTCCCAACGACTTCAGAGGGCCCTTCCGTGCAGCCATTTCCACAGAGGAGGTGGAAAGGGGAGGGACAAAGGCTCTTCCCCTTCCAGGAAAGCTGTCAGTAGCTCAGACGCTTCAGAAGGTGAGAGCTAAGGGAAAGGAGGCTTCCAAGCTTTGGCCTCCCATGACCACCCTCCCCTGCTCTTCTGCAGAGCCTATTTCTTTGTCTGCTTCTTCCTCTTCACTCTTTTTTTTTTTCTGTTTCTTTTGGAGAGGTTCACTTTTTATGACTAATTAACAATTAATTTGGCTAAAGAGCAAGCGAACAGAAAGATGTGGTAGAACATATGGAGGAACACACTGTGTTTGGTCCCTGCAGATCTGAACTGAGAAGCGAGGTCCAGGAACGATCTGTTTATGAGCAGAATAGGCTGGGAATAAACTTTGGAAGAAGAAGATAGGAGAAATTGGAGCAGAGATCCACATCACATCTCCCTGAAAGTTGTAGAGAAGGTGAAGAAAAGCCCTGAGGAGTCATTAAAAAGATATGAGAGCAACCAGGGGAAGTGGCAAAGGTTTCCAGACTCAGAAGGAAGGGGAAGACAAATTGGGCCAGATTTCCTGTAAAAAGCAAAAGCATCAAAATTGTGTTTGTATAGCCATGAGAGAATAGAGGGTGTTCTGTTCTGGGGGACTTCGGGGAGACAAACCCATGACTTGCTGGTGGAGGGGAGAGGGAGGTGAGAATGAAGTGAGCAGAAGGAGGAGGTTACATGTTATTTGCCTGGTTTCTTTTGCAATAAATCCCTGGACACAAAAGTTAGGTGGGACAAGCTGCGGATTTCAAGAGTGGGAGAAAAATGTCTGGCTGGGAGTCTGCGTTGGGTTGTATCAGAAACTGGTTGTTTAGCAAAGGCAGTAGAAATAGAAGATGAGAGCTGTCTCTGAGGCATAGAAATTTGACTGGCTTAAGTGATTTCACTCTCAATATTCTGTAACGTGCTAATGAAGGCATCAAGTCCCGCTGCTGAAGTGAGAATGCTAGACCCAGACCTGGGACTTTGGTGTTTGGTGCGAAGAAAGGGAACAGAGGGTACAGAGGAGAGCAGGGGAGAGCTTGCTGACACCCATGGACTGGAGATGGGGAAAGGCTGGAAAATGGCTCCAACTATGCAGCTAACATGGTCTGTTCTCCAGCCCTAAGGCTGAGTGGCATGGCCTGCCTTGCATCCACTCACCTCAAGTTTTTCCCTTCCCTGTCCTTCCACCCTCAAAACCAATACGAATATGGTCAGATGCTGGTAGGTACAACCCCCAGCCTGTGCCATCCCCAAAATGATGTGCGGGCAATGTCTGGGAGACAAGGAGCCGGCACAGGCCAAAACTATGCCAGCAAGCATGTTGATGGGGCACGGGCAGCTGGGTGCTCTGGCCCTGCTTTATTTACTGGCAGAAATACTGCCAAGCTGTTCATGGACCGAGAAGGGGGATCTACATTACAAAGCCAATGCTTGGGGATGCCTGGGGTGCTCGAACAGCCAGAAGAACCACTGGAGCCGAGTACATGTCGTAGAGGCAGCTTAGTGCAGTTTTTTAATTTGGTAGATCCTGCTTTTGCTTTGTGTGTGGGTGTGTGTTGGCGTTGGCCAAGGTCAAGAAGTGTCTCCATGCCTGCAGGAGGAGGGGTGCTGCCTGGGGTACAGTGCCTGTTGGGTCCTTGCCCTTCCTTCTCCTCCCTCTCGTCTTTGGCTGCACGTATTGTCTTGCCTCCTGGGCTCGGAAGTGTTCCATGAGGTTAGGCTGCTCTCACTGCTCCTGCCTTGGTCCAGACTGGATGACATCCATGCTCTCCTGACAAGGGAATAGCTCCCTGCCATCCTCTCTGCCACTTACTGGGCTATTCAGAGGCATTATTTTTCCCCAGGGCTCAGCTCCCATTTAAGCACCTGCAGATAAGGGCCAAATTTCCTGAAGTGCTCATCAGGCAGCTGCCTCCCCTGGGACACTTAATCATAGATTTTTCAAAAAAAACCCAATAAAACCATGCTGAACTGCTTGGAAAGATCCAGCCATTTGTAAGCCCTTGGGAACAATGACTGTTGTTTATTTTATGCCTTTGCCTAGTACCACGGGGCTTGRTGTTGGGCACATGTCTTGATGATGTATATAAAATTAACTCCTTAATCCCCACCTTGGAGGAATTGATAGCAATTTGCTTAGTGTTTTCTTTGGAAACTGAAGGTGCTGATGGAAGATGAAGGCTTCAGATTCCTGCTCTGTCCTGGTGCACGAAGAGGCTGTTTTCTCGATTGACACCATCAGGCAGAAATGAAATTCCCGTTTTGCTCTGTGTTAACAGATGGATGCTGGAGGAAGAAGTGTTAATTTTTAAACATACCTGAAGAAGTCAGAAGTCCACCTAGGACAGACCCATTTATGTTTTAAAGGCAGGTTAAAATTTTCTCCTGGGCAGTTTCCTATCAGGGTGAGAAAGGCATCAGTTCCAAGAGCTGGGCTGCTGAGAACAGATGCTCGGGTTCAGCTGGCCGATGGCCAGCCGGGAAAACCTCTGGAAGTGAAGGGCAGCCTTGCGGCAGCCTCGCCGTGTGCTCTGCCCTGAGACCTGCTTCGACAACTGTGCTGGCTGTGCAGGGGCAAGCCCACAGCTGGGCACCTGCGGGCAAGGGCCCGAGGATCCGCAGCAACCCGATGCTTTAAAACCCCTTCCTACTAATGGTTACCAGTTCTGAAATCCTGGCTTGCAGACTGAGGGTTTATTTCTTCCCTTTTTTTGCTTTTCAGTGCAGAAGCGTGGCTGCTGGAAGCGGTATTCCCTCGGTGGGAGCAGGGCGGTGGGGAGGAGGCTGAGGTCTGGAAGCRGTCAGCCCTGGTGCCCCGCTCTCAGCCACAAAATGACAAGTCTTTCTGTCCTGGAAAGTTACATTCAATGGCTAAAGCAATGACTAAATGGCCTAAAGCAGTTGTGTCCCATGTTTCAACTGAGAGCTCACATAGCTTCATACAGAGACACTTGAGCTCTGCATACCTTCCTATAACACGACTAGATGAGTCTACGCTACACGAGCAAAATATTGATCACGCGATGGAGAAGGCTGTTGCAGCCTTCAGAGATGTAATCAGGGAGTTGGCTACGGTCAAAATGGACCATTCAGTCTGACTGTACCTGGTTTGTAGTGGTAGATTTACCCTGGACTGTCAGGGGTTTTCTCCTGCTGGGCACAGCTTGAGAGGACCTGGGGAAGGCATATGATGCAGCAGGGCCACATTCCCTTCTTTGATATATTACTGGGATGTTGCAAGAATTTGGCCAAATCACTTCTCAATTTGTGGGCATCAGTTTCTCCACCAGTAAAACAGGAATGATGCCATCAGCTTCCTCTGCAAAGTACTCCAAGATGGAGGTTAGAAAGCACTAATGAAGAGCTGGCTATAATTACATCCAAATTTAGAAAGAAAAAGGGCTCTTGTTCCCTTGGACCTAATGTAATAAATAAATAAATGGAGCAGTCCCGGCTTTATTGCCAATTCCATCTGATTAGATGGAACTTAATTTCCGACATTTTTTCTGCTGGTGGCCGTATTATAAAGGCCCCCCACAGAACCAGCTTGACCTCTGGGTGCCTCATAATTTTCCTGGGTATGAAATCACTCTCTTAACAGAATTAGTTTCCTCAGCATGCCTTTGTGGGGCTGGTGCTTTAAATCAGGCAGACCCAAGCAGCTGTAGCCCTGACACGGTCATTTTACAGCTGGCTGCTGTTTGTCGCCTCTCCCTCTTTCCCAGCTGGTAAGTACTGTTTTACCTTCCTTATTGCTGTGGAGATGACATTATCTTACACTGGAGAATTTCCCTGCCATACAGTTGCTCTGGATAATGTTTGTGTACAGATGATGTTTATGAAAGCCAGGGGGCAATTTGCTTACTGCAGTGGGCACCGTTGTGACATGTAAAATCATCGTACACAAATACCATTGACTAAACTGCTCCCTTCCTTCTCATAATTCATTATCGGAACAGGTTACCCACGGATGGGAGGGAATCTCCATCACTTGGAGCCTGTAAATCAGGCCCGGCTGTCTTTCCAAGGAGCGTGCTCTCGCCAAGCTGCATAGCATTGGGCTGGATGGGGACGTCGCCAGGGAAAACTGACGGGCTCCCTTACGCAGGCGGGCGGATGAGATGACCATAACGATCCCTCTGGCCCTAAGACTGCAGATCTACTGCTGCAATTCTGCTTGTGCCAATGCAGAAATCAGAAGACTGATGGATAAAATACATCCCTCTGCCTTCCTGAAATCTCTCCAAAGGCCAGGGCTGTGATACGCATTGAGAACACCAGCCTGCTCCAGAAATGGTAGATCCAGCTTGCGTGGAAAACTTAATTGCTTTCCCTGCCTGGGCCCCTTGACTTGTTGCCGTCTGCGGAAACCTGAGTAAAGACTGCCCGGATCCATGACAGTCAATGGAAAAGGGCTCTCTTCTAGCCAAGAAGGAAAGGGAGTGCTGAGCCAAAGCCCTGCACTGGATGCACTGCTCTCCCAAATTCAGCTGCTGCTGATGGCCTGAGGAGGGGAAGAAGTGCGTCCATGAAGCCTCTGCTTTGAAATAATTCGCCAAGCTTCTTTGCCATGTTCAGCATGGGGCTTGTCTATCCCAGCAGCCAGCTCTGACCACCTGAGATCACCCCTCGTTTGCTCCTCGTCTGGGAGCACGCCCGGGAAGGCAACGTTAGCACAAGGGTGAATAGGTGGACGTTTCCATGCAGCCCGGTGCTGCAGGCAGGATGTCAGGAGGCTGCTTAGGCTCCAGTGCTTGTGGTGTGGCTCTGAAGATCAAGGCTAGAAACGAACTGTTCCACTCAGCTTTCAAACACACAAATATACTGAAATTATTATGAGGGGTGTCCCCTTTTAGTTCATCTTGTACTTTAACTGGGACCACAAAAGTGCCTGCTTGTGATAAGAAGTTGCTTTTATTGTTGATCAATTATTGATCTGTGCAAAGAATAGGTTTGTACTATTCTATTAAAGCTGTGCAAAGAACAAGAATAAAGTTATTATTTATGGTCAGGAATACTTGTTTTATGCTCTCCGTGATGTCAGTAGCCACCGGCTCTCCTTTGGTGCTGCCCAGTCTGTAAATTCATCAGGGCAGGGGAATTCCTGGTTGGCACCTACCACAGCGAAACTCTGACCTCCTGGCTCCCAGTGATGGATACCCTCCTTATCACAGGTATAAAGTTTCTTTACCTCTAGGCTGTGATAAAGAGGGTGTGTGTGGACTGAGATAGACAGACAGTTTTCTGCTGAATTTGGGTTCAGCTTGTGCTGACAGCGATTCCAGGTTGCTATTGCATGTGGCGCAGGCGGTCAGCAGCTGTGGGTCTGCTCCAGGCCTGCCTCAGCCCCAGTGCCTGGGGATGGCAGAAGCCGGTGCCTTGCCCCATCACTCCTGGCAGCCTTCCCTGCTGATGGGTGTAAGGGACACTCCTGCTCATGCTGGTGTTCTCTCCCATGAGATGGACCGTCTGCAGCCCCGGTCTCCAGAGAGCTGAACAGAGAACCACCCCGTGTGCACCAGCTCGCTCCAGGCTCTCTCTGAAATGTCCCTGTGTTCACCAGTTTCAAAAATACAGGCCAGCAGCAGCAAAACGGTGTCCCCCCCCATAGCAGAAAAGTTCTATGCCTGTGGCTGCTAAAGACTCTGCAAGCATCAGCCCCTTGGTCCCCGGGAAGCTCCTGGGATGTGAGAAGCAATATTACCCCTATTTTACATCCAGGAGTGAGGAATTTGCCTGTGGCTGTGCACAACTGGGAACTGAAGCCACATGTCCCTAAGACCAGCTCCGTCACATTTTTGGGTCTGCCAGTATTTTCCTGTGTTGGGTCTGTGTAGACCATTAATGGCTGTGTCGTCGCCTTCCTGTGCAGCTAATATAAAGCAGCATAATCATTTTCACTTAATACTAAATAATCATTACGTAGTTGGAGTTTGCTGTTTATGTTGAGGGTTGTTTACGTTCTGCATGAGATGAAGGTCATAGGGAGAAGTGTTTTTTTATCAGACCAATTAATATATCTGGAAGAAAGCAGACAAGTTCTCAGGCATTCAAGCCCTCTGTCTGGTCTGAAACAGAAGCAACAACCTTCCCGCTAAGCTTAGGCTGAGAAAGATTGCTCGGCGGCCATGGTGTGACATCCCTTTTCATCAGCATTACTCTCCCTCAAGCAGCCCTGCTGATCTCTGGCCCCAGTCACGCTGCTGCCCGTAGCCGACCCGGCTATTTGTGTGGCCACAAAGGCAGACCAGAATGCTGGTGCAGCTGAAGAACATCCCTTTCTATGGGTGGCGTTGGCCATGTCCCCCACAACCCGCCACATGGTCGCAGGCACGCTGGCAGCTGCCGAAGGCAAGCACGTGGGAGGGAATAAGCGGCGGCAGGGCAGCGGGGCTGGCGCTGGAGGGAGCTCATCCAGTGCCAGCAGCGCTGCTGCTGCGTGGGAAAGCGTGATGGGATCTCAGGTGTATCAGMTGGCTGGGAGGTAACATGGGGAGACCCGTCCTGGGCTGTTCCAGGCTTCCTGTCAGTCTGCAATCAATAGTAACTTTGAAGGTTAGCAATTTATTAACTGCAATGTCGGCGTCACAGATCCTATTTCAAGCAAGCGGCTCCCAAGTCTTTCCACCCTCACCGTAAGTCCCACTTGTGCTGCACGGGGTCTGGCCAGCAGCACGGACGCAGAGCGCCGAATCACCGGGCACTGCTGAACGCAGTCCAGTAGCGCTCACCCGTAAAATGTKATTTTTGGCTGCAGTGACTAGGCGAGAGCAGCAGTACTTTCAGCCTTAATGCTGTCAAATCTGGGCTCACTGTCTTTTGTCCTCTTCTCCATATAGTAAGAGGTTTAGTACCTGAGTTCTACTCTAAGCACTAGCACCAGGAGCAAGAACTGAGCATCAGTGCTTAATTTCTTCCACACAGGCCATGGTAGGAACATGAAAACTTGGATTTCTTTCTGAAAAACAGAGCAGCTTTAAGTGTTTGAAATGAAATTTTCTTTCACCTATATTTTTTGCCCTTAGAAGGCGGAGAGATTTCACCAGTCATTTTTGTTACCCTCCCTTAGGCAAAAATGGTAGAATCAAGCTTGGAAAGGTCCGCTGAGATGAATCTGGTTGAAAAATCACCCTTCTGGAGCTTGGCTTGGTGGTTACAACACAAAAATTGTCAGGTTGGGTCAGATCCTTGCCCAGCTCTGGGAGGATAAACTGGTTTCTGGTAGCTGTCCCAGTTCATCCAACCCATGTGATTAGGTCAGGCAACTATTAGTTTTCCCCTGGGAGGATAGGAACAAATAACCTCATACTTATCAATTTCTGGCATAGCCTGCACCTCCCATATTTCAGCTGCTTCCCTTTGCTTGACGTCATCCATTGCAACGTGCCGTTAGTTAAAYGGCCTGTGGTTTCAGATGGGATAGCACGTGTTGGACAAGCAGCCYCTTCTCAACTATTGATGAAGGCACATCCCGAGTGACATTGGACCGAGACTGTGTAGCTCTTATGGTGACTTCCTCTATCTTAGGAATTTAGCCATCTGCTTGCATGAATATCATGGTTTTTTTAATGTCCTTGACCATCTACCTCTGCACTCCTAACTTTCAGACCACCACCACTGTGTGTATAGCAGTAATTTTGCCTCTCTGCTGCTGTATACCAGCAAAAAAATGAAGAAAATAATACAAAACTTTCAGCACTAACTTTGGGATTAGAGGAAAGAGTGTCCTGATAACAAATAGTTCTATTTGCTCCATACAGAACTTTATCTTGGAATTAATAATATTAATATCTCCCATTTGTAGCACAAATTTTGACTCCAAAGCACAGAACAAAGACTTGTGTAATTCTCCTTTCAGCACCTACCCTGCAGCACATGTAGTTATCCTTCTTGTACAACTGGGAGAAATAATATGCAAGAAGGAGGCCAGAGAGGCCACAGATCTTGCTCAAGAACTCAGTGGTCCTGTAGCAGGTGTATGTGAGTCTCCATCTCCCTTTGCTTTTCTCTTTTATTCTGTCCTTTGGTGAAACAAGTGAAGTTGAAAATATGTGGGTTTGAATGGCTGTGTCTGGTCTCCCCTATGACCTACCTCAAACTTGTTTCTTTTGGAGCTTGGCATTCATGAGCACCTCCCAAACTTGTCCCTCCTAGCACTTAATGCCTTCTGTTCTCTAAGGATTTCCAAGGAGTTCCCAGCAAAAGTGACCTGCAAACCCCACTGCAATCAATTAGGGGTATCTGACTGACTTAGAGGGTATTTTGTCAGGCCCAACAGATGATGAGGATCACGTGCAGCAGTATTAGGAATTTCAGATGAGGGGGTGCCCCAACAAATGTCTCCCATTATGAGATGTGTCGCAGGATTTCGTCTGTCTAGGTACAGCTCTAGGGCCCTCATTTGCCAGGGGTCTTTTGAAGAATGACTGCAGGGTACTATGGAAAGGGGCTTTTGTTTGTTTGTTTTCTTGTTTTTAAACTATGGAAGGAAGCTGAACCGTTCTGACCCTGCTGGGAGCTGAACACATTTTGCCGAGATAATTTTGCAATATTGATTGGGTGCTTGGAAGTATTAAATCGTCTCCTGCTTGCACATAAACCTTCTCACCCTTATTTTTGTGTCTTCATCCAAAACCCTCACTCTGCTCTAAGATTGCCAACTGTTTCCACCTAACTTGGTGTGGTCCAAACAGTAATGAAGTCTGACAACACTCTATAAAACCGAGATTTATTGAGGCAGTAGGAAAGATGAGCAACAACGTGCCCATACGGCGACTCAACCAATCACTGACAGCAAACACAGGATCATAAGCGATGCCATGGCTCCTGTGCACTGCCAGGGACACTTGGTGTTCAGGTCATCTGGTAGCAACAGCGAGTGATGCAAATGCCTTTTGAATTCAGGTGAGACTTGCGCCATCCCTTGGCTCCACCAAAGGAAGTGAGATGTGAGAGAAGCATACCTTACTGAATAATGTGGGCAGCATCCTGCCTGCGCTGCCCATGTCGGGCAGGGGCCAGGGTGCTGGCAGTCTGTCTACACTGCCGATATTGGTCAAGGGGCAGGGTGTCAGGAGGCAGGGTGTCACTTGGCCACTGTCCTGTGGCTACAAAGGGATTACAAAGTGGCCTATTACGATATTTTGGGCAGATGTGTATGTTTGGGTGAGCCCTTTGTTTTCAGCTCCTCTGGAAGAACAATCGGCACCAACAATATCAACAGAAACAGCTCCTCACTACTTCGAAGCAATCCCCCTCCCCTTCCATCCCCCATGCAGAAGAAGAAAGGTCAAATGCTCTTTATTCTTAGTGACCTGGCTGTCATTTACATTTACCCGGTGCTTTACACCACATCATCTCAAAGCCCTTCATGTCACCGTAGTAAGCAAGTTTTTTTCCTCTACTGTGCAGATGAGGAGAACAAGGATGACAGGGACAGCCCCAGGCAGTAGTGGGGCCAGATAGCTGAACATGGCTCCTTTCGGAGCGTGTGGGAAGACAAATGCACTGTCAAGTGTGAATGATCCGGTTGCCCTCTGTGGCATCTGCAGTACAGCATGCCATGGACAGAGGTGGGAGTCTGTTGCCATGTCTCCTCTGAAACCTCATCCAACCCTTTCCCCTGTGGTGCTCTGCAATGCCGTGCACTCCCGTACTCTTGTCTCCCAGGATTTGGGAAAAATGGTGGAATTTGCCTTCAGGCAGCAAGTCAAGCGTGGTTTGTAAACCACACTGTATTTGTTGACATCTCTTGTGTCATGCTGTGTAGCAGGAAACCTATCCTCACTGTTGGAAGTGCCCGCCCAATAAACAACGCATGTTATCTCTTATAGATATGCCAGGGCCTCATTTTACTTCATCTACTCCTCTGTCATGAGCAATATTCTCTTAATATTTACAGTGTTTTTCTGGTGATAGCATTCATATCCCCTCAGAAGAAGAGCTGTCTTTACCAATGTACTGTACTAACATTCCTATACTGAATCCTTCAAAAATATTGACTTTTCGGAATAAAGTGGAAGAGGTCCAGAACTACACGAATGAACGATCTAGGCATATTTACTGAAATTCTCTTGGGCAAGGGCTGACACATCTAAAGATTCACTTAAAAAATCTCTGACTGTACAAGGCACATTATGATCTTATTGAATAAAAATGAGTCTATCCAGGAAAACAGTACAGTTCTGTTAAGTGCTTTCAGATCCTATGGGACAAAGATGTTCTACAAACATCAGATGATGTTTATTACGACTGTACTAGATAAGATCATGTAGTGTGAATAGCTCACTAAATAGTTATATGTGTTAAAAAGAGACAGAGAAACAGCAACCACTATTTATGCTCTACAATACCAACCAGTAARGTGAAATACCTGTGCTGGCTTGATATTACCCTGACAACAAGCAGCCTTTCAGTAGAGACTAACTCACCAAAGGCATGTACGGTGCGTATGACAAACCGTGATTAAGAGTGATGCTTTGAAGGTGTAGGACTGCAACTTTTAGATGCATTCAGTCCTTCCACCATTTCAGACAATCCTTTGCTCATAGGTCAGCGGTGCTTAGCATATGCAAGGTGCCCTGCAATAACTTTTAAGTATTCTGAAAGTACCCAAGAAGTGTCCTATTGGTAGGACTATGGACCATTTGATATGGGGGTTTCAAGGGGTAGGGGAGATGTTGGAGACACCCCAAAGACCTAATGTAACATGAGGGTGAGGAAGAAAGAGGAAAGCACTGACAAGAGCAGGGAGGATCAGAACTATTCCGTACCTTGCCCCTGGCTGGAGGAAGATCCTCCAAGGAAGAGGCTGCTGCTGGCAGAGGGAGACAGCCCTGCTCCGTCTGTGCTGAGGCACTGTCCTCGCAGCTGGGTGGATCGCAGAAGTCCCAATGGCATGTTAGTACCTGCAAAGTTTGTAGAGAGCAGTCGGAGTAAAACCTTTTGGTGCAGAGGCCAGAAAACATTTTTCTTCCCCTTCCCATTCTATTTTCATGCAGGCTGGTTCTGGATCCAGCTGCTGGTTCACAAGCGTGTGGAGTGAGATGCCCGGATCCACACGACCCCCTGCCCTAAGCCCAAAGGTGTGCCCAGGTTGATGGGAAGACATTTGGCTGTCAGGGCAGCAGGTGTAGTTTGAAGAGCCATTTTCTGTCTTCTCTGCCCTATGTACAATTTACTTCATGAGCTTCCAGCCAGACCATGCGGATGGATTAACATATGTGAATAAACACAAAGGCATTTACTCCTTAAAAACAATGCAATTCTCTCCTCAGTTAAGGAATGAAATTCTGCTGACTCTGTTGGTGTCCCTCCTGGCTTGTGCAGATCTCTCCGAGCTGAGACTCAGTCTCTACTTTATTTTCATCCTTTAAAACCTTCGCACTGCGATTTACTGTATTCCTGACTCAAAAGCAATATCCACTATGCAAATTATTGGCAGAAAGAGATCATTTTGTATCCAAGGTCAGCACAAATTTACACTGAATTCATTATACTGCAGTTGGCTTGGAAAGGCTTCTGAATGCTAAGATTGTTTATACAGTTTTTATTTCTTTATCTTATGCAGAGTTGGTCTTACACCTAGAAAGATATTTTGATGTTTTAATGGAAATCTCTAGTCATTTTGCACAGAGAATTGGAAAGAAATAGGAGCGCTGAAAAGGACTCTCTGTCCCTTGCTATTGCTCTCTCTAAATCTGCAGACAAACCAAGAGCAGCTGGCTGCACGTGCGACCGCAGCTTTTGCATATGTACAATAGGTAGGTGTAAATGAAAACCAGTGATTTACCAGCCCCGCTATACTAATGGCTGCCAGTCACATGCCCTGGGTGACTGTGATTCACTGTGTCAGGCAGGATCTGTCATGGCAAATAATGTGAGTGATGCTGGTTGACATGTTGTGTCATCCAAGGAATCTGGAAAATGAACAATGTGATAAAATTCCTTTTTTTTTTATTAGCTTCTTTTTTAAGGATATCTTCCTGATAGTCATGCTTCCTGAGCAGTTTGTTTCTTTCTTTCTTTCTTTCCTTTTTAGGGGAAAGAATTTCCATCTTATCAAAATGGAAAATCTCAATAGCATCCCACTGAAAATTAAAAAAAAATATAAAAAATCATTCCTGAAAACCATTCAGTTTGAGTGTATTCAGCAGCTTCTGCCAGAAAACTCTTCCATTGGAATTTTTTTTACCAGCTCTACATAGAAGTTAGCTGAGCAAAA
Source organism: Oceanodroma leucorhoa (assembly GCA_030449065.1). Taxonomy (NCBI): domain Eukaryota; kingdom Metazoa; phylum Chordata; class Aves; order Procellariiformes; genus Oceanodroma; species Oceanodroma leucorhoa. Next base: position 3,627,513 of record JASVER010000004.1, read on the forward strand.
AGTTTCTTCAGACTGGGGAATTACGTATCAGGCTATGTAAGAAAAATTACTTCCTGATCACACTTTTACTCAATCGTTTCATGGAGTTTGACTGCCCCGTAGCAGTCTATCTTTAGCAGGATCATTATGAGCTATCGCATATTGAATTAACAAAATGCCAGCTGGATTCCGAGGGTAGAAGGGTGTAAATCAATAGTAGCTGGAAATAAAGAGTGTTGTCCAATAGCTAGATGACGAAAATCAGAGCTCACATGTTTGTACACTTCACTGAACCTGAGATACTGATTCCCGTTGTGACCTTGGGCAACCTTTTGACCTCCTTGTGTTTGGTACAGGTTTACTGCATAATTGAGAAGCAGTAAGACTTTACCAAACCCAGATTTATGCATCAAAATCTTGTCCATTTGGGGAAATTGATTTCCAGAAATATTTCTTACTTCTGCAGTGGTCATAAGCAATCAATTCTTTGGAGTGCTATTCAGTTTCTGAAATAGGAGTGGAGTGTAAAAGAAGGAAGCTATGAAGAACTAATATGAGAGAAGAGGAGCGTATCAATACCAGGAGCAGTAACCATAAGCTGCCATACTAAGAGTACATTCCTCTCCTGGGAGGATGTCTTCTTGACTGGGTGCAGCCATGTAGAGTTGCATGAACTCCATCTGGTCTGGAATCTGCTTAATAAGTCAGCCATTTATAGCCCGTATTCTTTACATGAATCCCCAAGGGATGAAATATATTAATACAAGCCCAGACGAGAGCAAAAGGGACTTGACTTGCTTGTCCTGCCTGCACAGGCATACTCAGAGCAGCAGATTAATTTCTAGATGCTTCAGAGAAGTAACAACAACCCCTTCTGATGTTCTTTTGCTAAGATGTTTCCTGCATCAAGTTATAACCGAACAACCGCTGGAGCAGTGTAAATGTAGAACAGGACATTTTCCACTGAAAAACAACAGGGCAGAGAGGGAGAAGGAAACTGAAATGACATATTGTTTGTCCTGGCTACAATATACAGACATTATGAAAAAACAACACTAGAAAACCTTAGGATACATGGTTCTAAGAGTTGGGTTTATGCTGAAATTGTGTATTTCTAGTTTCTGAAAAGATTCTTGGGCAATTCTGTATTACAGACTCCAGATCCCTTTCTCAATTGGCTAACAAGGTTAATAATTTATTCATTTATTTCTTAGCTTCTTTCAACCAAGAAATGTGTTACAGCTAATATGAGGCAGCTGTTTAGGGAAGACTTGGGACCAGATGTGACATTTTCAGTATGATGATAAGATAGATGTTGTCAGTCCATAGTATCTAAAGGAGTTCAGCTACCTGAAACTTCTTTTGAAAAATAAGTGGGGACCTGGGTGCTCTTTCTGGGACTGACTGACTTCTCTGAATGTGGAAGATGGCAAGTCACCCATGACAATAGCTAGTGACATATGTCGTTAGATAACGGAGTCTTCACCCAAAAACATACCAGGTGCTCTTGTGCTGTGGTGCAAGGCAGGCAACACACGCCTTCTTTTTCACACTGTGAAGTGGAGCTTTGGTGGCTGCGATAGAGGCCCCACTGTCTGTTGCTGAGAAAAAAACCCAAAACTATTAATTCTGTCTTAGGGTCTCAGGTGCATTGCATCAGGCCCAAAGGAGATGTGGGTCCTGCTGATGTGCAACTGGTATGGAAGGTGGACCTGGCTGGTGTTCTCCAGAGGGTAGATTTAGTGAACTGTGGGCCTGCAATGGCTTTGCACCGCTGGATCTGGCAGTCAGCAGCCATGCTGGAGGCTGCTAAAGCAGCGCAATATGTCCCAAACGTCCTACCTGCCTTGGTGCTGTTGACTGTCCTGTTTCCCACATGTGGACAATCTGCATGGAAGGCTCAGAGCACACTGCTCTGCCCAGATGGATGGAGCCTCTTGCAGGAACACTTTGTTGTGGGAGGTGAACGTGAATTTGAGGAAAGCTGCTGGGTCTTCCTTTCATTGGCATAGCCATGGGTTTTTCACTTACTTGACTGAGGCAGAAAGATATTTCCTCAATCGCCCAATATTTTAGAGAAACCCATCTAAGAAAGGTCTTTCAGATGAAAAAGTAAGACGTTCAAGGAGGAGTCAATGAGCAAGTTTGCCCCAACAATTTCATATAACAGGAGACCACAGACAGTGATGTGGAAGAAAAGTGGAAAAAAAAGCCCCAAACCTTGTATTTACATTGTACCAGTAGCAGTGAGGATAGTGCCTTCAGACAGCCGAGGAGGATAGTGGAGTTCTGCAGAAGGAAGCTTCTTGGCTTTAATATCTTACAGCAAACAAGAAAGAGCCGTTCGACATCAACAACATAAGCAAAGCAACATCAGCAACCCAAGCAAAGGACCTTTAGTTGCTCAACAAGTCAAACTGATTTGCAGGTGGTTAGAGACCATGACTGTTCAAGCAGTTCTCTATCCTGTAACACCTGGCTATGGTGTCTACTCAGGAGAGCTGTATATGGAAAAAAAAAGTTTAGAAATATTTTATGTTTATTACGGTCCAGATTCACTCTTGTCCCCAAAGTACCATCAAGACAGTGAACAAAAAGAACTTACCACCTTGGGAATAATATAGATTTTATAGTTGGATGACAGTTTCACATTAAATTAATCTAGTCAACTGTATTACTTTGAGAGGTGCTAAGAGGAGGGAGCACTGAGATGGAAGCTATGACAGCACTGAAAACAGGCAATAGGCTTTAAACATGGAAGCAGAGGGCCCTGTAGGGAAGACATGGTTTCCAGTTCAATTTTCTGAAATTTCTGGATTTCTACCACATAATGCTTTACCACTTTTTTGTACAAATGGGAATTTGACTCTAGGAAAAGGGTCATGTGTGTCTTTCCTCAACTCTTGTCCCAGACAGTGACCTGCATGGCTGTGACCAAGTTGACACTTTCTCTTTTATCAAATAGATCTCCTCAAATTATTTTATGCCATTTTTAATTTTCAAAATTAGATTTTAAAGTCGCTTTTTTTTTTAAGCAAGAGGAAAAAAATAGTCTTATTTCAGTTTCTACCCTCTCCCTTTGCTCCCTTTTGACAGTAAGTAAACAATGTCGAGTGTTTACTTAAGAGGACCACTTTTGATTTTTTTTTTTTTACTTGTTCACCTCTTTAAAAGAGAGAAGGTCGTTTCTGTGTTACACAAAGTCAAATTTAGACTGGAGCTTCTTTTTTTAAGAAATAATGCTCACTTTCCTTCCCAACTTCTTTGCCCCTCCCCTTTATTTCACTCTTTTAAAGAGTTAATCTACTAAATTAAAAACTGTGGGGTATTTTTGGATCCAATTCTCAATTAAAAATAGATTTTTGCTCTGTAATGAGATTTTCTTTTTTATTTTTTCAGTATTTTTTCTGTTATTAAAAGGTACAAAATAGATCCACCTTCAATATCTGATTTATTTTTCCTTTCAAACATCTGCCCATGCTGTTCTTTAATTTAATTTCATGCAACCTTTTCAGATTGAAATTCCTTACTTAAAATAAAAAAAAAATATTCGTGGCACATTTAAATTTACTCTGTGTAAGAATGAAATATATACCTGTGATACTAATGCCAAGCTTATCTAGTGGACCCGTGTGTGTGCCTTGAGATATTGGCAGTGAATACTTGACCTTGAAGGTAGGATGTGTAGAGGCAAAGGGTGAGTGAGATTGCCTTAGACTGAAGTTAAGCTCTCAGCATATTACAGTGCCAGTTCTCCTTCAGCTTCCTCTCTTGCATCGACTTTCGTATCCTTTCTTGGGGTTACAACCCAAAAGCTGAGCAGTGCCAATTCAACCTACTTATTCTTTCTTGATCAGTTCTGTGTCTGCTACATCTTTTTTGAAATGAGGTGACCCAAGTTAATGCCATTTTCAGGACACTTCTTTTTTCTTATTCACCTTCTTACTCTTTGTAGCTCACCTCTAACTGGAAACTTTCAGAGCACATTAATGGTGTTTCTCATAGTAGAACATTTCAGTGACTTTTCTGCAGTGTAGTCTGTTGGTAGGTCACTGCAAAGCGGAGTTTGATTCCCACATGTACTAATGCCTGACTCTATGACTTTGTAGATGGTCTTTAACTCCTCTCTTCTTATTTTCTTCATCTGTATGATGGGGATAGCGATTCCTTTCCACTTTTAAAAGTGTGAATGTGAACTACTCCAGTAGGATTCAGCATCATTACTTTGCCTTTGATTTCATTCATCTGAGGTTTGGCTACTTTTACCTAAATTTCTTAAAGCCTCCTTAACTTAGGCTTTCCACTAGTTTTACTGTTTGTTATCTCAGTAGTATCCTTGCACTCTTTTCCTCCTTTTGAGTCTGCAAATCTACCCTATTACTATCGCTGTAAAACTGCATACATATGACATGGCCTTGACAGATCAGATGTTCAGCTATCTTGCTCTGAGCCTGTCAGCATTGTTCTGCATATTTGTTTCACGTTAATACCCTGTGTTTTTCCCATTCTGCACAAACATACAGAAAACATAAAGAAATAGTTTATAACCTACAAAATATAAAGCCAAAGGGGAAAAAACAGGCAAAAACAGGGATGTGAAAAATGGGCGCAGAAAGTTGAAACAGCTGACTCTGAACCCTGGCTGTCTCGCTTGAGGTCCACCCCTGCAACCACTGGAACCAGTGACTATGATTTCCCTGGGGCTAACCTCTGATAATCCATTATATACAGATTTTTTGCTGTGTATGGGGATGTCCACACACAAACAAACCTAGCCATCTAGTCGCACTGCTTCCCATTCAGCTGTCAGAGCAGGCCTTTATTTTTCTTCTTTTTCTTGCTCTTCTGCTCCTCTGTCTCTGGTATTCTCTAGGCAGAAATTCTTCATCAGTTGTGAAGGACTGTAGCCCTCATCCAGACTTCATTTCAACCCTTTGCTCTTTACTCAATTTGTGAACAGACAATCAAATTCATCTCCCCTTGTTATTATTTAATTCTGCAATTAGGTGGCTTTGGTTTGCAAGGCACTTTGGGCTGTGGATTTCAGGAGAAGTGGCATACAAAATAAATGTCTATTGACTTGGCAAGGCTACGGATGTCTCATTGATTCCAATGTTCTCTGTATTATTCTCTGTCCGTTCCATGCTCAATATCCCCTAGTTTTTATTCTATTTTTTTTGATTGCTGCTGCACGTTGAATACATGTCTTCATTGAGCTGTCCACAATAATGCCTTTACCTTTTTCCTTGGAGATTACAACTAATTCAGAGCCCATAAATGTTTACAAGTAGTTTTAAACTGTTTCCCTTAAACCACATGTCTAGGCTGAGTTTCATCTAGTATGCTACTGTCCAAGTACCTAGTTTGGTTTAGTCCATTTGGAGCTCCTTACAATCTCCTGTCTTGGCTAGGCTGACTTATTTTTGTTTCATCAGCATGTTTTATCCCTTCCCGTTTCCTTTCTGCAGGTTAATGAATGTATATTTTTTATTGCACTTCTGTGATGAGTTGCAGTGTGATATATGGCTGTTTCTTTGAAAGGGAAATGAGACAGCTACCTATTGAGAATGACCCCAGTCTTGGGTTATAATCTTTGGACAATGCTATTTGCTGATCTCCTGGGAATGGGTTTATTGACTTCTTTTTATGGTATTTTGAATTGTAATTATTTACAAGCATTACACATGGTTTTTCGTGGTCTGAATTTATCTGAGGACCTAACAGCCCCTTTTTATTGTGAATATAGTTTGACAAAGTCCCTGCATTACTGGAATAAAGGTTTTCTCCCCCGTTTTATGGATAGAAATCAAAATCACTTGGGAAAAAAGATCACAAAAGATAACAGGAAAAAGGTCTACCCAGCCCAGTCCCTCATAGAAATGGGACAGAAAAGCAGTAATACTTTTAGGATACTTTTCCAGCCTTCAGCAACTTGGGTTTCTCAGGGATTTCCACAGGCAGAGTTGGTATGTTTACATTTACTAGCCCTCCATGGCAAGCAGGCATTTAACCCAGGATAAGGAAAACTGGTAAAAATGGTGGAAGTTTTCTGAGTGGTTCCTGCTTGGTGGCTGCTCCTGCTGGTAAGGTTTTCTGGGTGGTTTCTTCAGAGGTAGGAAAATTGTTCTCAGGCAGGTCCAGGCTTGTGGACATATCTGTGTATCTTCAACACAGTAGCATCATCATCATGCCCTTGCTCCAGGAAAACTGCCCCTGCTTTGGTAGGCACTCCCATGGCTGGGTTGTTGGTTGTCCATATTTTTACATCAGCCAGGAAGGAAATAGCATGGCTTTAATGACTGGGGAGACCTTTCCCTGAGACTTCTCCAAATCTGCAGAGCAAGCCAAGGACAGTGCTGGTGGAAGCAACTTTTCTGCCTTGAACTGTAAACTCTACCCTTGCTCCTATATGCTCCTTTTTTCCTCTCTTGCTGGTTAATCTCGGTTCCTAATCTTGGCTTTAATTGGCACTTGCTATTTCTCTTGCCAGAGACTCTCAGGGCGTTTATTCTTTAGCATATTTAAGTTTCCAAGGTCTAATGGGGCCTTCCATTGCTCTCTTCTCAGCTGTCTCCTCTTTGAACCCCATGGATGATAGGTTTGCATGATAATTCAGGCTGAAAGGGACCTCAGGAGGTCTCAGGTCAAAATTCAGCTCATAGAAAGGCCGGATGTGAGATCAGATCAGGTTGCTCAGGGCTTTATCCAGTTTAGGCTTGAAAATGTCCCAAAGGGAGACTACACAAGTTCTCTGGGTAACCTGCTCCAGTACCTGACTGTCCTCATGGGGAAAAAGTTTTTCCTGCTACCTCGTTTGAATCTTTCTTGTTCCAATTTATGCCTGGTGTCTCTCATCCTCCCACCATGCATAGCTGCGAAAAGATTGGACATCTTCTTGATGACCTTCTCACAGGTCTGGGCAGGCTGCTATCAGGTCCACCTGAAGCCACCTCTTCTCCAGGCTGAACAATTCTAGTGCTCCAGCTCCTAACATTTTTCTCTAAAATTTTCAATGTCTTTCCTGTACCGGGGGGCTCAAAAGGACACAGTGTCTAGATGTGGTCCAACAGGTGCTGAGTGGGAGGATAATCCCTTCCCTCAAGCTCCTGGCTGCGCTCCCTTTAGCACAGCCCGAGATGCTGTTAGACGCCTTCGCCAGGGCACGCTCCTGATGCACAGGCAGTGTGCTGTCTGCCAGGACTCTCCAGAGCCTTCACAATAAAGCCAGTCAGCCCCAGCCTGACTCTGGGTAGAGTACAACCCATTAACCACTCTCCTCTGAGCCCAACCCTCCAACCAATTTTTACCAACCCGGTTGTCCACCCATGCAGACCACAGCGTTCGAACTCAGATACAAGAATGTTCATAGAATCATAGAATCATTAAGGTTGGAAAAGACCTCTAAGATCATCAAGACCAAGCGTCAACCCATCACCACCATGCCCACTAAACCATGTCCTGAAGTGCCACATCTACATTTTTTTTGAACGCCTCCAGTGATGGTGACTCCACCACTTCCCTGGGCAGCCTGTTCCAATGCTTGGCAAGTTGTTGGAGACACTGTCAAAAGCCTTGCTAAAGTTGACATAAGTGATGTCCACTGATCTCCCCTTGTCCACAAATCCAGTTATTTTATCATAGAAAGCAATTGTTTTGATCAGGAGTGATTTACCTTCAGTAAATCCAAGCTGACTCAGCTTAGGGGGCTCCTTGCTGTACTCCTCCCAATGAGTGGGATGGGACCTGTTCAGCCCCAGAGTCTCAGAAACATTCTCAGAATCTAATTGCTTTACCATTTTTTTTTCTTTGACCTTTAGTTCTTTTTTGTGTTTCATTTTTCTCACTTGAGAAAGTGCATTTCTCTCTTTGGCAACAGTTCATCCTCCTCCCTCATGAACAGTGAAGCAAAAAGTTCATTTAGTTTTTCTGTAATGCCTACCTCTTCTGGCATCTCGTCTCTGCTCTTCTATGTCTGGGAGATGCTAATGACACTTTTGTGGACCTCTTTTTCCTTGTAAGTTTGGAAAAAAGCTCTATTATTCACCTGAAGTCCTTGTGCAGTCTTCATTTCACTCTTTCCATAGCTTTTCCTGTTTGTCTGGTGTGGGATTTTTCTGTTACAGCCATCGCCCCATACTGCAAGATTTCTCTGTCTTCCTTAGCACAGTACCTGCTGGTTTTTATGACTTATATTCTTATCTTTCATTACTTTTTGTTAAATCTGAATTTGCTGCACTTCATCTAGCAGGAGCATAAGAACATTTGACTTTTTTATTATTTTTGGTATCACTCATTCTTTTTTTCCTTTTCTAAGTTATTTTCTAATATTGCTGTCCTCTAAAATGCTGACTAATGGAAGTCTGATACCCATACTAGGAAACCTGCAAATACACAAGACTCCATTTTCTTTTTAATCTTGCTCCTCTCTCCTGTTTGGGGAATATAGAAGCAATGGAGCAACCCAGGAGCCCTTCTGCCATGTGGGCTGCATTGACAACTTCCCCTCTGTGCAGCCCTGCTCTCTCTTTTACATGCATATGATATCCCAGTTACCAAAAGGCAGGGGTGTGGTGCTATCTGCTCAATGTCTTTCTCGCACAAAAGCCCTTTGAGGAGGACAGCACCATTTAAGCCATTTCACAATCAAAGGTCTGAGGAAGAGAAGGCTAAATAACATGTCTAGGCCATGGGAGACACAGAACTGTAGAACTGTACTGACTGGCTCCTTTGGGGGTTGCACAGGGTCCCTGAGTCCGCTGGTTTCTTCCCATAACAAAATCTTAGATAATATACAATGAAGTACCCAAATGTACTTGCCAGAATTGAGCAACTGGCAAAACAAAGGCCGGGGGTCACTTCAGGATTATAGATGTCCAGAAGGGCTGGTATGCATTTTTGACAGGGTGGGAGTAGTCTTGTTTTCTTGAGTTTTACATGGGATTTACAAATATAAAGTACAATGTCCTTCCGAGGGAAGAATCACAGACAGATTTGCTCTTGGGTTTGTTTGTTGTTTGTTTTTTTTTTTTAAGAAATCTCTGGTATGCTTTTCACTTCCTTAGTATTTGCACTTAGGTTATTTAGGGTCTCAGCTCTGTGTGATGTTTATTTCAGTCAGGACTTTCATTCTTAGAAGTTCTAGTTACGGTGTAAAAGGCTGCTCCTTTGCTTCAGCACAGAATTTTTCTCTGAGTATTTCAAAACATTTGATAAATCCCCCTGTCATTAATTGATGGACTATTTTACTGAATACCTGTGGATTGGTAGGTTTTTTTTAAAAAAGATCAGGATAATTAGGCAAAGAGTGTTAAAAAAAAAAGTAACTAGTCATAAATTAGAGACACAGCTGCAACCTGCTCCCCTTCCTAGTCCAATCAGAAACCCATCCTGCTGTTGGATATCTAGTTTCCTTCTTGTTCTCTTTCAAGGGCCTTTTTTTTTTTCCACTAGAGATGAAGAGTGATTAAAAAATAAGTCACAACAGCTTTAAGTATTCCCGACTGTTACTCTATTATGGATCTTTATACTTTTTGCAAATAGATACATGCATGTAATATGTATAATATGTACATATAATATTTACAGAGATCCAGTTTTCCAAAAGCAGGCTGATGATGTTAGCCTCAGCTCCATACCCCTGCAGACAATTACTTGACATGATTTCTGGACATGCGAAGTGTCAGTAGCTCCTTCTTCACTGCTTGGAAGAGCTCATTGCTTGAAAGAAGTGCAATTGCTGCCCTTACCCACATGGCCCATCCTAACTAGGGAAGAAAATCTGAGGATTCGAGGAACTGCTGGAGGCCCCCCTTGAAACCTCATAGCAAAATAGGAGATGGCACCTCGCCAGACTGGCAGCCCCCTGATCTAGCCATCTAGCTTGTGTTTARGGATTGCTCATACATGCCTTTCTTATTTCATAAAGGAAGGCATTAATAATTCCTAGTGGGGGTCAAGTATTTCCCACTCCATCTCTTTACCACCCATGAAGATCACAGAATAAACCTCCAGTGAAGGACATTGTCTGACACTCAAACAGTGGAAATTTTTGTCTGTGGCTCTACAGCAGTCAATGGGCGGCTGTGAGAAGATGCCCAAGCCTGGAACTTCTCATGCCGGCCCACGCTGTGACTCTGTCTGCCTCACTGTGCATTGCTTGCAGTGTAGTTTGGGTGGCCGTACGAGGTGACACAACAACCTTGTGGGTATGTGTCCAGCCAGGACCTGAAGGACAGTACGTCTGGTGCATGGGCCACACGGCCGATGAGCTCAGTCTCCCAGGTGGGTGGCCTCTGCAGCAGCATGCGGTAGGCAGGATGGATGTCCCCTTCCTCACCCCAGCTGCAGGCATTTTTGCTTCCAAACTCATGCTGGCATGGGATTTTTGGGAGTAGCCCGTCTCCTGCCGCTAACCAGGTGTACTGGTTTAGGCTGGGATGGAGTCTCTGTTTTTGCATTGAGCAATGCAAATGGATTTTGGTGGGATTCAGGGAGGGACTTATCCTGTCCCCCCCAGCCCACACTGGGCAGAGACGTCCCTTGCACATGCCTAGCATGCATGTTACAAGATATGGAACAAAACCCAGAACTTACCCTTATCCTACCACTATAAATGCTGCCTCAGCAGCACTTTGGCCAAAAGCTTTGGATGACCAGCTGCACTCCGTTGCTGCATCGTATCTGACTTAACTGTTACTCCATCCTGAACTTCTTTACCTTATAACCCTTAACTCTTTTTATATGAACAATCATTATGACTACCAACTCAGTAAACATTGTTTTAATTTCTGAAGCAGAAAAAAAAGGGTGAATAGTGAGCTTGAAATGATTCACTTAAGTTTCCAATGTGAAGCAGAAATCCCAAGTGCTCATGGTGTTGAGGCTGCCTGTGGGGAAAGAAATAAAACGTGTTTTGTTGTTCATGGATTCAAAATAAAAATGTTGCTCATCAACACAATAGGAAAATCATCAGACAACTCTTTTGAAACTGTTTGGTGACCTTTCTAGCCTGTCAAAAGTTAGTGAAGACATTTTAAAACAAAACAAAAAAATTATCAAATGTTATGAGAATTGGTATGAAAATTAAAACGAAATTTTTTCATCATCAGGATGAATTTCTTGGCATGAGAAAAGAAGAAGTAAAGTGAATTTAGCCCATCCAATGTGATGCATGCACTTAGACTGACATGACAGGGAAAGATAGACTCCCACCAGTCACACAGTTTGCATCTTGCAGGAGATGTTTTATGTATATACATACCAGCTACACCACTTCTTTTCCCTTGGTCTATGCTCTATTAATGAAATTATAYGTGTCATTTTGGTTTACATAAAAATATTTTATTGTAACAGAAACATAGATCCACTATGTAGCCTGTGGTTCTCTCTATGAAATTTTAGATCATTAGTTTCAATGTTTTAGAGCTTCAGGCACTGCTTTGCAGTGATTGTCTAGCAAGCTATGTTACCCATCGCAGTTAAAACATGTAAGACTGCTTTAAAAATGTAGTATTTGTGAGAAATAAAGCAGTCATTCAAATCTGTTGGGATAATTTGCCAACATAGCTACAATATCTTCTCATCTGCTCTCTGCTTCCATTATTGATCGTAACGGGGAAAATGTATTCAATGGAAATGACTCACACTGGGTGACTGTAATTTCATAAGCGAAGGTCACAGAATAAATGAAAATTAGTTTTATATGATTTTGCTTTGTAATTTGAGACAGATCCTTAACTGGTGTAAAATGGCAAGTTTTGCTGAGATCAAGAGTGGTAAACAAATTTACTCTGGCTGAGCAGCTCTGGAGTATGAGACTCAATCAGAAATGTGACACATTTAAGTCCATTGATCTGAAATTTCCTGTTGACCAGATTTATTCAGCTATCTTTAAAAATAATTTTTTTTTCAAGATCAGTTAGGTTTCATGGAAGAAATCCCATCCTTACTGAAGTCAACGAAGAAAAAGACATCCTGCTGTCTTCACTGGAGCATATGCAGAATTAGTGCCTTTATATGCTGCTATCAAAAATGAAGGGAATGGAGGGAGAAAAACAGTCAGTAGCTACACTACAGTTCTTAAGTCAGCAAATAACTGTGCTGGACTTAGTATTTGTGCTTGCATAACATGTAGGTGCCCTGATCTCATTCACACTGAACACCTGACGCCCACAGAGTATAAAGGGGAGTTTTACCAGCTACAAAAGCCAAGGGCTTACACTTTGGTAGTATATCATGAAACTACAGGGAAGAGCAAAGAACTACATCTACTGAGGATGTGGTGTTTTTAAAAGAAGACTGGACAAGTGGCCAAAAAGATATAAAGAAATGCTGCATTCAAGTATGACTGCTGCATGCTTGGAGACTTGAATGAAAGGCAGAAAGCAGGGGAGAGAGAATCAGTAGTCAAGTCTGTCTGCATTTAGCACCAGTGCATGAAGCCATTGCAAGGTCTCGTGCACTGTGCAAGCTGTGTGAGTACTCGTACAAACACTGTTACTCAAGCTACTTGTGATGGGATGAATTTTAATCTTTTGAAAGAGTTTATGCTCTTTCTTTGAAAAATATTTTTTTTTTTGCTAATATATACTAGATTGCTTTTTGGACTCCTGATTTCTAGAATTACACAATCATTTTTCTAAGATGGCCYTGCAGATGGACCTGGCCATAAATCTGTGCGTGGGATGTGCAAGGATGTCATGTAAACCTTGCAGCCTGGGAAGCTGTGGTTCTTCTGCTGAGGGGAACTGCAGCTGCTGATATCTGTGAGTCAAATAAACCTCTGCCTTATTATCGCATTGCTATTTAAAAACATGGAAAAAACATCTCTCTTTGAATAATAACAGAAAAGTTGATTGTTCCGTGCCTTGGGGGCATGAGTTCTGACTTCAGCAGGAACAACAAAAAAATACTGAAATAAAATTAAAATGTTGGAGGTTTGTGGATCTCTCTGAAAAATAATTCAGCTTCAGTTTCACTCCAGTGGGGCCTGGGGATCTGGAAAATATTCTTGATCTACCAGACATTTGCAGAGTTAGTGCTCTTTAAAAAAAAGAAATGTTTTCATATGATTCCTAATTATATTCTTTTCTAATGAATGGAGACAATTTCAGATGATTTGTGGCAGGAGATAGACAGAAATGATGAAAAATCAAACGGGAACAATGTACGCTGATGACTTCCCTAGAGTCTCTGTAGGGTGATTATTATTGCCTTTTACCAGACATAGTGAGGAAAGTGTATCAGTGAATTGGTAAAAGGTCGTTCTACATTTCTTTCTCATTTCCCTAAGAATACAAAGATTAGTCTTTATTTAACTCCCTTCTCTCTAAAGTAGATCCATTAGCAAGTCAAGAATCAAGCTATCGTGATAGACATCCTCAGTGCTGTCACACATGGACGCTTTCCTTCCTCTCCATCCACGGTCTATAGAGAGCTGGTGGCATCCAGCACTGGCTCTTCTCCCACAGATAAAGCCTAATAGAGCCCAGGACTAGTCCACACTGTCATTCCTATGTGGAGTCAATTTTCCATCTTTCCTGCCAGCATCTCACAGGACAAGTCTCATTAATATTGAGGTATTAATGTTTGAAGTCCATGAGGCCGTCAGATACCTGTGCCAGGAGGGACCAGCTACTCCAGCCTCCTGCTCAAAGCAGGGCTAACTTAATCCATCTTGCTCAGAGCCTTGTCCAGGCTGGTTTTGAATACCTCCAAAGACAGAGGTGGCACTGCCTCTCTGGACCCCTGCTCCCTCTGTGAAATCTTCTTTTCTTGTGCCAGGTTGGAGTTTCCCTTGCTGTAACCTGTGACCATTGCCTTGTCCTTTCGCTGTGACCCTGAGCAGAGGGACTCTGGGCACCATCCTGGGGCTGCAGCCCGACGGGGCTGGCAATGAGCACGGGAGGCAGTACAGTGGGCCAGCTCTGACGGTACATCTGGAAGTCTCCTATCCTTCTCCTTTTAAAAGAAGGTGCCAGAAGCCCTCCATTGATGAGAGCTACTGCTTTAGGTATCCGCTTCATGCTACTCATTACAGATTGGCTCCAGCAATGAAGTAAGACTTCAAAGTAAGCATAAGAAAGATTATTACACTTTTTAGTAAGAGTCAAAACTGTAGTAATTTTCACTTACACCACCTTTAGCAAAGCAGTATTCATACCCAGTTCTTTCACCTTCTCACCTTCAGTGGTGCCCTGCAGCATCAAGGTCCACAGCATAGGTCCACTTGTCAAGAAGGAATTTTCTCCTGTATTTTAGTTGGTTCAGTGTTTAATTTCATTGCTATTCCCCTCCTACTGCCTCCATTCCTGCCTCAAGCTTGTGCCTTGAGACAAGAAGAGCACAAATGTCCCTTCTGCCTTCTCTAAGGTCTTCATTTCACAGCCCAAAAGGGAGCTGGCCCTAGTGGTCCCCCCTCCAGCTGACCTGCCCCATGGGGCTCAGCAGTAGCTCTGCAAACATCTCTGATAGTACTGCTGTACAAATGAGATCTTCCAAGAGGGCAGAGCCAACATCTGGAGGTCAGAAACCACTGCAGCCATCCTAAGCTAACTGGTTCCTATTCATGAACTGGGACTTTCAGTTAGATAACTCCAATCATTGCAATTTCTTCTCCTAGGAGAATCTTTCCAAGACTTTTATTGTTTCTGTTGACCTGCCTTGCTTTCCTGTAGCCCTGCGGCTCTGCAATATTCTCTGTGAAATAAGGGGACCTGTAATTCACATGTAGTGTTTATTTGACAGCCTTTCTGTAGTCAGGGTAAGGGAAGACAATGCTGGGGAGGCACGTTTGCTCYGTTCCACCTGCTGTGATCCCAGTATGTTTTGTCTCTTCTGCCTGAGTTGATGTGGTTATGTAGTTGGCACAGACTGAAAATGTCCTGTGGTTGTAACGTTCAGCATTTTAGCTTCTGACTGTTTGCTGAGCCTGACTCATGAAAAAGTTTAACTATCAAGCCAGGGTGAATATTTTGTCATTTGACATTTTTAGAATAATAAATAGACCAGTAATTTATTTAAAAGATATTCTCATTTCATAAATATTTCCATAAAAACTTGAGGAAGCTTAATTATATGGCAATTCTTCACCCCATTGTGGAGGAGCAGAATTATAACTAGCTTCACTTTCCCTGCTCAGCAGCTCTGTGATTTCTGATCATACCTCTAATTGCTCAGAAGCAGAACCTGCTCTCCTCTAAATGATTATTAAATGATTCAGGAATCGTATTTATCTGGAGCAGTTGTTCCAGTGATCTTCACAAAAACCCATGATGGGAAAAGCATTGCTCATTTTGTAAATGGCAGTTCTTACATCTCTTGTATTTCTTCCTTTCACGAAATGCATCTCCTATAATATAGCAGTAGGTCATTTTTTATTTTTCTCTGAAGAAAATAATGTTCATTACAGCTTGATTGGATAAGTAGTTAGTGAGAGATACAGTTGCCTGCATAGCCCGGAAGAGCTGTTAGAAAAGGTTTTAGCAATTGAAGCTCACGGGAATATATAGCTTAAACTTTTCAGAATGAGACCGGGCATCCAATCAATATTTAAGCCTATTTCATGACCTTTTCTCCCTGTGATTTTCACTTGCTGCTCAACTAACCAAGAGCCTGTGATACGACCCTTTCTATTTTAGTATGTCTTTTTTTGCAAAGATTGATAGGGGAATTCTTCTTAACGCTGAAAATCATTAGAACTATTTCACCTCACAATTTCTTTGTTAGAGTACAAACAGAATTATAGATGGATACAGGAATCTGCAGTCTGAATACTTCATATTGACAACAGGAGGACAGGCTCCACTCCCAGCTACACCAGTGCAAACGAGGAGAATTTTTTTCAAAATAAGTGTAGTTACTTTAGTTTTCAGCTGGTATAACTCTTAAGAAGATTATTTTCAGGAAGAAAGTTCTTACGAAGCCAAAAATGGTACATATATAAATTGCTATTCTTTCTATTTATCAGTTTACACTCTTGTTTTCCACTGAATAATCCTTTCCTGGTGGAATTTAGGGATTCAGACAGACATTTTGTAGCTCAACAAAGGGAAAATGTAAAATGCAATGAAGACTCCCTCTAATTTCCTTTAATCTCATGCTGAGTTACTACCAGCATGACCCTGAGAGAAGTATTACTTCCTGAATACATAGCCTTGATGAACAATAAATTTTGCTTTCATGACAGGTTTATTTCTTTGTTGAGGAATTGCTTGAGAGCTATTTCATTGTATATAGTGAAGGTATAATTGGACTACAGCAGGCTTATTCCTTTAATAGGTTAGGCAATAATTTCATGTCACCTTTTAGTACACAGGGCTTTCATTCTGTAAAACTGATTGATTACTTTATCAGGAATCATTTACTGGCATTTGTATAAAGCAGTGTCTTGCAGAGGGAAGAAGTATACAACTCTACTTCTTTGCCAAGAGGGCAGGATCTGTATGAGACAAGACGACAGTAACGCAGCCTGTGCTGCACAGAGGGGTCTGCAGGGACGTTCAGATCAAATTGTCCAGTCTCCCTCTCCATTCAAGCCAGAACTAATTAAACCATTTACTTTCCCTGCCAGACATTTGTGTCAATTGTTCTTAAAGTCCTGCTCATCCTTTGCAGCCTGAATCTGCAGCCATGCAAACTTCTCTCTTATATCTCTTTCCACTGACGTTGGGGAAACCAATCTTGATGCCCACAGAGGCAAAGGTGTACTTTTGGAAATTGCACCCCATCATGCCTGAGCAGTGCCTCCCCATCCGTGAAAAAGAAATTGTCCCTAAGTTCTGAAAATATTTATCATTGGCTTTTCAAAAGCACCTGCTGTTGTTCTGACAATCATCTAAATTGGATTGTGCTGAGGAAAAGCTGACCTTCTCCTTTCTCCAGTAAGGTCTTCTATTGGAATTMGATAAATAAAATCAGTCAAAAACCACTTAAAATTCCTCTTAGAATATTTCCTTAGATAGAAGCTAGACTGAGGAATATTAGGCTAAATTCTCTCTTGACATAAATCCTTTGAATCTAAATTAATCTACCTCTTGGAGCAACCTGATTGTGGCATCAGATGAAGTGTCCTTTGGACATGGCACACAAGACCTAAACCAAGTTACATCAGCAGAGAATTTGTTTTGCTATCACTGCAGTCAGAGCACTGGCTCTGATTTTAGTGCCACACTAATAAATCTTCCTCGCAACATTGCGTGATGAAGATTCAGCAATAAAATCTTACTTGGGTTTCCTTACAATTTTCATTTACAAAATTGATCCGGACAGAAATCAGGAAGATTTTCTTTCAGAATCGAGAAGGATGTTTCTGTGAAGTTTTGAAGAAAATCTATTAAGCTATGTTTGAATCTCACTTCATTAAACATTTAGGCTGACTTGCTGTTTTGATATTTGTTATAATGGCTTTTGTGTCTCGCTTAAAAACTTGTTGCACAGTTGCCCTCAGTACAGAATTTCCAGAGAGCTACAGCTTTCTGGAAAGCAGAGTGCTAGTTATGTGTGAAGAAGCAGTCATCAAACGAACACACTGAAGTAATAATATCTGCTTGGATATTTTTGCCTAATGTTGTTATGAGGAGCCCAAAGCACAGCCTGCAGTAGTGAGGGTTCCCAGCCATTGTCAAAGCTAAACTCCCCCGTACGAAGCAAGGCAGGCTCTTGCCTTGGTATTGTCTCTCTCTTGTCTCTATGTTTGTCTATGCAAGGTCTTCTTATGGAGGTACAGTTTTCACGCACATTAGTCACCCCGAGCAGTCTACACAAAGTTGATCCTGATCTGCACTGTGCCATTGCTTGCCAGCAGGCTTCACTGCTAATCTGCCATGAAGGATGCTTCATTTGCTGCCAGGTGGGTTGCACAGAGGGGTTGTGTTGTCCCACTTTTCTTGCCCCTGTCCAGAAAATTGTAATCATGCTTTAAAATGGGCAAGTGGAAAAAAGCAGCCTCACATACCATGCACACATTCTGCCTCATTTAACACCTACATGCAAAAAAAAAAGTTAATAGAGCTGCCAAACCAATTACATTAGATTAAATTAGATTAGTGAGCCAAAAAATTAAGACATCATGGCAGACAGGTCTAGGAATGCTGTGGCAAAAGGGAGTATGGGATACTCGTCTCTAGAAGAAATGAATTTACCCAGTGAGCTACCACTGAAATAAAAATATTTTAAAAATGTCAGATGGAACTAAAACATTTTAGACATATGGTGCATTAACCAAATGTTTAAACATTTGCCTTTAGCTGCATAAATGTAAAACTGATGGAATGTGTTTAGCTAGGGATACACATTATCTTTAACTGCATTAGACTGCACATGTTCATTGTAATGCAGGCCAGTTATAAATGCAATACAGACCATATCTCTCTAATTTCATCTATTGATGATATCTACACTTTTCTATTGCTTTGAAAATTGTTGGTCATCTCTATCTCGGTGTATTATTTTTGCTGACTGAAAAGATGAACATTGAACACTAGTAATCAACACTCCCCCAACACCCAAACCAAGAAATGCTTTGATTTCTCTAATTAGGGTACTGCGCTGGGTGTCAGAAGGAGCTTTTGCTACACGTACTATAAATGATCTTGGGAAATCACTGCAATTCTCTGGGTTTAGGTAGTTTGCCAGATTGCAGAGATAGCCGTCTAATAAATCAGAAGAAACCTACTCTGTCGGTCCCTATCTGGTTTATATAGATGTACTGGGAGTTGTAGAGACCTTGGACAATTCAAACAATAACTGCAGAAAATATACACTTGGTGGGTGTTCTCAGATGGATAGCCATCCCTCCCACAATGTATAAAACTTCTGGGATTTTCATAAATATCCACCAATTGTCTGAATAAGAAACAATGTGACAGAAAACCAAGCTCCCTGTCATTATGAGTAAATCCGTGAAGAAAAGAGGCAACTTTTTCTGTTGTACAACAGTTATAGTCTTTCTAAAAATTATATTCTTTAAAGAGTGCCAAACCAAACAGTTTACTGGACTTTGAAAGTAGATTTCTTGACAATCCTTTCTTTAATTGACCATGAAATCTTCTCAGTGAAGCAACTGAGAGCTCTACAAATTGTATGGCTTGAGATGAGGTTTAGGGCTGGTTAGGATTCCTACATCCTATTATTGAAAGCTTCAGACAGGCACATATATCTATTAGGTGGGAAAGGGCAGGGGCTGGTAAGTCAAAGGGGAAAACATGTAATTGCTGAGATACCAGTTAGAAAGCAAGTGAACTGACTGCAAAGAGGGAAGGAGAGCGTTTGAGTTAACCTGTGGCTACATAGTGGCTGCGGTATCTCGAAAACATCTGCAGGTGCTGCAGAAATGTTTGAGGAAGGCCACTGAGCAGAGCATGGTAATAATTAATGGTCCGAGTCAGAGATGCTTTAAGTCTTGTTTTAAAATCAGGCAACATCAGAAAGCTGGTGATACCGTGTGGCAGTGATGGATTAACCCTTTTGCTTGCCCTGCGATGAGACTGAATACAATGCTCCCTTAGCCTCTTTCCCCAGGGACGAGCAGCAGAAAGCTCGACACATCGGCGTGGCTGTGCTGGGGGTGCAAGCTCTGAGCGGGGCTGTGGGCACAGCCCAGCCCCGGGGCTGGCAGGAGCTGCGCTGGGGCTGCAGGGCTCTTGGCTGCCTGTGCCAGCACAGCTCTCCTCCTCTGCCTTCCGCTGCTCCTCCTCCTCTCTGCTCTCCTATAGTATTTAAGTAAAAGTGGTCTTCTCTGTTGTCAAGACCACCAGAGGGATATTTTGGGTTTTAATGCTAGTTATCCCTTTATCTTCTGGACTTGCTAGGAAAGAGCAGAGCAGGAGCTTTTCCTTCCCATTTATCTCACACCATAACTTCTAACACCATATGGGGGACCTACTTGCTCCGAAGAGCATATGCAGGTACGCTTTTTTGGCACACGTATGAGCGTCATGAAGGATAGTTTGATTCAACATGATTTCCAAACCAGAGGAGAACACAGCACGCTCAAGACAAGTTAAAAACCGTTGGCAGTTGTTCTGCTAGTCGTTGCTTTCCAGCTGCATTCCCTGAAGCACGTCGAAGCTGGGGAGCCAGCGGGCTTGCTGGCTAGCGGAGATGTCTGCTCTGCCTGCTAACGGCATCTCGTGCAGGCCGTGCGTCTGCGAGCGTGGGCTGAGGCAGAGCCGGGGCCTCTCCCTGGGGCACTTGGAGAGCCACCTTCCTCCAGATGCCCACAGTGGGGATGGGAGGGCTGGGGCGGGAGGCAGAGGCCAAGCCCAGCAAGCTCCCGGCTGCTCGGCACGCTGCTCTTTCCAAGTGACAGAAACATGCCCAAAGCGATTACTCACCTGCCTGAAGCAGAAGAGGTCCATACGTAACAGGACAATTTGGCCTCTAGTTGGTTCAGCAGGTTTCTGTATCACACTAAGAAGTGTTCAACAATATAAAACCTGACATTTTTCTACATTTGTTTTTGGTTCAGTCAAGGACAACCCAAAAAGTAAGTGCAAAAGCAAGCTGGCAGTACTGGCTTGAGCTACCTTCAAGAGAGCTGGGACAAAGGGATAGGCACACAGGCAGAGGAGGGAAATGGGGATCTCCAGAGTCAGTTTGTCGTATTAAACTGTTGTCTTCTTGTCTGAGACAAGTAACTCCAGGAGCTGAGCCTGGGCTGTGCCTCTTCAGATGGGCTGTGAGTCATGATGACTCTGGACCCCCATGACATGTSTGGTGGCACCTTGGGAGAGAGTGGCCAGCTGAGGAGGGTCACCAGCTAAATAGCTGCAATACTAAAAGAAGGCTCATACTCTCATGAGCTTTTTTGTCATTCTTTTACCCCCTATTTCTCCTTCTCACTTAATTTTTCAGGCATTTTTGGACCAAAGCAGACATGGACCATACCCAAACAATGTGCAAGAGCTTAGACTGTGCTGGGAGAGGCCACTGCTCAGAGGAATTTAGCAGCCCTGTTTACCACAATATTGAACTGCCATTTTGGTTTTCTTCCACCTCTGATCACCAATTTGTTTCCTGAGATCTCAAAGCAGGTGCAAAGGTGGATAAATGCTGTTTGCTGATAAGGGCATGTCACAAGAGCAGTGGTGCAAAAGGGCAATAACCTGCCGAGTTTATGTGGCAATTGAACCTCCTGTACAAGTAGGCATTTATTTAACTCTTGAGAGTAGATCTCTCTGGCAAAATTCAGAATGTCCCCGATATAGGAATACTGAACCTCAAGCATATTACCATCTTAATACTGAGCTTCTGCGAGAAGTATTTCTGTGTGAATTGGCCTTGTTACTCCAGATGACTATAGTGCCTTTCCCAAACAGCAAAACTGCGCTAGAGAATCTCATATAATTTAGAAAGACGACTAGAAGCCAGTTCTGTGAAAAGAATGAGTGTTATGTGAAGATAATAAATTTGGGTGTGACAGACATACCGAAGGAAAACTTCTTTAAAATAATACATGTGTGCCTCAGAAGTTGTGGCTATCTGCCCATCCTTTCCTGCTCCCACTAACTTACCCAGATGTATGTGCGCCTCCTCGCTTGGAAAATACTTTCTAACTCCCCTGCCTTTACGACTGACTGGCCTAAGTCCAAAGTCTCGGGAGTATCACATTTCTGTCTGCATGCCTTAGTGTTCACAGCTAAACTAATCACGGCAACTAGAGTCGCTTAAGTACCTTAGTGTCTGGATGGATGGAAGAACACTGCTGGAGATTAATTTCTCTGCTTTAACACTAAAATCCATGTAAGAGGGGTGGGTCAAATCATCCTCACCTGTTACTATGAGACTATGCCAATGGGCATTATCACTACTCTTATACTGAGCACTGAGGGGCATCAACTGGCACCCAGAAACCAATGATTGACCCTTTTTTGGTCAAATTTTGTGCATGGCAGCTGGTATGTGATATTGGGCATTGGGGCAGATGGCACTTACTGGACACAGTGGCTGCTGTCCAACAAATATGATTTTCAACGAAATATGGTAAGAGAAGCATCTTCTTTTTTTATTAATGATCTTCTGCCTCACGACTATATGTCTCAGGTAGTTCCTTGGCATTACCCTTGACATGTTTCAGAAGTTGAAGCAAGTCCG
Organism: Oceanodroma leucorhoa; assembly: GCA_030449065.1. Lineage (NCBI taxonomy): Eukaryota > Metazoa > Chordata > Aves > Procellariiformes > Oceanodroma > Oceanodroma leucorhoa. Next base: position 3,649,584 of record JASVER010000004.1, read on the forward strand.
TGGTGCAGAACACCACTTGCTGTGGTGATTGTTACACTTGCAGCACAGACAAAAGTTGCACTGCTCGCCCATGAGCTTGCAGATTGAATTCAAAGACTTGGATGATGGTACCAGAGAGATGACTTCTTTTCTTGAAACACAGTTGTCATTTTTTTGTAATACTTTTAACCAAAAATATGGGGTCGTCTGTTTCACCCATTGGCAGCCACAAGCAACTCCCAGCACAAGAGTATGTATATAAATATCATTTGATTTCTCATCCCAAACCTGAGGAAATCTGTGACCCTCACTAGTCTCTGTGGCTGTTGCAGATGGATGCCATTCTTACTAATCCCTGTTCAGGTTTTAAAGTGTACAGTGGTACAGCGATGAATAAACACGTTCATCTTCTCTTTACTATAACTCCTTGTCTTTGCTTGATCCCACTCCTTCTTTAAAAATAGAAAACATTTTTGAGAGTAACAAATCAGGAAGCATATGTTTTGCTGCCATCTTTGATGTGAAGCTAGTGTGTGATGGTAAAACAGCTAAATTAGACCAAAATGTGGAAATAGAAATAAACAAGATAAACGAACTCATATCAGAGAGGGATGTGGACTAGCAGTGATCACTTTGAAAATATTGGTCTTACCTCCATGAAGGTGAAGGTGTCTCCATTTCTACAACTGAAAAAACAAGATAAAAGGACCTGCCTATCTTTACAGGGGTGGTGCTACACTTGTGTGCAAAAAAAATTTTATCTGCTTACTTATTATGATAGAAATGACACTACGGCAAGCAAAACTAGGATAGGAATGGTATTGCTAAAGCAAAAAAGTCCAATTGACAAAGAACATTTGGAATACCTGTAAAACAGATGCCTCTCCTCATAAGGAAAGTCGTTCTCTATTAGAGAAGCCATGCCTTCAGAATGTGTGTTTTTTGGAGACACTCTGCCTATGAAATAAAATGAATTTATTGAGATGGATCACAGCATCTTACTTGTATCGTAGCACATTACTATATTGCTTGCTTGGGTCTTTGGAGCTTTTGACACATCAGCCTTGATATGCATAAGTTTATTACTGCTTTTGTTATGTTGATGGTCATGAATTCGTAACTCCTTTGAACTAGATTTTTGAAAAGACCAAGTGGAAAAAAGTGCTCTCAGTAAACATCTGTTAAGAATGTGAGACACAAGAAAGGAAATTTTGCTGTCACTGAAGCCTTCTTTGTTCAGAGTAATCTAACCAGTCATCTCCTGTACTTGGAGCTATCGTGTCAGCTAGGTATTGTTTCTCTTCTGCTGAGCAAAATCAGACTGACTTTTGTGTTACTAATTCCCCGAAGAAACCAGAACCTTTACACTTCTGAACCATTTCTCAAAGTGTTACCGTTTTGGGGGTTTATTTCACATTCCATGCCGGATTTGGGATTTCCATTTCTTATCTGGCTCCTCAGTGTACGACCCCCATCCCCTCTTTCCCACCTCCCTCCACATGATGTGAACACCACTAGGATTTCCTCTCCATGCACAGCACATGCAACAAGGGATTTTCCTCCTCAGTGGCCTCTCCCCCAGCTCCCCAGCCAGCATTTGCCTGGAAGAAAGCCAGCTGCGCCTGAAATCACTGAGAAAAGAACAGCGGTATCAAAAGACACTGCCAAATAATGCAGGAGGGAGCTGAAAGAGATGTTCTGAGGCAGCTGAAGGAGATGCTCTGAGATAATATTTCAAGTCAGCCCAAGCTTCCTGCAATATTTTCTTTTGGATCAGACTGTAAACCAGGTGAGGTTCAATCAGACTTCAGGTTACAGACCCACGTTTCTAAGGCTTTCTCCTTCCTCACCTTAACATACCATAGTCTTCAGGTGGCCATTCTTGACCTGGTTGAGAAATGTCTCTGAGGTCAGTAGCCAGCACTCTGCAGATTGCTTCAGAAGTGAGGCAGATTGGCACACTGTCTCCTTTTTCACTCTTTTCTGATAAAACCATTAATGTTCTTCATGAACAAGCTGTGGCAGTCCGTGAACCATTAACCATAATCCATTTCAGATTCTCCTTTCCATGTTTTAATTATATTTGCAGCTTTCCAGGAGGTTTTTAGCCTTTCTCTTTTTATCACGGGCTTTTCTCAGCAGATCCCAGCTTCACTTCAGTTTCCCCTGCATGCACTTAGTAACCTATGCAATGTACCTTTCTTGTGGCCACAAGATTCAGCTTGCAAGAAGTGATTTGAAAAACAGGAACATAGGTATATTTTTATATTTGTATTTCCAGGGCACTTATCTAATAGTGATTTTCTGAGCCCTTTACATAAAACCACAATAAATCAGGTAAAAATAGAAAAAAATCTAATCAATGCTGAAGGCCGTCCAACAGAAATGGCTCTTGCACTGTTTGCAGCTTGACGATTATTCTCTCTTGGTTTCTGGAACCTGCTCCTTGCAGCACAGTTGCATCTCGTGGTTGCAAAGTAGAGCCATGTATATTGTCAGTTTTTTCCCATAGACACTGGGCTTGAGATAAAAGGCATCTGGTTTACAGTGTAGAAAAGTAGCTCACAGCGCAGTTTTGAAAAGAAAAGATCATTAGCTCTGTGAAGCTGAAGGGCCTTGTCAGTGGGCAGTGATTCATAGCTACCAGAAGAGCTCTCTTCTGTCACTGAAAAGGGTCTCATCCGTGCTGACCGGTGGGCCAGGYCTCTGCTGTAATTCTGGTCCTCAGGGGTCAAAAAGCAAAGCAGCTCAATCTAACTTGAATCAATCTGTGGCTGTAAAAAACTGAATGCAGATCATTGTGCCACCACAGATGCCCTCGGTACCTCTTTCTCTGCGGATGATCCTCCGAAAGTGATGGATCCCCTGGAAACTTGGAGTCTCATCTGGCAGCCTCACATGGTTGTCCTGGGTACCCAAAAGCATCTCAAAAGATAGTAGATGCCTATTTGCTGCTAAACGAATTGGGGCAGGTTTTGCCTACCTAATATTGCTGAAGAAAGTTGTTTAACCCCTGCTAACAGAGACAGTCCTTAAACTAGACCAGAGCTCACATGGATTCAGTTTCAATGCAGATCTCTCTTAAATAACTTTTTTAAGGGCTCTAGTTTTTTCCTTCCGGGCTGCTAATGTTAGTAGTGGCATGATAGAATCCATATCAAGTCATGACTGGGTTTCTCTGAGAGCCTGGAAATTGTGACCCAGAGCTTTCTTCCATTACTTCACAGGAAAACGGCTTACAGGGCTATGTCAGCAGAACCACAGATGATCATATTAAAAGAAAGATATTCATTGCCTCTGTGTTATTGCGTACCACTATGCTTCCAGATAGCATTTCTTCATCCTACTCTCAACCTGGGAGTCATTAAAACATTTTGCTGAAGTGAATTCAGTTCTTTATCTTTCATAACACCAAGGACAGACCATGTCTGTATTCCTACAACACATTTTTTCCTGCCCTCTCTGTAAATGGGGTGTCTACTGTCCCTCATTACTGCAAAGTCAAGGCATCTCTCAGTCTTGCACATCATGTCAGTGAAGTAGGGAAGTAGAGCGACTGCCATTTAATGAGGAGGGACTAAAGTCCAGTGGGAAGAAAATTGAGAAAAGAGAGATTCAAACTCATTCCCAACCAAATTCCCAACTTTGTTTCTTACTCTGATGATGATCCTTTATTGACGATTAATGAAAGGTGCTGAAATGATCAATACCTGGATAAAATGGCAAACAGTCAGATCAAAGGCTTATGTAGTTTGGTATCCTTGTGTGTATAGGGAAGAGTGAAGATGTTTGTATAGCGAAGACTGTAAGAACAAGACAAACATACCTGATACTGGGAGCAGCATTCAAACGTTTTCAGCTCAGAGGTTTTCTGTACAAGAAATGATTGTTACTTTGCCTCCCATTAACKTGTCGGATGTTCAGTGAAACTATGCAAAAAAATTTCATGCACAAAACCCTTTGGCAAAGAAGAAGCCTTTATCAAATGGATTCCCTTTACCCACATATTTGTCAGCTCCTTCAAAGGCCTGTCATAGAATTCTAAGGCAGGACTTACCTTTATAAACACTGTGCTGACTTCCAAAAATACGTCATAGGTATTCAGGCATCCCCTATTTCAATTTTTACTACAATTCCTACTAATTTGTCTGGTAGCTGTGTTAGTCTTAGATGCCAATAGCTCCCTCAATCTCCCCTACAGAAAGGGAGGACGTAGCAGCTTTCCAGTTCCAAAGTGGTTTTAAAGAAGTTAAAGTATCAMAGCTGACCATTCAACAAACTGGCTGAATAGCTCAGTATTCAGATTTTTAATCTGCATAGGTTCATCTTGACAGTATCTGAATGCCTTGCACTGATGCCTTAACTGATGTGATTAATATCTGTCATGTGATGTTTACTCTTATCCCCTCCTCTGGAGAGAAGTGTGTGCCCTGGAATGTCTTATTTTGGTACAGCTATATCAGTTTTTGGTTTTGTTTGGCTTTGTTTTCTTTGAAAAATGCACATGTTGCTTTGTATTTATTTTAGAGAAGGCAAGGTTAGAGAAACAGGGACCTTAAGTCTTGAGGGAGCTCATTCCACAGTTGGAGGCAGACAAGTTCTGTCTCCTCCACAGATAAGCTTTGCCCTAATTTTAGAGAGGTCCAGTTCCAGCAGAAGAGAAAAGTTACTGAATACAGATTTTATTGAGGGCTTTAAGCAGTCTTTAAGATATTTTGGGCCAAAGACATGAATCATTTGAATGATCCATCACATCATGAACTCCATTTGGTAGTCTTTGGGAAGCCAACACCAGATCTGGAGGAAAAGTCTGATTTCTTGTGGTCAGCTCTATTATTTGAAGGGTTGTGTGAACCTCTGGGATACAAGCTGGACACCTTAAGCCAGATATATCACACTAGTGATGCAGGAGTAAATGACTGAAGTGGGTGACTGCTAGGCATGCAACATGTCCCAGCCAACTGCAAAAGCCATGTGCAAGCCCTCATGCAAYGAGTTAGCACTGACAGGGAACAACTGCTCCACAAGCAAAGACCAAGGGGACCGTCCTAGAAGGGCTGGGTTTGGGCTCCAAGCTTCTCAGCCCTGTGAAATGCCAGACTCCCTCTTCACATGGACTCCACATGTGGTTTCAGACTCACAGAACATGGATTGGCTGAGAAATTAATGCCAAAGAGAAGTTCAGCAGGGGGAGCTTTCTCATTAATATTAATCTGTATTCTGGTGTGTCTCAGGATGCCTAAACAATTGCATTCCTGGTGTTCAGAAGCCAATCTCATGTTCCTGTAGTGCTTTCTGTGCTGCTCTGAGCAGCCACCAAATGGGTTGTTACAGAATGGCTTGAAGTCTTTTCATATTTAAGAGGTTGAGACTGATGCTAGCTCAGGTGCCTCTGCTGTGGTCCTTTTAAATCCTCTCAGGCTGAAGCTGAGCAACAGAAAACGATAGAAAGCAACAAAGGACTCRCTGGGAATTTGGTATGAAGGGAGGGCATCTAAACTTGCTGCTGCACTCATAGATTTTTTCAGGCATGCATCCAGTATTAGACTCAGACTCTTAATTTCCTTTAGGCTATGATTTCATGTGGCTCAGTTTATTCATAGGTACCTGAAGAGTTTAACATCTCATACAATCCAGAAACTTCCTAATGACCCCAGACATCCCCATAAAGCAAGCAAGCACTGGAAAAGTAATAGGAACCGTAATAGCTACAGATTACTTCCTAGAGCTTTAAGTCCTCCCTTCAGAGCACACAGCCAGGCAGGGTTAGCTGGGCCATCCGCTGCGTAGGATGCACCCAGGTAGCAGCCTACATCGCGCCCTCTTGCCAGCTACAGAGCTGACTCCAAGGTATTGCTCTTTACTCCCACCCAAGCCAGTTATAAGGGGGCTGTGCAGTTTAATATGAGGTGTAAGAGATAAACCAGGTTTTAGTTCCTTCAGATCACTGGAACAGTGCAGCCACTGTTGTGCTACTGACAGCAGTCCCCCCGGCTCCTTGGCCCGGTTACAGCTCGGGTAGCTGCAATCTGCCTACTTACAGTCTCCCTGGAGTTCTGTTGGCAGCATTATCCTTTTTCCACTTCTTGTCCTAATTTAGTTGGGTTATCTTGCTGTGCACTGTTAAATGCTACCACAATCCATATCAGGGATGGCTACATGTCAGGTTTGAGTGAAGCGATCTTGCATTAGGGAAGCCTGATCTTCCAGGCTTCACTCCTGTGGCTAATCCAGAGGCATGTAATTAGGTTTCCAGAGGTCCAGCGCTACTACTGGGCAATGCACTCAGAATAGCATTGCTCGAGTGGCCTAGAGTTTTATATGCACATCTACCCAACATCGTTGCTACAAATGTGAAGTCTTTGTTTGAATTTGCTGTTTCAAACCTGTTTGAAAATAAATATAACATTTGGGGAAAAAAGTGAGAAACTGAAGGGTTTTACCTTACTTGCTCTGAAACCATTAAAAGCTTGGGGTTCTGAATACTCTTGTATACTGAACAATGATATCCACAGCCTTTCAGTTCAGTTTGAGTTCAGTGGAAGCCAGAATTAAAAATGCAGCCCACCGGGCTCGAGTGTAAATGGATTAAAACCAGTGGAGTAAAGACTCGACTGTTCTTGGGAGTTTTGCACAGATCTACAAGCTATAAGGATGCTGATCAAGAACTTTAAGAAAATATTTTTTAAATAAATGCAAAATACTAATATGTGTGTTTTACCAGTAGACATTCATTTTTCTTCTTTTCTATGGTCTCTGGGCTAAGCAACTCATCATTGGCACCTGGAGAGAGGTGGGCACCTCCAGAGAGCAAACCCTCCCATCTGAGGACAAGATCTAAGACAGAGAAGATGAATAATCCCTACAGCTACTTTTTGCTCTGCTCTGACTATGGAGGAAACTTTTATTCATCAGTTGGCAGGGTGGAGTAGAGCCACCCTGCCTAAGTAAATAATTGGAAAGGCATCTAAATTTCCTGTATGTGATGTAAAATAGAACTTTGATTTTTCTTTTTTGAGCAATAAAACATACCAGCTGTGAGTTTTGCCCAACTGGAAATACATAGAATATGTATCAACATATTTAAAAATCACACAACTTTAAGGTAAGTTATACATGGTGAGTTATACATGCATTTGTTTTCAGATCCAGTCAATATCTATACTGGCAGGAGATTTTTAGGTTTTGATATACTGCTCTGATGATTGCCTGTGTAGGGTGAAATGCATCCTTAAACACTGCACTGTCAAAGTAATATCCACAAATCATTCAGCGCCCATCACTGGCAGATAGTAAATATTTCATACCTTATTGAAAAATAATATTTCTTCTTCTCAAGTATTGCTCTTGTGTTCCCTTTGGGCAACTCTCAGAACAGCCTTTTGGGATTCATAAAAACTAATAGTTCCCTTTATGCTTTTAAAGTTTTCGTCACATGGGCTCCCCAAAGCACTTCCACGGCAGCAATCCTAGTCCCTTAGTTTGAAATATGAATATACATTAAGGGGAACGTAGGGAGAGTAGAACTTCTTTCCTCTGTTCCCGCATGAAGATGTCACTTATGCTGTGTGCAGGACTGCCACTGGCATGGATGGCCTCTCTCTGCAGGGCTGCCATGGAGGAACGGCCTTGCTCTGGGAAGACGTTTCGAAGCAATGTACAAAGAAAATTAACTGTGTGCCCGGGGAAGGCTACTAGGCTTAGTAGAAAGACTATGAATGGAAGGTGTTATATTTCCTTTTTTTTTTTTTAATCCATGCTGTTGTTATTTCCCACATTCTGATCCATCTTTTTATTGCTGTGTTTGCAGCTGGATTGAAATTATTGGGTTTGCTGATAATTTTTGCTTTAGAAGACAGACATCCCTTACATCATACCAGATAAGACTGACACTGAGCAGGAGTTCTGCAGTGACATTCAGCCTGGCCCACGGGCACCTCTGCCTTGCCTGTTTTCGGGCTGCAGGTTAGTGTGGCATTGCTCAGTTTAGCATTGCTTGCTGTAGCAAGCAACGTCTGTCTTGTCAATCCAAAATTAGACAGTAAATTGAATTCTGCCAGCCACTCCTCATGACCTCTGTGCTTAGCAAGGCTGTTAAAACCTGCAGATAGCTTGCTCTCACATTATCCACATCACCACTAAGTCCCAAAAACTGAGCTGGGGATACCTTCTGGGGGGCAAACTTTTGGACTTGTCCATGGACAGCCTGGCCACAAAACACTATGTGATGGTAGGGTTGCACAAGGGTACATCACTCTATGGGGATCTCTTCTTAACAAGTACCAGAGCTCTGCTCAAGGCCGTGCCTGAGATGACACCAGCTGGGAGGTGGGTCTCAGCCAGGCACTAGGTATGGACTCGTGTGTCCCCGGCTCTGCGGGCAGCACGTAAGCTGTGGGCATGCACTACTAAGGCAGGTACTAAATATTACTGTAGAAACTGAATAGGGTTCTTCAGGTGGAGAAGAGAAGATCACGCTGCCCACAAATAATTCCTTTCCCCTCATCTGTTGCTGAAATGCTTTCCCTCCAGCAGTGGAGCTGGCTGACATTGCCTGGGCAGTCCCTGCTCTTCGTGGTCTGGGGAGGGGGCAGCAAGCCGAGCCATCCATACGCTATAGTCCTCATAAAGCTAAAAAATGGCACCAGTGCTGCATGCTTTTAGCTGCTACTTTTGATGATGCTGGCCCAAGTTTCATTTGCCATGCTTATGGTTTTGAGAAACAGCAGTGTGTCATTATGTCCCTGGAAGCTGGAGATTATAAAGGGGAAAACAGAAATAATAATAATAATAATAATAATAATAATAATAATGTGACTTCCAGAATGCTGTTTGTGAAAGCAATCTGACATTCTGCCCTTGAGCTATTCCTCCAAACAAAATTTCCAGCATGAATTCTTCCCTTGCAAACGTCTAATGGAGTGTTGAGCCAGCAAGACAGCTGGGAAGTTCGAGTTTCTACCTGCACAATAGCAGCAGTGTCTGTGCTGTCAAAATTAACTCTGCATTTTTTCCTGCTCATGCTGGAAAAAAGATCTTTCTAACCTTTGAAAAATATATTGTGTGCTCAGAGATCTTATGTTCCTCCTCCGGTTTAGTTCAAACAAAGCTGATCAAAAACTTCCATTCTAGCATCATTCAGATAGCCAGTGATATTCAAATATTGGTATCATGAAGGTCTATTTTAAACACACCATCTCAGGGTGTGTGGAAGGATAAACACAGTGGATCACTGCTTGGCTAATGAGGGGATGGGCACTGCATAAAATTTGAAAAGAAGCATCAGCCCAGCTCTATAGGTATTTCCAGACTAGGTTGACAACAATACCTGCTGATACTGGCACTTGCCAGGTAAATCCTGCTCTGGGTTGCACTTACCCAAGGGATTTCATCATGCTCTGTGGGGTTTTGCAGCTGAAAGGGAAGACAGGATCCAGCCCATTTTATTAAACATCTAATTGCTGTTGAATGGTGGAATTTGTGATTTATTTATCAGCCAATGCACAAACTGCATCAAAACATCAGACGCATGAATTGGCACTTTTTGACCTGAGCTGTTAGGCAAAGAAGGTTTGTACAGATTAGTAATATCCATTTTGACCTCTCTGCCTTTGATGGTAATAGCACATGTTCAGCGTGAGCCCAGTTTTTAAAATATAAGTGACCCCCTTGAGGAGCTGTTCTAAAAAACTCAGGCTTCACAGTGATGGAAAGCAATGTTTTTCCCTTTAAGAGAAGGAGGGAGGCAGGTAAGGAGGAGTGAGTACTCTGCTCCTTGGATATGGAAGGCACATGTAAATGCAAGATGCCATTTATCATTACTTGATATATAGCAAAATACAGTAATTTCATTTAGCAGCAGGTTTTAAGAAGATTAAACATGCTAGGAAAATTGTTTTAAAATAACAATGTAACAGGATACTGTAAATTATTTTGCAGTAGGCTGTCATGCCATGTCACCATAATTCTTCAATATTTAATTAAAACCCACAACAACTTAATATTCAGGTCCTGTCAAGGAAACTAATTGGATACAGGGACCAGCTGCTGGAGAAGTTTGGATGTCAACTTCAAATGGTAATGATGTGAGTGGTTCACACTGGCTTGTGGGTACACATTTAAAACACTCGATCACCATGGACTTATGGAAAAGGCTGGTTTTGTTTATAATAAAGTCTTGGCATTTTAGCCAGAAAGATTCATCTGTAATGACAAGATATACTAATCCTATTTAATTAGAGACTGGTTTTTTTAGAGCAATTCTCAGTTTAATGCTCTGTGATAGAAAGTTCTCTCTTAGGAAAGGTGATACCCACCAGTGTCCATGGTCTTAGGCACCTCTACTTCTGCATACCAAATAGACCTTCAGTTTCTCCCCCATCTATCTCTGAGATTAAGCTCGTTTAAGGTAAGGATGGATATTTCAAATCACTAGTCCCTCTTTCAGCATTGTAATGATTGCACTGGGCTGAGCGACCACTAGATCAGGCTACAAGATTATGGGGGGTGAGTAGTACCTATTGGAGTGGGGCCAGCCACATAGGCCAGGTTTCATGCTAAATAATGAAAGCCCTGACATTAAATGCATTGCAATGAATCACATGCCTACTCAGGGTGATACTTTATAGCTTTGCAGAGCTGGGTATGTTTTTTAAAAAGTAAGTTTTAAATGACAAGTGCTTTGTACAGCTCATTTGTAAACTCACAATTGTATTGGATATTGCAAAATATCTGTATTTCAGTGTTTACCAGAACACAGAACAATATTTGCAAATTGCTCAGGAATAGAAAAAAAAGTTTAAAATGATGGAAACTGGCATAATAAGGATTTATAAATATTGTGTTAGCAGAGCAAGTAGGCTATGTAATTCTCCTACCTTTGGAGCATTATAAAATACCCACAATAAAAGATGCTGTCTTTTCTAGTAAATTGTTTTGATTTTTTTCCATCATTGATTTATACTGAAGTGCTGAACTCCAACACTTTTGTTGCTAGCTAGCAATTAAGATGAAAGCACTGTCCTTTCTGAGAATGGCATTCATTCAGGTGATATGGAGATCTGACACAGTTTTGCTCTTTTACTCAGCAGTAGTTTGCAAAACAGTAGAGAGGAACTGTACTTGATTTCATTGCCTTAAAAATAAAGAAAGAGAAAAAAAAAAGGAAAGAAAAAAGGCTAGAAATATTTAGCTTACAAAGAGATGAGAAATGGGTTTTGCAGGGAGCCAATGTCATGCTGTATGGAAGCTAATATAGCAAATTCAGAGTAAATGCAAATTAGAGATGGTTGAATTAATCATGAATAAGTGACCAACATTGTGCTGCTTCTGTCTGGGTTCTCCAGCTGATGCTGATTTCTGGTTATGCTCTCATTGCTGTTTAAGCAGATTCTTCTATGGCTTAATCCACTGAGTACCTGAACTGCTTGCAGACACCAAGGACATCAAGACATCTCATGACACAGAGTGAGGAAATGCCTCTCCGGGTGGGGAGACGCGCTGAACCGCAGCAGGCGTCCCGGCCCTGGGACTTGCTCCCAGCTCCTCTGAGACAGGTAAGGACCTCAGCCTGGGCTCTTGGTGGTCTGGATCTGGCCCTGGGGAGCTCTGCGTGCCCTACTGAGCCTCGTGCCCAAGTGTCACGGTGCTGGCCTCGTGGCTCTCGTCCAGCGGCTGGGAGACACATGCACCCGCGCGATGGAGGAGTTCAGGGGCTGCAGAAGCCATGTGTCTCACCCGGCTGAGAGCTCCTCATCAGCCTCATCTAGAGAGCGATGCTGGGCGGGCTGCTAYGCCAAGTGAGTGACACACTCAGTGTTAGCCCTGCTTATATCACATTTTCTGTCTTGACAGTGCTTGGGCAGGGTCTCTCTGCAGCCCAGTGACACGACTGCCATGGGGAGGGAGAGCAGCTGTCCTTGTCCCCTGTGATGCAGAATGAGCATCCATGGGACCAGGCAATGAGTCTCCTCCGAGCTTTTATCGTATACTAAATTCACTGGAGGAAGAACGACATCCTTCTAGGCTTTGGTTYGACATCAGGTGGTAAATACCTCGTTCTTGTAAAGCTTGTTCTGCCATAGAGAACAGTGTTCCTCTGCGCTAGATTAGTGTACATCTTTCACGTGCAACTTCTGCTAATTTAATGAATTATTTAGCAGTGCCGTGCTCAAGGGCTCGTGCCAACATGGTAATGGAATTCTGTACCGGCTACGGGTATAGCCAGATGTTCACAATTTTTCTGCCTCTTTCTGCACAGATTTTATGCAAATTGCAGGAAGAACAGCACTGCCATCACCACCTTCTCCGTTAATAAATCCCATAATGGACTCCACACTTGTACAAGCCAACCCACAAGGGACAAGCTGCGGGTGTGATCCTCAGTCTTTGTGAGTTAAAGATGCTCAGTGGTGGGAAGGTAAGGGCCACCGGGGCCATTTCTTCACTTGCCCACTCCTGCTGGTGTAAATCATGTGTAACTGCAGTCAGTGGATTTACACTAAAGTGTTGTCAGGGGAGAACCGGGCTCAGCAAACTCAGGAAGAATTAGATAAGCTACAAAGTTAAAGGGTGATCAGAAGGTGATGACAGAAGCACAGTGGGAAATCCTGAGCTGTTGTGTGTGACAGTTTTACAGAAACCTTTTCCCTTTTTATTTTTTTTTTCCTAGGGATTGTTTTTCCAGCACTGATGCGATTTTACAGAGTACCTAYGGAGAGAAGAGCTGGCCTCACTCTCTCCCCATTTCCACTACTCAGTCCCCTCCTCAGAGGATTTACTTGTGATTTACACTCGCAGAAGTGAGAAGAGATTCAAGCTGTGCTCATGCAATTATAGGGAACGGGGGAGAGAGGCCAGCAGAACTGAAGCYGGTGGATTTTGGGGCCGGGGCTGTTTCTGTGCAGCTGTGCTCCCTGCTCGGCCATTCAAACCCCTCCAGAGTGAGACAAAGCGGATGCAGCCGCTCTGGAGTCGGAGCAGTTTCAGTCCAGGGCTGCTTTTCAACTCATAATGACACCCTTGCTTTGCAAAGTATTTAAATATGAGCTTTACTCCCAACAGCGTCATTGCAGCACTTAAACCCAAGCACGTGCTTAAATGTTTTTCTGAAGCGGGTCCTTGGTTTGATAGCATTTTATACATGAGGTCAAAGTTAATAAGCATCAGGCCCACTACATGACAGCGTGAGAATTACCTATTTATAGAGATCTAGAAATGTCACTTATAATTCAAGTCTTTCAAGAGAAGGATAATTTTCCAATTTTGCACTGCTGCATGGGAGAAAACAAACGCTGGTTATGTGTTTGTGTGCTCTGCGCTTTTTGGTTTTATGTCACTTTGCTTTATAAATTGCTCCAGGTTTTTGGGGGATTGAAATCCACCTGATGCCATAAAATGCTTCCTATAAAGCAAAGTTTTGCACCCTGCCGTAGCTGTGGGCTTTTGTGGAAGTGTTGTGCTTGCTCCAGACTCCATCTGTGGTCCTGCTCAACCCAAGCGCCTGTCAACATGCTAACTTCATACCCTGGCACAGGGACTGGTGATGGATGGTCTCCTGCCAGAGCCATCTCTGCTCTCTGGTCACTTGAGTTGCCTTGCCAATGAGGCTGTATTTCTGTTTACTCAGTTAATGAGGATCAGTATTACGAAATGCATGGCAGGAATTCAGTATACATTACCAGTTAATGGAGATAATTGAGTGGAAGGAAAACTAGTTTCTGATGTCACAAAATGTCTCTTGTGATAAAGCATTTGGAATATAATGGTTAACATTTCATTTAGCACTTACGGAGATTTGTGTACCCGTTAATACGTATTGTTTGTAAAATTATAATGACATAATAATTGTTTGCAGATACATTCCTATTATATTGGGTGAAGCCTTCCTCTCCATTTTTCTTGTCTATCGAGTCTTACTAATCCCCCAAACATGCCGTCAGACATCTGGTGCCAGGATTTGAGTATCTATTTTTCTGTCTCCACATCTAGACTCCTGAAAAGATAGCCAAATCTTTTTCTTGTTTTGTTTTGTTTTTTCTTCCCCAGAAATCTAAACACTGAGATCAGTGGGAGTTGAAGACTGAGTAATCCTTCAAATTAGGCAACTTAGCTATGCTATAGCACATATGTATGTAGCAGATCAATAGATAAGTGCCAGGAAAGGACACTCATAGCATGTAGCGTGGTTTCTAGACTTGGTAGGACCACTAAAAGTTCCTGTTGTGCATTGTACAGACTTTCTTCAGCACCTATTGACACTCATCTTTGGCACTATTAAAAAATCTTGGCTCTGGTTTGGGAAAAAGGCTAGCAAACTAACACTGTTTACCTGGTTGTTTGACCATCCATCTTCTGATTTAACAAATATTCATCAATATGGATTTTTATTTTGAAAAAATCAGACTCAACTGAGACAGCATTTTACCATTTTTTTCCAGTAAATCCTCATATCAGTTTCAACTAAAAAGCTGTGTTTAACTCACAGGTATATTTACTTTTCCAGCGTGAAGAACCTTGAGAATAAGAAGAAAATAGGAATACATTGGGGGAAATAAACAGTACTTTCATCTTTATATATAGAAATAAATAATGTCTAAAAATCTTTTTGCCTCCTACTTGAGTAGACTAAGATCCTAGAAGCTTCTTATATGTGCTGGCTGACTAAAAATAGAGAGCATATATCACATTATCATTCATACAAAAACTGCCTGCACAGCCTGTGTAGTCCCCGAGCTGCTGGAGGCAGGGAGGATATTTCGTGGCAGTACCAGTATATGTGGCTGTGCTCTTCCCTTACTTTTTCTCAGAAATGGGATATTGGACAACACACCCCTTCAGGCTGATGTGTTATGACCAGCATTAGCTTCTTAAGCTTGAAAACACAAGTTGCTAGCCAAGATACTGGTAATTATTTCAGTACTGGTAGTGTTTTTTTAAGTGTTAATCAAAATAAGAAAGAAAGAAAATATGTGAGACTAGAAAATAAAGCAGTTGTTAAACTTTAGGTTTTGTGTGTTGCATGTGTGTGCTTCATTTTGTGCACTGACATGCAAGTGTTCTCCATGGAGTTGTCGTAGGAGCCAAGCACGTGTTGCTGAAAGCATCTCTGTGAGTCTCCAGACTGCTAGTGTACGGTGATTCAGCTAAGGAGGGACTAAGGGAGCATGTGGATGAAAAGAAGAAGGTGATTTGTTCTACCAGGTAGAAAAGTAATTAGGAAATAACTTTTTGGTGAGGGAGGATCCAGGATATGGGCTTAGGCACCCTTTGGGAGTCATGCTTCGTACAGCCCAACCCACGAAGACGATGTGAGCTGGACTTTCTGATGTTACATCTAATTTCTTGATGTACTGCAGGAAGAGGTGGTGAGTTCTAGAGCTGATGCTGGCTGGCCTTTGCCTCAGATGGGTCAGCAATACAGAGAAAGTCAACTTCTCTGAGGTCACTTGGATGGAAAGGTGACCAGGGACAGGAACAATTTCCAGAAAAGGAGGAAGGCACCCACCACGCCCTGCTCTTTGTGCTGGTGCAGTCCCCTGCTTCAGGCAGGGTGGCACCGTCACAAACCAGAGCAACACACAAGTGAGCCCAGTGCATTATCAATAGCTCTCAGACCATGGACGTCAGTCAGTGTGAAATAACCTATGAAACACCGGGAGGGAAACGTCTGTTACAAGGGTGGTGAGGACTAGTGTGGCATCCTGAAGCATCCACCACAGCTGTCTGTAAGTTGTCCAGCCTTTGCTGATACTATCTGCTTACAAGGAACTTGCAGAGATGTAAGAGATGAACAGGAGGCCACCACAAAGAGCTAACCATACAAAACCTCCATTCTTCTAACATTCACATGTGTTTTAAAGCATTGGATCTCCATTGATTTAAGTAGACCTCATTGATTCACTCTGGTAACTCTGTGCACCATCAGTTCCCACGATATCTTTTTAGTCTGAACGAAGATGGCTAACACCTCAGAACTGGATGGACATACAACCAATTTTCTTTGCCTACGACCTACAAAGGCTTTCTGTTCAATTTATATAGGAAAATTATTCTGTAACACCAGCCCATGATGTCACAGCCAGGCCTGCCATACCTTGGGGAACATTAGCCCAAATATACTTTTTGAAATATGTGACAGCGGCTCAGGGAAAATCTGTGTCTCAGACAAATTTCCAGGCAGGGTTAGTGCCTTCATTTTCCTTTGTTCCAACTTGGAATTTTTGTCTGACCTGCAGCCTGTTCATGGTCCAGGGATGAGGAAGGTGATCAGGGTGCAAAGTTGGAAAGAGGAAAGAAAAAACTAGGGTAAAAAACAATGAGTAGGAAGGAAGCTATTGGTTGTGTGATCTGACCCATGCTGTGGCTCATTATTATTACTTGCAACAGCAAATGTTGATGTAAGCGCTGCAGAGTGCCAGTAATTAGTAGGCATGCCTCTCCAACTGCTCCAGCATGTGGTCAATGAGTTCCTGCCTCCAAGAGATGTTCTGCACTGTAAGAAAAGAGGTTTATGCTACTGATAAACACAAAAAGAGACTGAAATACAGCCTATATGCCACATTAGGAATGAGATTTCTCCTGCACCTATGCATTGGGAGAAACAATCCCAGGCTGGGGAGCTGGTGGAAGGTGAGGTTCAGCATCTAGGGTGCAAGTCAGAATATAATTCTCTCTGTTTTCTTCCCCTCGGACTCCCACCAATCTGTTCAGCAGTATCCGGGAAAAAGAAATCAAACCCACGTAACATGGAATGCTGCTGGGTGGCTTAGTGACATTTAGTTATGCATGTCCAACAGCATTGTCATTATAACTGATGCCTTCCACAGTTTCCATGTTGTGTTGTAACATAATTCTTTTAATTATATTTTTGGTCAAACTCTTTCTACCACTTCTAGGCTATACACGTTTTACAAGCGCAGTAAATAGGGCATGAGCAAAGAAAATTATAAAGTAATGTAACAGGATAAAGCACTGTACTTCTTGCTAATGGGATAGCCTTTAAGCAGGAGTTGACACGGTGCCAGGCTAAGTGGGGGCAGTGATGGGGCTGCAACCACGTCACTTGGAGGCTTGCATGGTACACCGCTTGGTGTGGTGTGTAGGGGAAGGATCTTAAATTCCCCTTTATTCCCGGGTAGATCCCCCTCCTCCTTCAGTGCTGAATGTGGCTCTGCACTGCAGACCTAGCCTATGGCACATTGCTTTTCCAACATAGTAAAAGGCTTAATCCCAAATATCCAGCCTCTGTACTGCTGAATGAAGTCCTTTAGAACCTCATGAGGATTGAGAACATCTTGGGTTGTAGAGTCCAAGTTCTTCTAGTTACATATTGCTGTGTCAAACATCCTCCTGGAAATCCTTTATTAAGCTACATCTTAAAATGAGTTTGCTATTTACTTCTACTTCTGTTAAAATGCAGATCCAGGAATTAACTCCTCTGCTCACCAGGTAGCTTCTTTCAACTTTTGGTCTAATTTTAGAAGATTATTTTACAGCCATGAGCTCTTATGCTAGCAATACTCTCTACATTTAACTGCCACTTCTGCCTTGCTCACACTTGCCTTTCTGATATTTTTATAGAGAATGACCATATTCTCTCCCAGCCTCCATTCTGCTAAGCTAAACAAGGCAATCTTTCCCAGTATCCCCTCAAAAAATAAATACTAAAATCCCTGAACATCCTACTAGGCCTGCTCTGCCCCATTCCAGGTTGAATTCTTCTTCGTTACTGCATGGCAGTAGAATTGGGTATGGGACTTGAGGTATAGTCTAACCAAGGTATTACTCAACTTATGGCACTAATTGTGCTTTATGCATGTGAGAACTACCTCGCTTGTACACTCTTTGGCATGAGCGGTATAGGACATAGGACTACATGAGTGTAATTGTCCTCCATCTTTCAAATCTATGAACAGTTACACACTTGCCTTTTGTTCAGCTCTTGAGAGAGGCACCTCTTTTTTTCTCCTATAGAAAGAACCAGATTTTAAATTAAGAACACACTGACAAATATTTTAATAAACTACATTCTTCTGTTTTGCTTCACACTGGGAATGAGCAGCTTAGAGATCAGAGAGCTTTTTACGTATTCTTCTTAGCTTGGCTTCCTATGAGCCCATGCTTCTGAAAGCACGCGCTGCACGTGTGTGCGTGTATATATGTATATGTGTTACTAATAAATTTTCAACCTCTTGACTAATTTCAACCATATTTGACAATCTCAGAGGTACTGCATCCCTACAGATTTAATGAAAATCGGCAGCCAAGTAGAGGAAAGAGCTGTGCTGTCATCTCCACCGAAGGAAAGGTCGCAGCACAAGCTTTGTCTAACCCTTTCTKAGATGGTAGAAAACCCTGTCAGGTTCCCAGACATGGGAAGTAGTCATCTGGAGCTCACACGTTATTACACGCTGTATAGTCAAGCCAGGACACAAATCCATAGGAAACCAGCCTCCACTAGTTCTACTGCTCTAAGCTATTTGCTATATTTACGTATTTTCTCTTGCTTAGAGAACTGGGTATCTCTATAAATATATATACACCCTTCTCTTTCTGCTGCCTTGTAATAAGTCTGGAAGTTGTGTATCTGTCAGACATAAATTTGAATACATCACATGAATTAAGTTCTTCCTTTCACTCTCTCTCACACACACACCTCTGTATCTCTGTGTATTCCAGCTGTTTGAATGCTCCATATTTGTATCCTTTTCTTAATCTATAGATTTTATTGACAACCTTATAGACAACTACATTACCACCATCCGCGTCTTCTCTCTCCTCACCACCAGGTGCTGGACCTATAGACAGATATGCTGTGGTCATACACAGGACGCAGAAACAATGGCATAAATAGGAGGTAATACACTCTCTGGGGAAAGGGGTGATGTTGTGTTGGTTGTGTACAGCCATGGCGTTGCACAGTTTATAGCTACCCCAGAGGTTCTGACTAGAGTCACGATTTGGCCACAATTCAAATGATARATCAATAAATATACTATTAGTAATACATATCCATTAACAAAACATTGGTCCAAGTTACTTAGTCCAATAGTTCACTAACTGCAATACTGCATGTGGTGCTGCGAAGCTGTTCCAAGAGCTTTTAAAGAGAAAATAACAGTCCTTCTTGGGTGCTCTGTGTTTTCACAATAAAGGACCATAAATAAGATGCTGCTAGCAGACTCCATTTTCTCTGATTACACAGCTACCTGCTTTTCTATCAGTCACACAGTAATCCTCTCTCTTTCCATGAAGTATCTTACATCATTGTGCAAAATCAATATGCTCTCAGAGTACTTTGCTACCTTACTGGCCACAGGAGCATGGCATCTCCCCTAGTGAGTGTGACTGYGCAGGAGAAATAAAAACCACCCTCTCTTAGGGCTGGATTTAGTAGAGGTCTGAGAGGTCAGATCCCCGTGGGGACTTTGTCACTTTTTTGGCTCCAGTTCACTTCATTTAATGTTCAGGATCCCTCCACCTGGCCCCTTTGGTTTACAGTCCCCGGGGGCCTCCAACATCCCATGCCCCAGCAGACTTGGCCAGACCGCAGCTGCGGTAGCGGCAGCAGCAGCGAGCTTCTGCCAGTTCCCAGCTCAGCACTATCAGTGTTAAAACATTTACTGCATGTGCAATTCTCAACAGCTCTTAACTCTGGCAAATCAAAACCAATTTTAACCGGAACACTCGAAGACACTTCTCTACAGCGAGGGCTATCTATCTGTCTGACAAATTCAGACTTGCTTTCCCCAGCTGCTTTGGCATTAAAGCTGTTTTTTTAAAAAAAAAAAAAGAAAAGAGTTGAAACAATTTTCTTCTTTATAGATGTTGAAAAAAAAAATCATTCTCTTTGTATTAAAAAATGGTGATGGCTTCATGCCAACAAATCAAACGAGATTTCAATTGCAGGAGCAAATAGAAAAATTTCTGCCTGATCAATAGACATTCAAAGTGTTATCAGGAATTAGCCAGAGGAACTGGAATGGAAATACCCAGCTGATCTCAATGGCTATATCTAATGCCCTGTCTCAGGGCAGTCTGAACCTCTGAGGGCTGAGGATYGGTCTCGGTTTTGGGGCACAGAAATGTAAATCCCTGTGGTCGGTCATGTCACTTGCACATGTCATGCCAGGCATGTGACTGAACCCTCCTCTTTCCTACCGGCCACCCAGGCACTCAGGCACTCACTTAACTCATGGCTGGGGCATCCGATAAGCTCTCTGAGGGCTCCAGTCAGCCTAAAATCTGCAAAATTCAACTTTTGTTTTGCTCCCCACTTTGTTTACCTTCATTGCTGCATTTGCAGGTTCAATGTGTGTATGACCAAGCTGTGAAAACAGCAACCGAACAAAATGATACCCTGAGGTCTGATCAGCAGCAGACTGGGATCTACTTCTTTCAGGCTATCCTCCTCGATTTTAAATTGGAGCAGGGAGCACAGCATGGTCATTTTATTGATTGGATTAGAGAAAAATTGAGCTGGCTGATCTGTATGATGACATTATTGAGTTGTGTTTGCAGCTATGACAGAAACAAAAGAGTTTTTATTGGATTATTGGGGGCATAGGGAGAAAAGGGAAAAGAAAAAGTAATATAGAGGTGAGCAGGTATTAAGCTTGGTGCCTTTGCGCTTAGACTCCCAGCGAGAGCTCTCTTCCCCTCTGCTACCCTGTCTACACAGCTCACTGCTGTGTTGGCTACTGCTGCCTTTCCAAACACGACCCACCGCGTAACCAAAGAGACACAGGGATTAATTGCAGTTCCTCATTAGTGGATGCTCACATTACACTTGTTCATCACCCAAATGAGAATATTTTGACCTTAAAAAACCAACAAAACCCATTTGGAGGTGAATATCCTCTTTAAGGGACATTTTTACGCAAGCCAGGTGTTTAAAAATTGTGGTATTGCATGACACCTACTGACAAGCAGGGCATATCACAGTTCACAGTACATGGGCAACTGAGTCACTTGATTTATTTTTACTGACGATTTATTTTTACATTTGTTAAAAGTATGTGATTGAGAAGGAAGAAATTGATATTTTGTACCATGGGAATATATGACAGTGAGTAACTGGCATATAAATGTGTGTGTATATATATGTACTCTACCTTATGTTTTATATACCTCTTTTACATGTTTAGTTTATAGACTGGTTTTAAAACCACAGTGTCCAGCAGTTTCATTGATTCATTGTATTTATGGCTGAGGAAGAATGTTAGTAGCAAATGTTGTAGTCAGCACAAGAGAGCAACCTACAGGTTATGCTTTTGAAATGATCATATATTTTATTTATATGGTGCCTGTCTGTCATAGAAGCCTCCTGTGAAATATTACTGAAACGAAACACAGCTAAAACTCCATATTAAAATGATACAGCCTGATTCTCCACTGCCGTGCATGCTGTGCCCTTAGACTGCTGAAATCAAACCATATGGAGAAGAACCTTGTCATGGTTTAACCCCAGCAGGCAACTGAGCCCCACCCAGCCGCTCACTCACTCTCCCACGGTGGGATGGGGGAGAGAATCGGAAGAGTAAAAGTGCGAAAACTCGTGGGTTGAGATAAAGTTTAATAGGTAAAGCAAAAGCCACGCATGCAAGCAAAGCAAAACAAGGAATTCATTCACTCCTTCCCATCGGCAGGCAGGTGTTCAGCCATCTCCAGGAAAGCAGGGCTCCATCACGCGTAACCGTTACTTGGGAAGACAAATGCCATCACTCCGAACGTCCCCCCCTTCCTTCTTCTTCCCCCAGCTTTATATGCTGAGCATGACGCCATATGGTGTGGGATATCCCTTGGGTCAGTTGGGGTCAGCTGTCCCAGCCGTGTCCCCTCCCAACTCCTTGTGCACCCCCAGCCTCCTCACTGGTGGGGTGGGGTGAGGAGCAGAAAAGGCCTTGGCTCTGTGTAAGCACTGCTCAGCAGTGACTAAAACATCTCTGTATTATGAACACTGTTTTCAGCACAAATCCAAAACATAGCCCCATACTGGGTACTATGGAAACAATTAAGTCWCTTCCAGTCAAAACCAGCACAAACCTTATGCAGACAATGAGGACAGTAACATTTTACATTTGCTTTGCTCTGGTGTGTTTTGTCCTGCTAAATGGTCAGGAAACATTCAGAGCCCTGACTGTCCCTAGTGCTGGGTTTTATTCCCAGATCAAAACGTTCATTATCTTGTCGGCTCTCCTGTTGCACTGGTAAGAGGACTGACGGACAGATGACCGGGCACTCAGAATTGGAGCCCCACGAAAGGCTGTCACCCTCCTCCCGTTGCCACAGACTGCATCATGATTTCACCCAACAGTTAATTTAAGACGAAGAGTTTCTGCATCGCAGCTCAAACCAATTCAGCACCAATGTCTCGACAAAAGACGCAGAAGGAAATGGATCTTGTGAGGATCATCAGCACAATTCAAACCTTAAATGAAAGCAACAAGCAAACAAATGAGCTGTAATTTTATCAGGTGGAAACAGAAATCAGTAGAGCTATTAAGTCTGCAGCAGCTGAGACACTGCTCCTTAAATAAGTAAGTTGCAGAAAGCCACTGCTACAACTGGAGCGTTTTTCAGCTCAGAAGGCAGTGAGTGGGCCCCATGCCCAAGGAAAAGATATCGACACTGTACATTTTTGGAAACATCATTTCCATGCTGTGAAATTGCCCATGTGCTAGACTGGTACGGATTTCAGTGGGAAACCGTACCACATGGCACCCGGCCCATACAGAGCTTTGAAGAAGATACTAAAGGTAGTGTCAAAATCCCCATGAAAATGGGACCAATGGCTAACGGTACAGCCAAAATTGGTCCTGTAATTAATTTACAATGCTGTCAAAATAAGGCTAGAGCTGAAGGAATCTCAACAAGCATCATTGTCAGCTGCAGTTTTCTTCTAAGAATGAAATACAATGGGAAAAACGTGTGTTTGTGGACAATCCAGTGCTGAAAGTAAAAAAGACCCCAAAAATTGCTTCATTAAGATTTAGAAGATTTAGACACCTCAGGCTACAAAAGTCCATACAAACCACAGAGCTCTCTTTTTTAAAAGGCACACTATCGGTATGCAGTGATGGTATATTCACCAAAACTCCCCAAACAGCTCTGTTTTCCCCAGTGCTGAACACATCTGTGTATATCCCTACACACGCGTCTGACTTTCACAGACAATAAGCACATTATACATACTGAMTTCCTCGGCCTCGCTGAAAAACAGGCCCTAGCTGCTGCCCAGAATGACCCTAAATCATAAGTCCTTGGAAATAAGTACACCAGCTTCCTGCTGGAGGACAAGATCTCATATCTCCTTATGATAACAGGTCTTTCTGCTTTGACTAGAGAACAGGCTCAGGATGCCCTGACCAGTACCAACGTTGTAGTAACTGGGAAGGCTCCTGCTGCTCCAGCGGGCACTGAATCCGGCCTTTAAGGACACTGTTGATGTGCTCAGTTCCTTACTGTAAAGGGTGCCAGTGATGGAGCCAGCAAGGAGCAGAAGGATAAAATTTAACAAGAAAAATGTGGACTGAACATTGGTAAAACTTTCCCATAGGTGAGGTCTAATTGACCATGACATGATCTTATCAGATGTTTGTTGTTTGGGCCTTTGAAGGATGTCTGAAAAAAACACCAGAAGACTGTTACAAAGAAGATTCTGCATTGGTGAGGCATCCTGTCCTGCTTTGCTTCATCCCTGCACCATTAGGATCAGTTTACTCAGGAGATGTTCACCTACCTAATTTTAGTTTAAAAAAAAAAAAAAAAGGTTTTAAACCCTCAGGGAAGAGTTACCAGCTTAAATATTATTTTATTAATTTAATGGTTATGTTTTTATACTGATTCTTGAAAGTTATTTGAAATGCCCATGGGGGACTATGGTARTGTTATGTTTACACCAGCGACACTGTGAACACAATTCCCCTCTAGTTTACTTAGTAGGACCCCACTGACTTCAAACAGGTTGCAGAGGAAGCAAAGGACAGCAGAAGTTAACCCCGCAGACATTTGTCTATCTGGACTCAATTAGTTTATCCGCTGGCACTCAACTGGCACATGGCTGGGATTAGGAGGAGCATCCCCCCGGCCAGGGACAGCCGCGGCAGAGGGATTGCTGTGCGTCGGGCAGCGTTAGCTGGAGGCACTTGTGCTAAGACAGAGATCTAGTCAGTATTTTAGTATGTGGCGGTGGATATCCCAAGGTTGTTTTAAATATACACAGAGTTTGTGTGTGATAGTTAATTTAACATGTTTATTTACTGGCTTGCTGGCTTTTTGCGTTTGGAAAAGATGACTCATCTGCTACTTGATCCTGCCAATGTTTATTCTGCTGGTGGGCTCACACTTTACAGGAGTAATGAGAGTAATCCCACTCCTATCAGGCCTATTAACGAGCATACTTTCATGGGATCAGGTCACAGGCTAGCTGTAAATAAAAATATCCACCTCCTAGTCCTCAGCACTGGTGGAATGCTCACGTCATCACGGCCTGTTATAAGGTTTCAAAGCCACCGCATTAGCTCCGTCCAGTTTTTCTAGGAATAACATTTTAAAGGGCACAAAACGCAAGTGAGGGATTTTGCTGTTGCTCTCGCAGGATTTTCTGCCTCACGCTCCATGCTGTTCAGGTTCCCCATAAACTGCCCGGAGGCAGATAAACGTCTGAGGCAGACAGTGGCTGGCCAGCAAAGCAGGGAGTTCCCGAGGTTGAGAGTAGTAGTGAGAAAGCAGTTGAATGCACAAAAAAATCCAGGTTCCTGGGGCCAGGAGAAGGGTGCACAAGCAAGCATGCCGTGCTACAGTGTAGTGGTCAGGGCACTTAGCAAAGGTAGATGAAAGGTCTCTTCTCCCACCACTGTTGGTCCCTGCCAAGGGCTGTATAGATAGCCCATGACACTCTGTGCCAGTCAACTATGGAGTGCCAGGGAGGCTCTAGGGAAACTGTAATTCAGTCATGTGTACTTTTAACTCATCTGAATGGTTCCTGGAAACTGTTTTGGCTTATGTCAGCTCTCAGTCTGCCAAAGAGCATTTAGCCGCAACCTGGGAGCAGGGTCCTCCCAAGGAGGCAGTCTGCATGCGGCTCTCCATCACCGAAAGCTTCGATGCAGGCTGGCCTTTGTGCCAGCACACTTCTGGGTGCGTTTAATTTACCAGGATGGCTGTAATCTCTACATGCCTACTCTTATTTTGGGTTCTGCACCAGGGAGGTCTAAAAGCTAGGTGTTGTGGTGCTGACTGTAGTTGCATTGGTCTTGCTCTTAATTGCCAACTACATGAATATCAGTGAAAGCTTGGTGCCCTTGGGGATCTGCCTGGACCTTGGAATTTAGATTACACAGATTTTAAGCACCTAAGGACCAAAATAGATATTTAGCACTTGCAGAAATAAATGCAACATCATAAGGTTTGTTAAAAAAGGGCTGATGAAGATTTAGCAAACATCAATGTTGTGCACTTTAGTACTTTCTAAAGTTGCACTTGGCATCATGCTCACACCTTGAAAACCTGTCTTTGATTCCCAGTAGGGCCAGATTTGGAATGGGTTTTGGTGTCTAAAAAGACATCTAAGTCCACCCTGAGCACAAGCCCAGGATCCCCCAGCTCAGGCAATGGGCAACCTCCAGTCTCCACCAGTCAGACCATTTGAGAGCCATGGTATGGCCCAGCCAATGTCCCCAGGGAGGGCCAGCAAAGTCCCAGGGACTGGCTGTATTCCCCACAGCCAGAGCATCGATGGTCTGAGCACCACTGAGGAGAGAAGAAGACACAGGGTACTGAAACAAGCGGGAACTGAGAACATCTTTCCAAGGCGTGCTGAGTGTGGCAAAGCAATGCCGCTTCTATTTCTGTCTCTGTTCAACCTGCGTGGACAGTCTTTTTTGCTTCCTTCCAGCAGCAGGTTTGGAAACAGGCTCCTCAGCTGGAGGGGGTGCTGGTCTCCGACCCCCCAGCCTGCCCAGGCGGTCCCAGTGCTCCCCTCGCCTGACCTGTCCTATCTGCCACCCTCCAGCTTTTTAATCACAGGCACTCTGCTTGCTCCAGACAAGTCAGCTTTCACTGTGTGCCCCTTGTGCGCATAGAGTTACGTGTTTTCCTTGCTTTCCTTACACCGGGATACTACAGCACACAATATAATGGGATAATGTGCTAAAATGAGATGCCAGGGCTGTCTCTTCAGAGGGCTAGGCTGCCAAACATTACACCCACTGGATGTTAAATGAAGGCGATGACTAAGTGTTCACACAGTGGCTTGCTTTCACTGAAGAATTTGGCAGACTGACGCAAATTGAAAGTCTGCTGTGGGCAGATTTCCTCCTACTATTTTTGATTTCATGCAAATAAGAATTGCAGGACACCAGGCAATTTCTACCTGTGACTGACATATTTAGCGTTGACAGTCCCACACTGTTTTTATATCTAAAAGCGCGGATTTAATAATACATGTGGGGCAGTTGCAGATTGCAAAATCTCATCCCAGACCCATCTCCAGTTCCCCTCCCTTCCCTGCTCCCAGCAGGCTGCATCYAGCCCTGCAGCACGGCTCGCTTTGACACACGCATGTCTATAAAGTGTTGCAGTCTGCTGCCGAGCTGCCAAAGAAAACACAACGGTGCAATATTTTCTGCTAACAAGCCTTCGTCCTGCGCGTTTCACTCCCCAGTTCTGCTAGATAAAAGCTTCCCGTTAAAGGATTAAGGGGTAGCTTAGTCAAACAAGCATTCCCCATCTTCCAACTGATCCAGGCAAGGAAGCATCTACTGCTCAAAAGCATTTAAGCTAATCTAAAGGAGTCTGGGAGGGAGGCTCAGCAGGTGCAGGGCTGCTGGGAGAGGAGCAGGGCCACCAGCCTGCGGGGTGATGGGGAGGYAGTAGGACGCAGCTGCACGTGGGCGGCAGCAAGCCCCAAGAGAACAGAAACCAGGACGTTTGTCTGAAGAGCCTGAAGCACCAGGTGCACGTGCGGTTTCATCCCCTCGGCTCTGGGTTGTGTGTGGGTGCCACAAAAAGTGCTGGGAAGGGACCGCAGTAACGTCTTGGCTATGAAGAGCCCCGCCACCCGCGAGCAGCACTGCTCCCTCCCGAGGCCAGGAGGCCGTGCCTGGGGAGGGGGGCTGGCTGCGCCTGCCTTTGGTAAAGCTCACTCTTGGGTAAGCAGCCTGCGAGGCTCTTTCCACTTGTCCCTGCCAGCCCAGAAACCTTCCTCCRTGTATTTTAGTACACTGCCCAGCCACTGTGAAATGTGATGGTTTCATACCCTCTTTTCCCCCACAACAACCAGACAGGAAACCAAAATCGACACCAGAGGATAATGTTTCAAATCTCATCACTACCTCTTTCAGACCAGGACCTTGCACCCCAGCAACTACCTGTTCAGAGCCATGTGCCCTCCCCCTGCAGGTATTCTGCAGTAGATGTCTGTCCTTCCCCATCTGCTTTAAACACGGCTTAGGCTGTGCCTACCTGCCTACAAGCTTTTGCAACAGGGAACACACTACCTGGCCAGTGGCGCGGTGCAGATGACAGCCCGACAGCTCAGGGCTCATCTTCCGGAGGCAACTGGCAATCTATACTCCTAGCATACAGCCTCAGTCTCCACCAGGCTCCCCGTGGGGGACCTAATACGTAATACTTTTTGGTGTTTTTTCCTTCCAAAGTGTTTAAATGATGTGAGACTTTTCCACGGTGGTGTTTTGGTATGGTGTGGTCTGTGGCTTGAGGAGGAGAAGGGAAGCTTCGCGGCTTTCTGGGATAGTGGTAACTAATGGATGGTGGACAGATCCAAACTTGGGGGAATCTTTTCCACACTGCCTGTGGAAAAGTGTCTCTGAATGAACTATCGTTAGATAGTAATTTAGTAGTTCACAGAGATCTGTGGGAAGCTAACTGGAAAGGGACCTGTGGGCCAGGATCCCTAGCAGAAGGTGGCACCTAATCTCTTACTCCATAATTCACATGGGGTCTTGAGATATCTCATCCCTCCAGGAGTGGGGAAGCTGGTGCCAAACCAGGCTGAAGGTGTCACTCTTCATTGATGTGCTTCAGAAATAGCCCTGGCATTAGCCTCATGGCTAGCACGATGTCCCGTGATGCTGTATTCACATTGATATGGTCACAAGACAACCCTTTCCCATGAGCTTTCCAGCTCCAGTAAGAAAGAAGTAGAAGTGAGAAAACTTGTGAGTCAAGATAAAGACAGTTTAACAGGTAAGAGAAAAAGAAAAAAACAAGTGGGACAAAGGAGATCACTCACCCTCTCCCAGAGGCAGAGCAGCCAAGCAATGGCCACCTTGGAAGCCAAAACTCCATGGTCTTCTTCCTCTACCCCAGTTTTTACATCTGGCATTTGTTATATGGTACGGAATATCCCTTTGGCCAGTTCGGGTCAGCTGTGGCTCCCAGCTCCACTGGAAAGCTGAGTCTGCTTCACCCAAACCCAGCCAGCTCCAAGCTCTGGAGTTCAGCTAATGGATGCAGGATTTCAGTGATCAACACTCGGTGTGCAAAAGACAAGTGCACACCAATTAATGGTCAAACTACCTAAGCCTGGGGGCTGGCTAAAATGTTTTTTTTATGTTTTCATATATCATAGGATAGTTCTTTCTTATATGTTTGAGCTGTTCAACCTAAAACAGTGACTCAGGGCTATGACACAGGGGCCAAAGACCCCAGTAAGTGTTTGTGTTTACAGTCCAGCTTCTATTTACATTCTTCCTTTCAGCAGCTAACATCAAAGTAGGAAAGAGAAGTGGGTGGCCCGTCCTGAGGGTGGTACTAATTATTGCAATTAAGAAGCTTCATAAGAATACACCAAACATTCTAACAGAGCATCCAGTGTTTTGTAGGTTTACTAAGGAATTGTGACTGTTAATTTAACTTAAAATGCTTGAACTGTCTTTTATCACAACCAACCAGTTTGTTTAGGACTTTATGGATTTCCAAGAGCTCATGAACAAAAAAAGCTGCACTGGATCCATCATGTTTATTATTTCTTCTGATCCACCAATTTTAAGTTTCTTCAAGAAAACAGAACATCACTTGAGGCCATTGCATGCACCACACCAGTGACAAAACACAGCTGCATCCTGCCTCCGCCTGTTTGTGCAGACTGTCTCCTTCTTTACTGGTGTTCAAAGCATTGACAGGAATCAGCCCACCTTGCCTCAGCTGTGCCCACTAGTTCATAAACTTCACTGTTTAGTATCTCTTCTAGTGCCTGCTGCTTATTTTCCATGCTCCTTGCACCCACGTATAGACATTTCAGTACATTAATATTCCTCGTCTTCTCTTGCTGAGAAGTCCAGCTTCAGCCGTATTTGTAGGCTGGCAGTACATGTCAGATTATTTGCGTTAGGTGAAAATTTCTCCTCTTTCCTTCACACTGAGTTTTATAGCTATCCAATAAAGTTGCCTGGTTTTGAAACCGGGAGTTTGGTACCCTGTTTTGGCAGAGTAACATTACCCACAAATTGCTTATATCTAAAAATAATACATGATAATTTTGTTCTCTCTCAGAAACTGGCACACTGCACTCTCTAAAGGGAGATGAATGAATATGTGAAAACATTTTTGGAACAGTTGCTTGTCTATAACAAGTCAATATGAAATCAAGATAGAATTTATACTTTATCTCTCCATAAAGGTTTATTGAGCTATGTTTCAAACACCATTCAGAGCAAACCCTTTGGAGCCTCAAGAAACAAGGACTTGATCTTTCTAGAGCTTTCTATCCATAGGCAGACCACAGGTCTGAATATTCATCACCTGGACAGCAAGTACAGACTGCCACTCTTGCTGAATTTCTTTTTGAAATCGGGGAATCGTGACCATCTTTCATTTTGCTTTCTAATTCTTGAGAAACTTCTGGGCATAGCAACACTTAGTAATTCCCTACAAGGAGTCCTACATGTTAATTAAATCTCCTGAGACTCATCTCTCCCAGCCTGAGACAAGAGCCAGACATTTGCCAGATTACATCATTTCACCATGTGCAACTTCTCTAAGGTTCATGGTTCAGATTTTGTCAGCCATGCGACAAAAATTGTGGTCATGCCCTGATCATTTCTCCTCAAGACTACTAGAGCCTCCTCTTCATTTTCATCTTTTTCCTTTGTAACCTATTTCAAATGCCTCAGTAAGTCATCCACCTCAACAGCGGCACCTCTGAATTCTTCCATCATTTTCCTTTGGCCTCCTGCATTAAATTTCAGCTACTTGTGCTTCCCTTCAAGGCTCCCCAGAACACTGCTCTGACCTATGGCATCAACTGCAATATTTCCTGCTCCCGTTTCCACTCAGGCAGTACATCACACCTCGGTGATGCCTTTATCATCTCCTTCATGCTCCATACCATCCTCAACAACTGAATGTTTCTTTTACGCAATTTAGAAAGGAATGCACTTCTGTTTTCATACATCCTTTCTCAAAGCACACCTTCCTCCGTTGATCGGTGTTGCTACAGCCCTCCCTGCTCCAATATGACACTGCCATTCAGACAAGGCCAAGCATTGCCAAAACTATGCAGGATATCACATTCTGGCCACTGACGAGCTCCAGGCTTGTATTTACAATTCATTGGTTAAAAGCCCCCAGAGACAGCAGCATTCTTCATGCCTTGCACAGTGCCAACCTACTTCTAGACATCAACAACTAATAAAACCAAGAGGCCTGCAATTAAGTCTTATTATCCTCCTTATTTTACAGATGGAATGTTGTTACATTTTTCACATTAGAGATCCTTCCCAGGTACAAAAAAGTCACTGAGTGAAAATCAGGGTTTCCTGAGAACTCCTCCATCCTTAACTGGCTGGCTGAGGCTAAGCCCAGGACACTTTTGTTCTCCTGCCATAAAGTGTCTTCTCACATGTGGTCTTACCTGCCATATTTAGAGAAGTCCTAGAAGACAAGTGGCACTGCAGGCCCATCCTTCCAAGGAGTGGTGGAGGATATCACCCGGCTGTTGGAGTCCTGTCAGGTAAGAAGCTTCACAGATCTAGTGGCTTAGCCAAGAATGCTTATTTCCATCAGAAAAGGATGGTTTTTCCAGCCGTACAAAATGTGAATAATGGGAGCTTAGGTCTGCGATTTTATGTGTGCAGCTGGTGGTTATACAGGTGTATTTGTAGTTAGAAGAGTTATAGGACTCTGTTTCTTATGCACCATTTACAAGTGTGTGAAGAGAGCATAAGGAAGAGGGTGTGTTGTATATTTTCTCTCGTGGAGTATTATCTGCCAATTTTGCAAAGATCTGGTGAGAAGGTACTGCAATCGTGTCTCATGCTCAAGCCCATAACTGCAAATTCACTGTCATCACAGAACCAGCATTACAGGATCAAATGCAATGCTAACGGATGTTCCAAAGACTGCAGGAAAAGCCCCTGCTACTGTTTGAGCTGTAACACAGGCTTAAGGGCCAACACATCTGAACCCTTGACCAGGGAAGCAGTTCACTGTAGCTGGAGAGATAGTCTGAGGGCGAAAATACCCAGTGCACCTTGCTTCCTTACACAATTCCGCCTCTCTCTTTATCCTTTGGCCTTTGTTGCCGTAGCTAGGAGGAGTACTTGCTTGGTTCTCATTGTGTAATAGTTTTTACTCTTCCCTTTTCTGGATGCAGCTATTTTATTTGTACTCAGGAGCTGTATCTTCCAACAAATATAAATTCTGCACGTACTCTGTGTCATCTTTCAGTTTTCATGAAATACATGTTTGCTTTCTCTCTCTGCAGTGAGGCTTCTATGTATGCAAAAAAAGACTTGCATATGAGAGAGCACCTTCCAGACATAAAGTCGGCTCCTTTCAGGCCTGACTCACGCTGCTGCATCCCTCTTTGCCTCAAGCCAAGCCTCATGTGCCACCAAAGGTCAAAGACCTGAATCTGTGTCTTTCCAAGGAAGTGCTTTAATCAGCAATGGGATGGGCGTTGGATCTCCTTGTGCAGTCTCCTGTGCGTTAGAAAATGCCTACTGGCCCCAGCTCCCAAGAGTGAGAGGTGATGAAAGGGTCAGTATGGGAGTTTTGCCAACACTTAGATGCTATCTAGGGATCACAGCAGATCAGTTACATCAAGGCTTAGCAAGCCTGTGATTTCCTGTAAGCAAAACCTAGGCTTCATTACAATAATGTAGACATCTATAGGGTGAGATGGGATTTGAACGCAAGGTTTGTAACAAGTATTAGTGTCACCTTAGTTGCTGGACATGGCACTCAAAGCGGCAATACAGCTCTTGGAGTACTCAGGTTCCAAGTGCCCAACGCTTTAACAACTTTAACAACAAAGTAATTACACATGCAGATGGCCAGAATCACCCATGTTTCATTAATCACTGTGTTATGTACTGATGCAACACAACATCACAGTTACTGTATTTAACAAATTGGTCCCTTTACAGTTTTTCCAGTGAGATGTAGGTTAATGAAGCAACTTTCTGTCATGGACCCAAGAGGCAGAAACTTCTCTGTAGCTATTAAAAAATATTCTTGCTTAAAGGATTCATGTTTATAGAATAAAATGAAGATCAGAACATGCTCTCTAGTCAAGGAACTCTTCCTATCACAGCTATCCTTTATGAATCATAGATATGCTCCCTAAGCTGTGCCCTTCTGGAGATTTTGAGGAAATTCATAGGCCTTAAAAGTCAATGTTCTTAGACATTGTTAGACCCAGAAGAGAGGCAAAATCCAGAACAGAAGATTCTTTCAGAACAAACTCCTCCACATTAAACTAGAAGGCAACTAACTGGGACATTTCTGATGCTCTCAGATGCTTTGAGGTTACACAAGCAGAGATCATCCCTAAAATGTACAAGATCCATCCTATAAAGGTCGCTTTGTACACTTTCTGTCTCTCTGAAACAATTTTTATACTGATTACTTGGAAATTAAGTTCTACTGCATTTGCCATCAGCTTCATTAGAACCAGGCTTTCATCCACTTTGTATCAGCTTTAGGGTTTCTTTTCTGTTTTCCTGTTTCTGGCATGATCCAGTCCAGAGAGTAGCTGCAATCTGTCACCTGGTAGTAGATACTGAATGTATATTAGGGGGGAGAAAAAAAGAAAAAAAACCCCAAAATGTCTGCCAAGTCCTGCAGCCTTAAACCTTTGGTGCAGTACAAGGTTTACAAGATGATTTAAAATCTGCATGTGTAGGAAGTAAGGAAGATGGGCTGACTCTACACAGAAAATGGGTTTGGGACAGACGGAGATTGATGGCTTTGTGACAATGACAGTAAAGTTAATAGCTGATATAGGCAGACAACAGACTCCATTTTAAATTTAAAATTGAAGTGTGTGTTGCTGACAGCATCACACTGACCATTCATTGCTAGACCTAATTTCTCTCTGGTAATGACTACAAGAAGCTGAAGAGATAATGATGTGCACTGCAGAACATTTGGGAACAGGATTAGCTGCTTTGCATTTTTTTTCTTGTTTTAAAAACAACTATTTAATGATTAGTAGAGGTGGCTATCCTTGAACAGTCCTGAAGGGTAAAGATTAGTCACTCCTCTGGGAACATCTCTGTCGCCTCTATTTCCTTTCCTCTTAGGAGACAGAAGGGGTGTAAATTGTGCTTGCAACAGACTGGGAAGGCTGACACTGTTAAAATGTAAGACCTTGACAAAAACCCTGGAGATGATGTATCACCAGTCTCCTGGGCAGTTGCACTCCACGTTCACATTTGCACACTGCAGATAATTCCTGCCTTTCAACAGCCTGAACCCAAACTTCAAATGCAAATGGTCTTGGAGCTAGAAATGGAAACCTGCATGCACTGAGACAGTTTTTCACATATTCAAATAAAAAGCTGACAAACAAAAATATGTGAAAGAAAGGGAAAGCAAACCCTTCAGTCTTAGGGGAAGCAACTCTTTGCTCTCTATTTCTGTCATTCATCCCTCCTGTTTACCTACCCTGCTCTTCAGGGACAGAGATACCCATCGGTTTTGTACACCCCCACCCATACAAATAGAGATCTTAATTGCCATACCAGCATAGGGTTGATCAACAGGGACTTTCTTTTATCATGTGCCAGTGAAAGGCATTTAAAAAAGTACACAGCCCATAATACAGGGGGCTTCTGAAAGCTTACACACACAGCACATGGAAGCAATCAACTTCAGGAATAAATAGTTGTGCTTCAAACCTGAACACAGCCAGCACACGCACGAGGGTGAACGTTGCTGGCCTTATGCTGCCAGTCTGGGCTCTGTCCACCTGTTAGGTGCCACGCTAACATGGAGCAAAATGGTAGTAGTACATTCCATAATCTGCTCGATAACTGTATTTCAGCAGGTGGAAATTTCCACCTGTTTACC
This sequence comes from Oceanodroma leucorhoa, assembly GCA_030449065.1. Classification (NCBI taxonomy): domain Eukaryota; kingdom Metazoa; phylum Chordata; class Aves; order Procellariiformes; genus Oceanodroma; species Oceanodroma leucorhoa. Next base: position 3,683,883 of record JASVER010000004.1, read on the forward strand.
TTACTCCTGTCTGTGACATGAGTTTGCACAACTGAAGGATTTACTGTTTCTCTGCTTCCTTTTTTGTTCAGCAGGAAAACTAGCTGAATTGTTCGAGTCAAGTTCAAAAGCTCAAATCTGAGTCGTATACTCTTTGCATGAATTAATTCCAACCCCACTCTGGCTTTGTAAAGCTAATTTAAATTATAGTGGTCTCTCCAACTTTATGGAGCTGTAAAATAAATAAATCTAATTGTACTTGGCTTAACTACCATGAATCTGCTTATTACTTTCAAAATGGTACAGTAGAGCTCAGTTTTTATAAAATCTAAGCTACCAAATGATTATGATGAGAAATTGGGACTGTGGSAATAGTAATTAAACACACATAAAACCCTATTTTCTTCTCTGTGAGAAAAGTGTGATGACTACGTTCTATTTCCATCCCTTACTTCTGTCTTCTGTGATTGCTGGAGGGCATTTTAGATGTGGTTGCTCAGACTATTCAAGACCTTTAAAAAAAGTTCTMATTTCCTAGAAAGTAATTAAAACCTCCCACACTGAACAAAATATATATGTAACACATGCAAATGCTATAAAAGTAGCACGTGGTTTACATAACAATTTATAATGCTACTTGATATCTGAGGCAAAATCTGATCACATTTTACATACTTGGATCACCCCTCTGTGTCAGTGCTGGAAGGAACTCGCTCCCTTAGTGCAGACTGTGACACGAGCTCACACTGCAAGGCATGCAAGCACTACAGTTATTTTTAGTGTCAGCTGGGGAAGGGTGGATAAATAGCATCACGTTTCCCATTAGTAAAAGGCTTCCTAAGTCCTACCGAGTCAACAGACAGTAATCAGGTATCCGCTACTACTTCAGCTYTGCAGCAAGATCACAGAGCAGCTCTTCACTAGGAAATGAACCAAAACTACGGGGGGGGAGGCTGGGGCTGTGGGGTGGGGAAGGAGGGAGAAACAAGGTACTGCTTCATTTCCTTTTCTGCTCCGATTCCTCTAACAGAAATTCCACAAAGGCATGTGGAATTTCTGAAGAGGAATTTCAGCAGCAAATCATCACAAAGAAGCCGTGAAAGCCTGTTTAATACTTGCAGGTGGCATCTAGTCCAGGTGCTCTCAGGAGCTCATCATCTGACAAATAGTCATCCGATAAACAGATGCTTTACAACTGTAAAATCTAAAGGTGAAAAAAACAGGTCAGTTTAGTCCACCTCTTGCTCTACCAATGCAAGATAGGATTTTTTTTTGCCTTTTCCCCATGCATTTGTCTAGTCTTTTTGTGCTTTTGTGTTTTCTGTGTTTTAAAATTGCCAAGTAACCCAAGAGACATCTTCTAAACTCCTAGGGAAATTAGTATTTCATATCTTAGCATTAAGAGGTTTCCACTACCCACCCCTCTTCATTGGTGTTTGGTGAAGTAAGTTCTTGCTTAACTTCTTTCAGTGTTCTGTACTACAGCCACTCCAAATGACTCTAATTACCTCCCCTTTGCATCTACCCAAGAATTTCTGCATTTGAGCCTCATCTTCACTTTCACAAGTTATTCTAATGATTATTCATACGGTAGCACATCAGTATTCTTCTCTTTCACTGTGTTAGTAACATGCTGACCCCCAGACTAATGCAGTATTTCATGCAGAATTACTGTATCAGAATTACTGGTCTCAGAGCAAGAGCTCTTACGCTTATACTCCCTACTATGCAATATTTGGTCGCGCACCCCAGAACTGCAGTGGCTTTTTTTCTCTCACTGCATCCCAATTATCTCTTTAAGGCAGGTTTAAAATGTGTTTTCCGAAATCCTCTCTCCTTGCCTCTATTTTATGGCCAGTTCGTGCTCACCTAAGTTTTGATTGTTGCTGTTACATTTCTTTATATTTTCCCCTTATTGTTTAAAAGTCTTCCCACTACAACAATGTATTTCAGTAATGGGCTGTCTTCATGATCCTCTTTCCCTCTCTCCAGGGCTGTAAATACCACTAAAACCTCTACATGGCTATAAAAACAACTGTATTGCTATCCATTGCTACTCAGACAACTTTAAAATCACGTATCTTTCTTCCTATTTAGGCAAATCTGAATTTATTTTTCAAGCAAGGTTTCATGAGAAAGCACACGCAGAYCTAGGAAAGGATTTCATCACAGATATGTATGTAATTCATTCCTTTCAGCCACTCATTTTCAAGTCTATTCCAGAACATTACTTTATAGCTTTGCAGTAGGGGCAGTCAGCTGAGAAGGGAAAGTGAGAGCATGAAGGGCCAGAGAGGGCCTAGCACATGGGGCCTTCTACAGCATTTGGGCAGAAAAATCACAGAGTTTATACAACCTCAGCAGTGATCATCAGGTATCATCAGCTGCTGGGAACGTGTGCAGAAGCAGAACTCTTAAGCAATTAGGTAGCTTGCAAATTGAACATGAAGGCACATAACAAGCTGAGATGCTCCCAGAGTTAAGTGCACGCAAGAAAACGTGTCTCTGCYTATTTGCCTCAAATATGCCTGTGGTCTTTACTGGACCTAGTCCAGTGAGAAGTGCTGTAAAACATGTATTCTGCTTCTGACTCATTCACTTCAACACAAACACTGGTCCCGGCTTTTAGTAGTGCTATTTGTTGTGTTGTGATGTAACAGATGCCAGAATGCGTCCCTTATGCAATGTGAGTAAGAAAAAAAATCCTTAAAATTTACACAGAAGTTAGATTTAACAAGACAAAAATTTCACTATATTGCATTTATTTACCTCTTACATTCCAGTTATCCAATACATGTTCTTAAATAAAAACTGGCATTGGTACATATTTTTTGTCACTTTCATTAATATCCTGCAATACATATCAGCCAGCTTGTTATTTTTATATATAAAAATAGAGTAACCTTCCAACTCAGCAAAAAACCTTCCCTTTCAAAGCCCTGATGCTCTACCATATCAGTCTTCATTACTATTAAATAAGGAGAGTGAGCACCCTACTCATTTTCTCCTCTAAATATTTTTTCTGCACGGATGTATTTGTAAATTCCTTTAAAATTCCCCATTTCCTTTGTTAGCATGAAGTAATTAAACTAATCCATCCTCYGTAAACCTCAGTTGACTCTCAGTGTCCTTGGGTGTCATTGCATCTTTTTTTTGACATTTTTTCTTAACTTCAGATCTTCAAATCTACATCCGGAGCTTACTGTTTCCCACAGCAGTTGTCAGTCATCCTTCAGCTGTAGTCTTTTTGGCTTGTGCAGCCATCTTTGCACACCGATGAAATCTTGGTTCCTGTAAGACCAGAATTCTTGTCCTACTCCACCTAAATATCCATTATTTACAGTAATTAATTTAAGTAGCACTTGTGCACAAGTTCCAATTTCTCCATTAGTAAGAAATACTATAATCAGAGCAGTTTTCTTCCTACAGGACAACAAACCCGRTCTCGGTTTATTAGAGCACTCTGGATATGGCCTTGCTGCCTCTTTGGAAGACAAGAGGAAAGGTAAACTCCTTGCATCTTTCCTGAACATGGCATAAATCTGCTCCACACTCTTGTCTTTTTATGTAAAAAAACCCTCGGACCTTTGCACACTGCACAGCAGGCATCTTCTGTGTTGTGACACTGAACCGAACATTCAATATCTGTTATATTGTCCACAAAGGTSCTGAATTAATGATTTCATTTTGAGAGTACGTGTTAACTTAGGGTGCTCCCACAAACATGCTACAAAGTATTCATCATCCCAGCTCCACTGCCTCAAGTCCTCTCTGGGCAAAATAGGGCCTTAGGAATCCCAACCCCCTCAAATATTTTTATGTTCCAAAAATGGAACCATCCTAGGGGCTCCTGGGACTACCTGTAAGTTTATCCAGCTTCTGCCTAATCAGAAACAGTCAATGATATATAAACAAAACATTGAGACATCTGTGTTGGCATTGATTTGCTGGTATTTGTAAATACTTCATTTGGTGCAGTTAACCAGCAGTTAAAGTTCTGTTAGCATTAACTTAAATATTAAATTTCAGCACATGTTGATGCCCAGTAATTCCTTTAAAAGTGTTTCACAGCTGAGGAATTGCCACTTTTCTTAAAACTGTCATCTTCTTGGCCAAATCCTATACTTATTCATGGATGTGGTAGCATATGAATTATGTTCACTACCCTTACTTTCATCTGTGTAAGTCAAAGTGTATGCTTTTGGTCCAACACCTTGCAAAGTTCCTGTTTTGACAGTATTTACTGTGATAATTTACAATTCTGTCAACTTCTGCACTTTGCAATTTAGCTACTGCGCTATCTATTCCGGTAGCGGTTTGAAGTGTTTTCTCCTCTCCCCCAGATGAAAAATTGTAGTATAAACCTTGGCTACTGCTAGCAGCTGCACAGAGTAAGCTGAATATTGTATTGGCCAGACATCTACTTGCAATATTTGCACTCTTATTCACATTTTAGGTTACTTCTGCACAGTTTATATGCAATAAAAAAGTCAACAAACTTTAAAGACATTTAGTAAGAATACATAGATAGCATACARGCAGTAAAGACTAGACTAATCTCCATTTTCCATAATTGTTCCAAAAATAGAACAAAATACTAAGTACTGAGAATTTTACACTCATAATTAAGATCTTGGTGCCATTTCAAAATCCACTTCAACTACTTCTCCTAGGCTGGATGCATGCTTATACATACACTTAGAAAGCTGCCACTACACCTTGCAAATACAAAAATGTGCCTGCATTTTAAACAAACAGTAACATAAAATCTCTACTTGCAGTCTTTATCTCCTTGTCAAAAGCTTTGTATATAAAATAGCTATGTCTTTCTCAGCTGCAGAAATCAACCATTATTTCTGACCAACAAGTCTGCTATAGTCGTCAAGCTAAAGGGGAAACGAACCGTCCTGCTGCTAGCTTTGTCACTGAGTAAGCTATCCACTCTTCCGTTTGCAATATGGGAGAAAAGAGAGAGACCTTATTTGTAAGGTGTTTTGACATCTACTCACATCTAGGTATTGTCATAGTTACATATCCCTTTCAACACTGGGTAAACTAATCAAAATGAACACTTTCTAAGTCTGTTTATTTGCAATTATATGACTGGGCATCCATTCATCTGTTAAGATTTAAAGCCTTCAAAAGGAGAAATAAAAGACAACTATATTGTACCTAATTTCAGGGAAAAGTCAGATATTGTTAACCAGGTGTGATCAGATCTATTACATGCAAGTGAATTTTACCTCAAGGAGTGGACAAATGGGTTGAAATTATTAAAAAACAAAATAAAACAGACTGATAGAACAACAAACCAGTATTGTATTTTTAAAACCATATATCTCAAGTCAATAAGCATTCAGTATCAAAACCCTATATTGTAAAAAGGGTATCTTTTAAAGGGATATCATTTAACTGGACTCTTCAGAAGGTTCTGAGCAAATCTTTCACACAAAACTATTACAGAATCTGACTGGGCATGGAATGAGAGTTAAAAGTAATACACAACAAGCAAATCATGAGGTTTTCAACTTGACAAATATTACCAGTAGAGTGCCCTACAGATTGGTACTGAAACAGGTTTATTTTACATATTCCTTCATCTGGAAAAAGAGACACATAGTCCACTGGTAGCATCTGCAGATAACAAAAATTATTAAGACTATTTTGTAAACTCTGAAAATTGTGAGGAATTTCAGAGGCAGAACRAAGGAAGATGAAGGTTGCTGATTAACTCAAAATAATGAACTGCTCATATACTCCAAAGTTTTCTAGGACTGGCAGTCATAGGGAAAAGATTAATGAGGTGTTTATTCAGTGCATTCTTGTAAACAAAACCAAAGTATTCCAACCATACATAATGCTACAGGAATACAACACCATACAATAGTTGAAGCAGTACTCATGAAATTGTAACACATAGTTACAGAAGAAGCTAATGTTGAGGATATATGTAAGTAGTCTTCACTTAAAAAGACTTAACTATATCCATGAGGATATAGGGGTAATTTTATGTAACTTTTGAATTTTGCTCCGATTTATCTAATATAACATATATCCAGTGATAGGATATGGAATAAGATGAAMTTATATGGCATAGCAGCCTGGAGTATACGTTCCCACAATGGGGAAACATATTGCATTGTAGTATCTGACCACTTATTTCAGTCCTATGGCTCACTAGAGTGACTTTTCTGTGTTGCAACTCTTCCTGTCTGTAGAGGTGGTTTGCACTGCAGAATGGCATGCAAACACATGTTTTTAAAACAGTGTTAATTGTATTGTAAAAAAAAATCCAGAGACACTTCATTTATAAAAACCCCCATTTGCACAGCAATCCAAATTATTACTGTAAGTTACTTAGCTGTATTATATTCAGCCTAAGTGAATCACTCAGGTAAAACCTGTAGGATGAATCTTTTATAAAAACAAAGCCAACACCACTTAAGTTATTACAAAAAAACCAACATTTTAATCTTGCAGACTTTTCAAACACTACTGCAATATGGTTGTGGGAAAATGTGTTACTTCTTAGAAAGAAATTAAGTATATCCAAACAAATTTGTATCTTTTCCAATTACAAAGTTTGGTTTTCCTTGTTCAGTTCCGCATTGCCAACATGGCATTTATGTCCCAAATAAGATTCCGTAACTGATCCATGATCTGCTTCAGCTGCTGATTCTTCTGCTTCAGTTTCTGTGGGAAGAGTTTATTAGAAGATTTTTTGTGATCAGTTCAAATAATGCACTCAGAAATTCAACAAAAGTTACAGTGTTACGAAATGCTATATAGATCTTTTCCTCAGTTGTCTGTGAGCAGTATTAGTGGGATAATATACCCTCTTTAAAGCACACTCTAAAAATACAAGAAAGCCTCAAAAGTTAAGGACCGCTGCTGCTGTTTCTTTTCACAGCAGTCTTTTTATCAAAACACTTGATCCCTTCAAAAACTGGAGGCTTGTGGGGATCAGTCCTCTCTTTCCAAAGTCCAGAAGATAGCACTTTAAGTAGAAAGAATTCAGGGAACAGGTAAATTTATGTGAATAYATGTTGTATAACTTGGGTTCACAGAAAAATGAGGGATTAACAGTAGATGTTTGAACAAAGCACAAGGTACAGGTGAAGCCAATCAAGCTTTTCCAGCCCTTCTGCCTATGTAGGTCAATCCTGATGTACTAAGGGGTCCTGTCTTGCAACAGATATTCCCAAGCATGCTGCATTCTTTAAAGTTATGTATTTGGTTTTGCGAACTGCAGAAGCATTTGAAGAAACAGAAGAACAGCAAACTCGCTTTTATTTGGGTGCATAACCAGAACTTAAAAATTATGTCTTCACAGAAGAAAGATCAGTGCATCAAGACATCACACAATCTCCCTAACCTTTCATGTTTCACAATAACACACATATTTATTGTCTGATTTATTCATTTTCCTGCTCAGATCAAAGCTGTCAAGAACTAAGTTACTGAGGATTGTTAACAACAACCTGTGTCCTTCATTTCATTCCGATTTGATAAGATGTCAGCCTTCTCACRTTAGAGATCAAACTACTTATTCATTAGGGAAGTCCAGAGTTCCAAGTAAAGTGAAAGCCCAGAAAAGACTTGCTACCATCAAAAGAGGACAAACTATTCAAAATGTTTCAGGTTTGACATAACTTTGTTATTTACACTACACAAATGGCACTACATTAAAAGGGTGACTTAGATCAGTAATATGACCAAAGTAACTGGAACAGTGATAAAAGGAAGCAACAAAAGAAGCAATATCCCAAAAATCAGTCTCCTGAATTTTGATGCGGACAACACACCAATATTTTTAAGTTGCTCAGCTGGTGATCTCGGAAAGAAGACCAGAGAAAAAAAGGAAGTCTATTCACTGCAGACCTGTGAAAATGGTCTGAAGTAATATGGTAATTAGGCTTAGATTATGTGGGGAACATAGTACTTTGAGTAAGGGAAATATTCCTGAACACAGATTTGGTGGACACATGCCCTGAAAGCAGAGACAACGCTCAATTCCAGCCTGGTGAGAAGGATGTAAAAATAGATGTAGGACAGTTCATGCGCACTAATTCGGAATTTCTAATCAAGCATTTGACAGACTAAAGGCAGTGATCCACACCACAAAGTACTACATAATTAATATGTTCTGCACCACTGGCAGTGCTGGCCTCTGCTTAAGACTTTGCTGAGCCAGTAAGAACCTCTCAACTTAGGAAAGATAGGTGAAATGGCCTTCTTGGGAAACGGGCAACTTCTGTAAGCAGCTTCTGCAGCAATGACAAATTTTCATTTGAACAGATTGCTTGCAAGTTGTCTCCCACTCTTCCCTCCTTCTACTGAAATGACTTAGCTGAACTCTGGACTGCTTCTCAGGATTAACAGTTGTATGAAACAAGAAAAGGTACTTCTTCCTACATATATGCTACAGCTTCTGACTTTATCTGTTTTAAGATAGCACAGGAAAATTATCTTATATGAGGCAGTTTATAATCAGTTTAAGAGATCTAAATTTACCTTGCATCTGATAGGCATGTTTCTGTTAGTCCCTCTCTGTCAGAAAAGTGATCTGACTGAAAACCAATCCTAAGGGGTCKTCTTTGGTGATATTAATTTTCAATGTGATTATCCATTTTGACTGACACTGCAAGTACTATGGCCAGCATGATGGAGTCGGCAAGGACTGCACCTTCCAGTAACCGATGAGACCCTAGTAGGCTTAGGTCAGGTAGGACATTTATGGAAACACGTACAGAAACACAAAACCCACATAAATGAAACAAAGTGGGAGAATCATAACATACATGCAGAAAATAGCTGTCTTTCAAGGCTTGTGCCATAAAGAACTTGACATGTTTCATACAGATTTGGGTTCAGTAGGACACAGTAATTTCAACTTTGACTGAAACAAATTTTTGACTTAAACTCATTTTCAGTTCAGCTTCATTTCATTTGAGATCAGTGCTGTCTAGACCAATCCACAACTTTCTATCAGAGATGTATCAGAACTTTCCTTTGCACATTGTTCCTGTCTCTCTCCTCATCTTAAGCTCATTTATCTTTCACATTTTAAAACCYAAATGTCACTATAAGTCATTATTTTGCACTCAATCCATTTGTTAAAAGTCCCTTCTTCAGGCAAAGATAATAGTGTAAACACTGTGGAAGAGTGAGATTATATTCCAACTGATGCCTGTAAAAACATCAAAAGTACTTGCCTATGTTGTACAGGCTCTTCTTCTGCTTAAGAAAAAACAAAAMCAGAAGAGGTGTTTCCATCTTGAAAATCTTATATAAAAGACCATTCTCCTGAATGCTGTGCCAGCTATAGTTTTTACCTGCTCTGTTCAAGACCTGCAACAGTACAGGCCAGACGTACATTTAAGCATAATAAAGCATTGAATATTAATAATAGTAGTACCTTTACTTGCATAAATCTCAGCAGAATTAAAACAATTATGTTTACTTTGTTGATTACAACTCTACTACAGAGAGAACTTGCATCATCTTCTTCATGAGTATGTTACTCCTTCTGACCATTAAACTGCTGTAGGAAGTGATCGTTGAGTCTTATGAAGGCGACAATGGCTTCTGCTTTCCCATGTAAGTCAAACCCAACAAAGTTCTACAGAAACCCAACGTTTGTGATAGGCGAGAAAAAAAGTAAAGCCTGCTCTGGCAATTTATACTGTTCTTTTTTTGAGTCCTTCATAATGAAATCTCTGAAGTTAAGGAGGTGGAAAAACATTCTCTTTTTTTTTTTCTTCCTTCAGTTTTATAGTCAAAAGATTTACAATGTTATATGCACACAGCAGGGAAAAAAAAAAAAGATAGAAAAAAAATGCCTCAACCCTTTGCTCAAACTCTCTTAAAGCTGCCAGGTGATGTTCTAACTTACGGCTACTCAACTGATACCAATGCCCACTTTCCATCCTAATAAATTCACATATCCATCTAGTTATAATATTTTTTCAAATGGATAAAAAGTATTCATCACTAACACACTAACTGCTGTGCAATTAAACATTAACACACTCATTGTTCAATAACTACAGCTTTTCCTGATGTCATTCACAGGCATAACTGTTCTATCCTTACTGGAAATGAGCGACTGGGTTTTCTGCCTCTGTCCTTACCTGATAGCTGAAAGGAAAACGCTCCTTCTGCACACATAACTCTTTGTTCCTGAAACAAGCAGAGGTACCAGTGACAGCCTGTGCTCCACTGCACGCTCAATACTTTTCACATACTGAACCAGACAGCAATTGCATGTATCCACTGCTCTGCTGTTCAAAGAGCATTATGTATGTTCATTAACATAGATGGATGTTTGCTTCATACCAATTATTTATCATTCAACGATGAAATCAGAGGTCTTATTTACTGAGTAAGCTCTAAGCTATGTACCTTGTAATGGAATTACCCATTCCCCAAGGTGCTTCTCCACCACACTCCTCAGTGTTACATCCCCATTCTTAACATGAAAAATTACACAAGAGGTATGATCCTCAGTTACAGATGGCAAACTAAGTCACAGGAACACTATGGATAAAACTGGAGTGCCTACTAACTCTGTCCAGAGACATCTAAGATTCAAGTCCATCACTAAACTTTGTATTTTAACAGCTTCCCACATATTCAAAGGACAGCTATCACCAACCATAAGGGGAAGAATGAACAACTACCGCAGACATTTTGTGGCAGAGACAAGGATAAAAATCCAGTTCTCAAGAGCAGCCTTCAGTTACTTACTCACTACTCACATTAAATCCTTCCTTCTCATTCCCAAATTYCCTTATCCAATACCCTCATGCAACTTACACAATGCATAAACCAGGATTCTTATAATCTTATTTATCGCAATACTGATTCAATCTAAACAGTGCCTAGTCTGCAACAAAAGCAGAATAGCTCAAGGACTCTTCCAGAAAAGAAGGGGGCAGGATGGGGGATGGGGAAGAGGAACCAAATGTGATAATGTAATAAAGGTTGTATAATATGCATTTATATGAGGACAAAAGGGGACAATTGGGATTGTACGGACAGCTTTAAGCTTGGTGTTTCCTAACTTTTCTCAACTTTGTAACCATGATAGTGTTTTGATATAGGAAGCTACATGAAAAACTTTGCATGCAACATTTTATATGAAATTGAAAAGGAAATATTTCATTATATGGAATAAAATGCATCTGAGTGCTGAGAGAGCTGGCTGATGACATTACAAGACCACTCTACATGATTTTCTATTGGAGATGGGGAGAAGCTCCTGATCAAAAASGAAACATCTCAACTCATCTTCAAGAAAGGCAAGGAGGGGGATCCAGAAAACTATGGAAATTACAGGCTGGTCAGCCTAACCCTTGACCCCAGAAAGACTATGAAGCAAATCCTTCTGAAGTCATGTCCAGACACATGAATGATAAGGTGACCGGGAAGAGTTATCTTGGATTTACCAAAGATGTGTTGTGCCTGACCAACACCATAGCCTTCTATTGAGAAATGACCGGCTGTGTGGCCAASGGGAGAGCAGGGGATTTTCTTTACTTTCRTATTAGTCAGGCTTTTGACACAGTCTCTCAYAGTATCCCTGTAGCCAAATTGGAGAGATGTGGTTTGAATAGGTGGATTGTAGGGTTAATGGAAAACTGGCTAGACTATTGGATTCTAAATGTTGTGATCATCAGTATTAAGCCCAAGTGGCAGCTGGTCACTCTTGATGTTTCTCACGATTGATACTAAGGTCAATATTCTCAATATCCTCATTAATGACTTACCCATGCTTAATGACCTAATCACCATATCAAAGTACCAAATTTGTGGATAATACCAAATTAGGGGAAGTGGTCGATATACTCAGTGGTAGGATGACCAGTTCAGAGGGACCTCAACAGGTGGGAAAGGCAGGCCAACACCTATCTCAGGAATTCAATTAAAGCAACATCCTACATCTGAAAACAGAATAAACTCATACAACAGCACAGGCAGAGGACTGACTGAATAGAAAGCAGATTTGCAGAAAAGGACCAGAGGTCCTTTTTGAAACTTCCTGACAAGTTGAACATGAGTCAGCAGTGGATCTGTTTGCAACAATGAARACTAACTGCACACTGCGCTATATTAGCAAGAGTGAAATTGTTATTGTCCTCTGTTCGGCTTTGGAGAACGATTGTCCAATTTGGGGCTCAATACAAAACACTAACACACTGGAGAACATCTAGTGGAAGGCCACCAAGACAATTAAAGCTACATTTGTTCAGTCTCAGGCACAGAAGGCTAAGGCAGGATCGTGATGCTGTCTTCAGCTACCTAACGAAGATCATAGAAAAGACAAAGCTGGACTCTTCTTGAATGTACACAGCAAAAGTATGAGGGGCAGAGGACATGAGTTATAACAAAGAAAATTCCAATGTAACATTAGGAAAACTTTCACAGTGAAACTCAACACTTAAGAAGGGCCCAGAAAGGGTAGAATTTCCATCCTTACAGATATTCAAAATGCTGCTGGATATGAGCCTGAGCAACCGGATCTAACTTTGCTGGTTGGCCCTGCTTTGAGCTGGGGGTTGAATCAGGTAACCTCCAGACCTCCCACTGAGCCTAAATTCCTCTATGAGTCTACCATTGCAGAGAGCCAGTTTGGGTACTCAAAACAGGATGGAACTGCCCCCAGTGCAGATGAATCTGCTGAGAAGGTGTCCAAATAAACAATTCTTCCCCTCTTGTTAGAGTGTTCCCAAGTGCACATTCGTATTTTGGGTGAAAAAGGACTCTACAAATACAAAACGAATTAAAAATACATGCAAATGGCATGAAAGATAGTTTAAAAGGAATGCAGGTTTTCAGCATAGYCAAAAGTAATTTTCAGGTAAAGTTCTCCAAAGAGAAAGACTAATTGCAAATTGCTGTCATTTTAAGGACTACTTTCCTGAAYAACATCAGCTGCAGTGCACAATGGTTTTGTTATCAAAAAAACCCAGAGCTAAACTCATTAACAGCTTAACTTAAAAGCCTGTCACGTAGATTGTCTTTTCCTCTCTTAGCAAGATCACTGTTAAACAGTTAGCAAAGATTAATTAAGAATAACAAACATGATTGTTTTCTAAAGGGTCATCTGGAATGTCCTAATGCTATTTCACGTCATTTCATTTTCACCCAAACGTATTCAGACTACTAATTATGTGATGGTTTTCCTAAGTGCTTCATTTGAAACCAGACCTACAGCATCTAAAAAACCAAAGCTGTACTTGCTCCATTTCTAAAAACAAGCAGTAAAGAAAACTGATAAGGCAGCAACACAGATTAAAGTGTTCTCAGTGTGTGATTTGATATTTTCTGTTCTAAGTCCTGTCAAATGTACTACAAGACCATGGACCCGAGGTGAGCCCGACATCTTGAAAATACTAGAGATGATGCTATACTTAGAAGGTAAAAAACCTGTAGATAGAACATTAAAGACTCAAAAAATAGGAAGACAAGCGAGGAAATTTTGGTAACAGCTTCCAATTGTTGCAAATAGTAATTATGTTCGGTGAACACTGGATCAGGACTTGTATTAGTAGACCAATGCAAATGCTAAACTGATTCTGGAACAGTAAATTATTTATTCCAGAAAAGAGTCAACCACCTCAACAATTTACAACCCCAGAAAGCAAACACAGGTAAAAGGAATAAGCAACATTTTTGGGAACTGCAGGAGAGAATTGTTTAGTACAAAAGATAGAGGTAGTCAGTGCTCTGACTACAAACAAAGGTTTGTTTGGTTGTTTTATAATAATGGTGCTGGCAAAAATCCCTTTTGTTTTTAAGCTTAATAGGTTTTATTTAAACCTACAGTTGCTAAATATTACTTAATTGCTAGGACAGAAATTCAATACCTTGTAAACTGATCTATATTTTAAATTAATGGACAAGTACTTCTTAGCCAAGGTGAGTGCATTGAACTTTCTGATCTAAAAGATAAGTCTAATATAGCAGAATAAATAAATAAATAAGACCAAAAGACATCACCATACAGCAAACCGACATCAAAAGCTACTGCAGTATTTAGGAACACTGCTACATAAACAGGTTTTCCTGCCCCATGAGTGAGATGGTGAATATAAGAAGTACATGATGCTCCTCTCCTCCACTGAGGATGCTCCCTTCCCAGACAACTGCGGTAGCAAAGCAGAGCTGCTATGTTTCAAGTCAGTGSTTCCTGGAAGGAGGGGCGTTTTTGTGTGAGAATATATGATTCACAAGATTTATATGATCTACCAGTTTTGGCTGTGCTCCACACTGCAGGGCAGTTAGTGCCTTTCACACACATCCAGAGCCACTAAAGAGATCAGACTGGCTGGGATATCACAGCAAGAGGGGCAAAATAAAGAGACCCATGAAAGGTCTAAAAATTCAAATGTCTCAATAGTGTCAAAGTATTGGGTTATTGCAATAATACTTTTTTTGGTACCAGTAACATGCAAGACTGAAAAAATACTGCCTATCACAGCAAAAAGGACTAGGTGAGAGCAGGACAACCAGCTGAAGGAAGAAAAGATAGCGGGTCAAGAATATAAAAAGCTTCTTCATCTGTCATGTTGGTTTCCCTTTCACAGCATTTTCATCAACATTTTGTATTACTGAAATTTTGCTAAAATAAATTGAAGATGGACATTACATACTACAGAGGATTGAAAAGCTGTCARGAGTGCTAGCTAAAAACCAGAGAGGGCTACCTGAGTCCAGCAGCCAGTGTCAGAAATTAGACCAATTAACCAGATTCTAGTGACTTTTCTTTGCAAAAATAAAGAATTTCTTTATTGCTAGTCATAAAAAACCCAAAGCATTTCCTATTTTGTAATGTATTAAAATTTGAACTTTGAAACTGGTAGTGGATGTGCTTAACCAGCTGGAGAGAGACAAAATAAAAAATTCAGTATGCTTTCAAAACCAAAAAGTTTAAATTTCTTTTGCAGCAGTTAGTAAATATTTGTCCACAAAAATACTAGATAAAGTTCAACTATCTTCTGAAGATTTACTGTGGAAAATCTGGAAACTAGGTCTAGGCATTTAAGTGTAAATACAGGACTTCAGACCAGATTTAAGTGAATGTCTGCATACGTTCTTAATTACCAATTTGCTACCAATGGTCCTGTAACACCATCAACCTTTTTAAGGTTTAGAACTCATCATAAACATTTATGAATTTTTTTTCACAAGATCACACCAAGGAGGTTTAAAAACATATTAGCATACAAGTACAACAACAAGGGCAAAAACATGTCATAAAACTATCAAAAACACAGCAAATATGGACAGTTAAGCTTATTAACACTTAAAGATTGCAAATAAATGTGCATAAATTCACAGTACAACATTACATACAATATAATATATACAACCCTGCTACATCAGCACTGAACAGAAAGAATACAACAGGACAGCTGACAACTGCTTTTCTCTGAATTCATGTAGTCCCCATTTTCTCCTGTACAATATGCATGCATTTTTCTACATAAATGGGTTATGAAAAATTCGGTACATCTCTAATTGTTGAAGACAAATTAAAATATTGGAAATATTTCAAAAGCTGAAAATCCACCAATTATTCTCTCCATAAAGAAATATTTTACTCATTTATTTCCTTTGTTTGGTTATTTTTGTAGATTATGCCTCCTTTTTACCAAGCATTCACAGATATTACAGCTACAGAAATATTTAATTTATCCTATCTTTGTACTTTACAGATTGAAGAAACAATGTTCAAAATTGTGGTCTGGTAAAACTACATTTTTTTAATCTCARTATTATATTAGCATTTACTAAAGCATATTTATTTTCAGATTTGAATCCATCTTTAGTAACTGTACTCAATTGTATACTGCCGCTCAAACTGAAAATTTAGCAGCATCTTTATCAGACATAGTACATTTTTTTCTGTGTCAAGATTCAATAAATGCTACATTTAACAAAAAGAATGGTCTTCCTCAAACTGTCAAAATACAGAAAGTAGCCCTGAAAATCCTTTACCTACTCACATCATTGTGATAATATTTACACATCTGATGTTCAATACCTATTTTTTTAATGCCTAAGGTAAGTTTTGAAGAGAAGTAAGTTCAACAGGCACCTTACCACAATCTGTACAGCCAATATCTAGTGGGTTAAGCATAAACATAATAACTGCCTTCAGAAGAATATATATCGGTTTTAAAAAAGGCACAAGTTAAAATTCAGGAAACCTAAACTCTACAGCCAGAGGTACAGGTAAAAAAAAATTGCTTAAAATAATTCTGAAATAGTTACATGCAAGAAGTATTTATTACCAAGTTTCATGGTAGTCATCACACATGCTGCACTTAGTACAGCAATCTAGAATTTTAAGCTTTGTAATGACAAAGTGAGTTTTATGCAAATTAATTTCAACTTTGTTACCTTATTGACTTCCATGATTTCCCTTCTCTCTTCACTAGCAAAACGAAGCTGACTTGCAGCACCACGGTCATCGTGCTTGGAGCCATCTTCTTCAACATATGGAATAAGTTGCTGTGAAGACAAGAAACACTAGCTAAAAAAAAACCAAAACAAACCAACAAAAAAAAGAAAAAAGGAGAAAAAAGAAACCRAAAACAGGAGATACAGGAGATACATAAGGTGCTACCATTTTCTCCAAAGGTTCAAACTTCCCAAGAGGAAGTGGAGACAGGCTTACTTCATCATCTCAAACCCAAAGGCCTTGGAATGACCTCAGATGGTTCTCCAGAAAAACGATGTGCTTCAAAAAGACACAATCCCACATATTACCATGCCTAGACCTAAGCGATTTCACAACTGCAGGCAGAACCCAATCTTAAAACATAAAGATGTTTATCACAGGTAATCCTTGCACTCTTCAACCCTATAGATAGCGATTTTAAAATTTACTATTCCACACTCTGAAATACCACAAACATCAAGTTATCATTGTTATAAAGTATTTCAGTGATATACTAAACATAATTATGACTGGCTTTACATAGCTACTTGGTTAATACCTTAATTATGACTTGCTATTTTAGTGGGCCTCTGTTTGGCTATTCTTAAGACCAGGCCCACAGTTACCTAATAGGAGCTCTTCTGTAATAATTTCCCACTGTGATCTCCTCAAGCATAYAGTGTACTACCTTTTTTGTAAGCTTCTATAAAACCAAAAATCTTTGATAAAGAATTTCTAAATGAGTATTAATGCATGCTCCCTTCCTAAAAAAAAAATAAAATTAAAAAGAATCAGTAAATATACTACATACAAAACAAATATATGCTTCTGTGTCAGAACACTCACAAGCTACTAACATCTTATTCAAAAATAATTATAAGCTGTAATATTTTATACATAACATACATCCACAAAGTCTACAATCTATTGTTGATCTTTCTGTCCTGAACTGAGAAAAGCTAAAGTTGATAACAAAATTACATCCTTKTTCACATACACATTACAGACAAACGAATGACTAGTAATCAATGCAAATGAGCAAGAAGACATTAGTTTAAAAGTCTGGGAGTAAGTTGCTGATCGCATTCATATTAACGTGTTACTTAGGTTGGGGTATAATATTATCATAGAATCACTCAGGTTGGAAAAGACCTTTAAGATCATCAAGTCCAACCGTTAACCTAACACTGCCAAGTCCACCACTAAACCATATCCCTAAGCACCACATCTACACGTCTTTTAAATACCTCCAGGGATGGGGACTCAACCACTTCCCTGGGCAGCCTGTTCCAATGCTTGACAACCCTTTCAGTTAAGAAATTTTTCCAAATGTCCAGTCTAAACCTACCCTAGCACAACCTGAAGCCATTTCCTCTTGTCCTATCACCCGTTACTTGGGAGAAGAGACCAACACCCACCTCGCTACAACCTCCTTTCAGGTCGTTGTAGAGAGCRATAAGGTCTCCCCTCAGCCTCCTTTTCTCCAGACCAAACAACCCCAGCTCCCTCAGCTGCTCCTCACAGGACTTGTGCTCCAGACTCTTCACCAGCCTCGTCGCCCTTCTCTGGACAYGCTCCAGCACCTCAATGTCCTTCTTGTAGTGAGGGGCCCAAAACTGAACACAGTATTCGAGGTGCGGYCTCACCAGTGCTGAGTACCAGGGGACAATCACTTTCCTAGTCCTGCTGGCCACACTATTTCTGATATAAAGCATTCAGCAGCATCCTTCAGCATTCTGACAGAAAACTTACTTTGATTTAATCCACTGAAAATTGAATTTCCTTCTATACAAAAATTTTTGTAGGCCATTCTTGCCAAGCTTATCAAAGTGGACAAAAACTACCACACTAAATTCTGCCACGAAAACGTAGTAAAGGTTAACAATTTACTACAATAAAGAAGAAGTAATGTGGCTGCTAAATACTCTTGGGAAAAACTCCTTCTCTCCACTCGGAGTAGAACATTTCATTTGAAAAGTTCTCATCTTTCAGAAAAGTTAGTAGAAAAAAACCAAAGAAAAGCAAAGAAGTACACCTAACACATAAATGAAGCAGGAAATTTAATAATCAGTTAGRGAATTTTGTAGCCAGATCTGCTTCACAATTACCTCATGTCTTGCTATGTTGGTTTACAGGAAGTTGATAAGAATACCTATTACACTGGTAGTACACATTAACAAAAAATGTAAAAATATTTCTATCAATAATAATTGACTAAGGAATATTAGTAGGTACTGACTCCTCTTGACTGTTCAAAAAAAGAGATTTGTTGATATTCTTTAAAGATATGGTTAGAATGTCAGTCATTAAATAATATGATTGAGACTATTATTGAAAAGCTGAAATAAGAATTTAAGAAAACTGATCCAAGAGGAATAGTGTGCCACTCTCATTCATCCTAACTAATAAAACATGAGGAGGCAGGCATTCTATTAACTTCAGAGCAGAAAAGACTAAGTAGATGAAAGAAAAAAGAATTCCAACTATCGATACAGAACTCTGCTGTGCATACGGTATCAGTGAGACCTTGCATTAAAAAAGCTTAAAGGGACTAATCATTTTCTCTATGGAGATTCTTTTTCACCCTGGTAGCAAGAAAAAACTGTGAAAAGAAAAAAAAGACCAATCCCACCTCATCCCAACCGTATGTGAAAACAAGACACGTCAAAAGCTTTCAAAGGGGACACAAGTATTGAGCTGTTGCCCACAAGTCAACAAACCATGAAAAAAGTTTTATTTCTTTAATTAGGAAGTTATCTTACTCCCTTGCTTGCTCTAAGGTTTCCAAATACCTTTCTCTGAAACACATGGCAGTGACTGCTGACAGAAGTAGATCAGYAGTCTAGAAGGCACTGCATAGAACGGACTCCTTCATTTGTTTACTCCTATTCAGTGAAGAGATTCAAATACAAAATATAATGCTTAAATGATTAAAACTCAATGGACAATCAGAAGTCCATTAATAGAGCTGCCTCAGAATCCAGAAGTCAGTAATTAAGGAACTTCACAGTTCTGTTTAATATAGAGCTGTAGTAACTCAAATCATCACAYGAAACAGGCTTTAAGAGTATACTAGGAATTAGAAAAAAATTAACTTATGAGGGGGAAAAATGAAGTTTTGATTTTACTAGTAATAGCATTTTTATTAGGAAAAACTTTGGCCAATCCTACTTCCTGGAAGTCTTACGCAGTTCACTTTTCCATCACCACTGCACATTCAGATTTGGTTCACATTGGCTCAGCAGGTTAAGAGTAGCTGAGTGAGGGAACTACGGAGGCACAGACTGATGGCCAGAGCCTTTTGACTCTTTTTTTCCTAGTGGAAACAAATTGGTGAAGGTACCAAGAAGCCTGAGGAAAAAGGCTGACATTTTAAATGAAGTTTGATTTCAAAATTGGATCCCTCCCAATTGGTAAGAATTGTTGATGTTAACGTGAAAGTTTCACAATCTTTCAATCAGCTCCAGTAATAAACAGAATTCAGTTCACTGAACAATTCCAGTCTAATTTAAAACTTGTTATGAGTCTCCTGCAACTCAGGAGAATGGATGATATACTAAGCAGAGAGTGGTTATTCTGATTTGTAATTTATATATGAATAAAGATACTTACTTCTATGGGAACAGGATCAAGCCCAGCACAGTTTTCATTGCATTTGTCATAGACTAGTCGCAGTTTTCTGAAGAGTATCGATAGCTGACGGAGATGTTCCTGCAGCTTTCCCAGTCTGTCTTGATATGTTCCAGTATGGTAAGTAACACCATTTGGTAACTTAAGAGAACCCAAACCCCAAAACGTTAAAAGTATTATGTTAAAGTTTCTGTCACATGAAATAAATAAACTAAAATAAATCAGAAGGGGGTTTGTATCTTTTAAAATAAGACAATCACACTATCCCCACAAAAATCACTGAAATTTCTATTTTCTTTATCAGCAAAATTCTGCATTTTATCGSCTTATCTGATGTGCCAAATCACTGCTATCAAACAGCTTTATATATTCTACACTTTGATTACTGTCCATCCCTCTGTAACTCTTTTCAGTGAATGTCTTCATAACACTGTTGTTATCTGTTATGAATATTACACTTTGAGACTTTGTGTCTCAACCCCAAGTCACAATTCAGAGACACAATCAAAATGAATTCAAAGTTAGCAAACTCTAAGTACCTATACGTATACCTAAGATAATTACAGGAGGAAACTGCCAGAGTCATGAAAATACAGAGGGAATGGGAGTGATTATTTATCTTCTGCTCACAACAAAGAAATACAACAAATGTTTGTATGTTTTCTCAGTAAGTAGCCACAAATAAGGATTATGTCCACTTTAATAACAAAAAGAAATGTCAAAAAGTATTAGGTGGAAAATATTACGGAAAAAGATCTATGAAAATTCCTCTAAAATTACTTCCCAGATGTTAACAAAAATAGAGAAACACAACCAGCATATAAACAGACTTCACTATTCATAAAGGAAAACACAGATACTAAGTGCATTTAGAGTAAATTTATTGTGGGGGCAATAACAATTCAGCATTTCTGAATTTTCTCCATCTTCACTTAAAGTACAGGAGTAAGGAAATATATTAAGAGTAGCATTCACTTCTCCAATCAAGCCCCCTTTTCAAAGCAGTTTGATCGAGTTACGTATTTAAATGTCCTAAGCTATCTCCTGTGCCTACATACACTGGCAGTTGGTGGTAAAAACATGGGAAGTTGAGGACCATAAAAAGCAAAATTTATTTCTCACCTGCATGTTCCTCAGTAACTGGAAGATTTCCATGGTTCGAAATACAATGTCCTGCACAGTCTCTTGGCCAATTCGACAGAGAGAAGCTGTATTTACCTCCCTAGCTGCTTGAGCCTGTGTCCCTGAGAAAGCCCCTGGTGGCATGCCTGCCCCAGCGAGAGGGGGAGTTGACATCTCTTGACGTTAACCAATCCCACTGAGTCAAGCTGCACACAGAAGTTAAGGCGGAATAATTAAGTACTTGTTCCAGTCTATCATAACAAACAAACTTCTGTACGGTGGCTATACAATTCCTCTTCCCATGGTCCTACCCAAGATAAAACTGTTCAACTGATGGAAGACAGCTCAGTGCTGTACCCTGTGGTTTGGGCACCGCTCCCTCACCAGCTGCGGCTTTGCCGGGCAGTGGAACCGGGGGTGCTCCTCACACACCTCCCCTCAGCACGGTCCCCAGGAGCCCCCTGCCTCCATCTGTCGCGGGGGACACGAAAGGACCTTCTGCCCAGCTCCCACACGCAGCCCTCCTGCTGGCTCCGGGACCGGCACCCGCCCAACCGCTCCTCCCTCCGCTGCAGGCAACGGCCCGAGGCGCCGCTTACCCACCCCGCAGCCCGGGAGGCCCGGGCACAGGCCGTGTCCCGGGACCCCGCAGGCCTACCCCGCGCTCTCGCCTGGGTCCCGGGCCCCCGCCGGGGCTGCAGGCCCCTCCCGGACGAGCAGGCCCCCCGGTGCCTCCCCGGCTAGCGCGGCCGCCCGACGAGCCGCGCGCAGTTACCGGGACGGGGCGCGGCACGTGCTCCGCTTCCCCGCCCCCAGGCCGCAGGCGGGGGGCGAAGAGGGGCCGCCCCGGGCCCCGCAGCCCTTCCCTGGGGACGCCCGGTTGGTAACGGGAGCACCAAGGCAGTGAGCCCCTCCCCCGCGGCGGGCGAGGCCCCCCCCCCAGGTCCCCTCGCCCCCCGGGCTCCCTCACCTGGGGGCGGCCGGTACGCACGGGGGCCGGGCCGCCGCGTTGCCCTGGGAACGCGCAGGCGGAAGCACTCGGCAGCGCCCGGAGGCGCGGGCGACCCGAGGCGGAAGTGACGTCGCGGCAGCCGCCGGGGTGGGGCGTGAGGGAGGGTTGGCGCGAGGGGCGGTGGGGCGGCAGCGCGACGGGGCCGAGGGGCGCGGGGGGGAGGCCCCGTCCCCGTCCCCGGCTGCGTGTCCCCCAGGGAATCCCGCCTCGGCCTGCGGCCCTCGCAGGCCTGGTGCCGTCCCTCTGCCGCCGCGCACGGGCTCTCCGTGGAAGGCCTTGTTCGGGAGGGGGGTCATTTTTCTGGCTTGCTGAATCAAGTGAGGGTTTACGGGCAAGTCAGCGCCTAGAGGGGTAGGCCCGGAGCTCTGCATGTGGCCTCTTGGGGTTGAAAGGTTAGGTCAAAATCTTAGCGCGTTCCCACAAGTCACGCCATCCCTGTAAGGAAGGTGAGGATATCGACATACCATTTTTGGCAGGTCATGCTGATAAGTTCCTGAATATCTGTTTTTTGAGGTAGGTGTGTATATGTGGGTATACGCATGCACACCTGTATTAATTTTATGCCTTTATAGGTGTACTACTGCCACTTCCTGCATAGATACATTTTTGGTAGTATCAAAAAGCTGTACAGTTTGGCCTTCCTGTATCGCAGTATCTGCGTGGGTGTAAAACACTTCTATGTTGTYTGCCCTGTGTGCTTGTGCTGTACTAATACGATTCATGCAGTTTCAAAAGTACAGACAAGACCTTCTGTGTGAGCAGAAAGAAACGCCCTCAAAAATAAACCAGGGCTGATAGATTTGAATTGTCCATACAGTAGTTAGTGCTTACTGTCTGTCTAATGATAAAAAATTTCTTCATATGCAAAAATCAGTAAGTACCAAAGTTTCTCTTTTTCCAGTTGATGCCATACCTAGGACTCKGTATTTGAGTGATTTTGACAGTAAGTACCTGAAAATGCAGAAGAGGGCATTTATATACCTGCGGCTTCTTATGAATTCTTAGGAAGTACAGTCTTTAAAGTAGTTGTGGTATATTAAAACTGATGTCACAAATGATCTTTTGTACGAAATGCATTGCATTTGTAATGCAGTAAAAATAAATCAAGTCTGACGCATGATATAAAGCCTTTATTAAAGAAAGAAGAAAGCAGTCAAGGAACATTCAGGGATAGAGCTGTACAAACTTGCTGTCAGAGGCATTTTGCTGCAGAAAATACTTTCTTACCTCAGAAACGGATTAATGAGGGGAAACGCCRCCCCCTTCCCTAAATTGAAGTTTTTTGCTGCCTGGCTAAATTCTCTCTAGCACACTGCTTTCGCCAAGGCACAATGTAAATAATTACAAAGTATTTTAACAAAGATCTTAGCATAAAAGATATAAAAGTGGTTTCTTAAACAGATAGAAGAAAATTGTTCATAAAAATAAGAGGGGGATATTTTCAGACAGCAAAAGAACATCCCACAGTGCCTGGCTAGACAAYGCTTGGGAAGAGCAGCCCCCAGAGAATTTCTAAGGGCTTGTGTGAGGGCTTGTATCTCAGTTCACTGTACATTAAGGAAATGATGCAAGAAATGTTCAAGAGTTGAGCACAAAGGATAATGTTTTCCTCTTCTGATTGCATGCCCAAGAGCTCTGTTCACACTGCTTAACTTGCTGCCCCAAATCCAATGGCATGAGAGTAATCAGCGATTCAGACCACCTACTATCCAGGGCTGCTGGACACAAGACTCCGTATACAGTCATATCCCAAAGTACATGACTGCCACATAACAGCAGGTGGTGGAAATGCAGAGCCAAGTCTGCATGCGAAGGGTGCTGAAGAACGTTGCTAGGAGGCCTAATGTTCTTCATTGCCAGTCTGTGGAACCATCTAAATCTGGTTTTTCACTCCTAGACAAAGGACTCTCATCCTTTTAGATAAGGAATGTTTTCTTGGTTGAATGAGAAAAAGATGAATATATATTTTGCTTTTTAAAAGCAATCTATTAAGCAGCCATTTTCTGTCTTCAGTTTGGGCCAAGTGTTTTCATCTGGAAGGTGTCCAAATCACACAGTTCCATCTTTCACATCCGTTTCAATTTCTGTGGCATCAGTTCAACCAGTGTCTTGGGATGCTGCAGCCTTTGTTGTTGGGTTGTAGAGAAGCTACCAAAAAACTAATAAAGAGCATATATCTACACCTAATACTCTAGTCCAGTGGACTAATCAACTTTAACCCAAATTTGAAATTAGGACYCTTTAAATAAAGAGTAACTACTTCAGTGATTATCATTTTCACAATAATAATGGCTTATGATTTTTTTATATTTTAAGAGGTTCTCACTCTCATACCCCAAGCAATTCCAAAGATGGTGTGGCTATGTTCTATCAGGAAAGCAAAAATCCTCAGTAGTGAGGCAGGAGGATAATTGTTGCTTTTGTTTAAACAATTTTCTGTAAATCGGTTGATACGCTTGCAAGGCAATACGAATCATTCTATTTAAAAATAAACAGAACTGGTGGAATTCCTGGATCATCCTCTGTTTTCCTTGAATAAAGAAGAGCATACTCCCTCCCAGCTCTCCTCACGCTATTCCTTAGCTGCAGTGCTTTGATACTGCTCCGAGGGTGACAGATGGGCTTAGGGGAAATGTGTTAACCAGGAAAGGACTTTCATTCTCAGTGCTGTCCCATTCAGTGTTTATGTGTGGATTCAGGGAGAAATAATGGGATGTTGTGGAACCTTTGCCAATGATAAATAGACAAGGCACAATTTTACTGTTACCAAGCTGTGATAGGTAACAGCACGGCACATAACATTTTTAGTATGTGGCCAACACAGGCAGTTAAGCTGGGTAGAGTTTAAGTCAGCAGAGATTACGTTTATAGGCCTGAGGAAACAGTTAAGGACTGTGTTTAGGTGAGGCAGATTGTTGGTTTGGGTTTTTTCGTGTGGTGTGGAGTTTTCTGCAACAGTGTTTTCCCCATCCTGACAGGTATTTTCATGAACTATGAAGGCAGCCTTTTAGACGGAAGCAGGATCATCCATGGTAGTGCTAGATAAGATGGGATAAATTAGATAGGATTGGAGCCCAAAACAGCAGAGCAAAGGGCAGTACTCCATGCCTTTGCTCAGTAGAGGATGGATACAGCTGTTTTCTGGACCAAGGGGAAGCTGGGGTTGAGCAATTATAACCTCTCTGCCATTACGTGATTCTGTTTCACAGCCCTGTGGTGCTGCAGGTGGTAGAAGGACAGAAAGAGAGCAAGATCRAAGGGGTTCAGCCTCCGTGCTTGCTTCTTTTCCCCTTCATCCTCTATATATCCGTAAGCAAACTTGTCCATACGTGCTGTGTATTATTGGCACCTTCTGCTGGGGCACAGAGAAGCAGGACAAGTSTCATGCCTACTGGGTTTCATACAGGTAGTAACCAGCTTCAGTAGTTTACCATGGCCCAGCCTTTGAATGTTCACAGAGTGGTCAGAAAAAATGATCTGTAACACTAATTTCAGAATGGCCTTATGTGGTGGGGTGGCTGCCAGGTGCTCACCAAGCCGCTCCCTCACTCCCCCTCCTCAGCAAGACAGGGAGAAAATAAGATGAAAAACTCATGGGTTGAGATAAAAGCAGTTTAATGAAAGAAAGCAAAGGCTGTGCACGGAAGCACAGTCCTGCCATAGACTGATCCAAACGGCACTGGAAGAGGAGTCCTCTTACAGTACAGGTACTGTCGGGACCTGCGTTGCCTCCATAACTCAGAGTCACATCCGTTTCCCATAATACGAAAACAAGCATTAACAGATGATAGGGAAGTCAGGCGAAGTGTGATAGTTCAGTGTACATCTGGGGGGCTTAAAGCATGATGTAACTTTTTGGTTCTCATTTTGCACCCATTTCTTGATCTTGACAGGTGTGTTATATCATAAGTTCTCTACTTCTCTAAAGTTTGCTTCTTGACCTTCAGCTCAGAAATGTTGCCCTTGGCCCATTTCATGCTCCTTTAAACACCAAAGAACTAGTTTCRCGTTCACTGCTTTCTGGCATGAAGATTGTTGAAATGCCCTTCCCCACGTTTTACATGATGGCCCGTTATGCCCAGCAGTTGGCACCTCTCGCTGTAACTGCGACAAGAAAAAGAAAGAAATAACAGGAAGTCCCCAGACTTCTTCCAGGGTATCCCAATGCCGAAGTCTCATCCTTACAATCTTTCTGCTTTTGCAGTCGTTCAGTTGCTTGTCTCCAAAGAGACATCTGGGAGTCCCAACATAATTTCAACATTGTGACTTTAGACCCAAGCCCACAAGCAGACGTATCATGTCTTCTTTTGGTCTCTTGATACCCAGCGTCTCTCCTGCAGCCTCCCACTGTATTGGTGCTCCAAATGCTACACTGAAAATTATTCGAACACCACAGTACCAAGGTTTTCTTCTTGCCCCAAAATAGCTGTAGGCAGTCTGTGACTTCTTGTACTGGACATTTAGATATTTCCCCTGGTCCTATTTTTCCTGAGCAAATGGTATCTTGTGGGACTAGCTGTTTGGACAAGGAGGCATTCCAAATTGCAGTTTATATAAGCTGTATGTCTTCATCAGCCAGATGTGCATTAGTGATGCCTGTGGATAAATTTTCAGCATGCTTTTCTGATGGCTTCTCCTGGGGCTTGCACAAAAATGGCTTGGAAATGGAACATTTGCAAAGAAGCAGATGCTGGCAAAAGAAAGCATTACAATGAGATGTAAAATATGTGCACTGTAATTTATACAGGCAACTAGCTTCTGGAAAACTTGACCTCTGGCCAGTAGAGGACAGAAACATATCCAAAGAGACCACCGAAGCAGCGACTGGTACCCAGTGGGACAGAGATGGAGGGACTAATTATATTTTTGCAGCTGTTACACCAATGCTGGAAGTATATTGGTGACAAATGACTTTGTGGTGGACAGCACAGTAGTTAATACTGGAGAAAAGCTAGTCTGCCCTGTGGTTTGACTGCTTATGTGCTATTAGCATTATAAGCAGGAGTGCAAGAGTGGGTTTTCCCTTCAGGGGTCATTGCTGGTATGCAGTTTCCCACTGTCGCTCCACAGTTGGAGGCACAGTTCTCATTAAGGTGTTGACAGATGATATTCCTGTGGCTCACCCCATAGTAGGAGAGAGAGAGAGAGAGATCCTGTGCTCTTTTCTTTCCCAAAACATGTCCTAGTTGTATGAAGGGATGCATGCTGTGCTCTGTAGTACATGACTTTTTGTCCTAGACCTTGAAAGGCACAGCAGCCTGGGGTTTCTCTCTCCATCTGCCTCTATTAATGTTTTATTTCTCCGACTATAAACCCCTAGTGGCAGGTGAAAACTTTCTCTTTGACTTTACAGGAACAAGCTCACCCCACTGTCATCTGGGGGGCACTGGCCACCCATCAGCTGACTGCAAAGAATATCTGTATTCTTGAAGTATTGTAAGCCTCATCATTGTTTCTTATATCTATGGCAAGAGATGTTTTCTTTCACCTTAACTTCATTCTTATGAGCAAAATTAATTGTGACTTATTCAGTGTCAATCAAATTAGATTCCCTAGTCTACTTTCTATTTACAGGTTCCACAACCCTTCCTGCATGTGAATCAGATATTGCATGCAAACACGGATGGCATGTAAAACAGGTATTAGCAAGGTGGTAAGATCAGCTCTTCTGGTGTTACAAATCTGGTCCTGGGAGTTTTTTGCATTCTGGTCAGTAGCTCCCCTATGCGTGTAACCATTCATTGACTCATTCTGTCTCTTTCACTCCCTCATTTGGGCATTCATTCATTTTGCTCGTCTTGTTTTCTTACTGGTAGATTTAGAATGATTTAAACAAAACCGGACATACATTATTTAGTAGTGTCAGATACATTATGGTAGCAGCAGAAGACTCTAGGCAAGAGTATAACCTTATTCTGCTGTGCGAATACGGAGGAAAACAGTCCTTGCCCTGGATGGTTTACAATTCAGAGATTGTATATTTCACAGCAAAGAAGAAGATAGATTAAAAAGATTAAAACCTAATAGTTTCTGGATAAGGAGGTTGGAGTGTCCTAATTTACCATGAAAGTCATCAGCAGTATAGATGGTAATGCAGGAAAAGTTATAAGGGCATGAAAGATATATAGTGTAGATCCTGTCCACAAAAGCCATCACCTCGCGACACAAGTCAAATGCCACTTGTGTCTTCCCAATGATATAAGGCTAGATGAACTAGGGAATGGAATAATAGATAGGAAAAAAGCATAGCTGGAGGCAGATGTTTGAACACAAATCATCCCTCTAGGCTGGTGCATTATTGCGGGGTTCCTGGATTGACTCATTGACATTATTTATGCAAAACTTCTGGCCACATTCCTTCTGTGCAGTATTACAAGCAATACATTACAGAATGGAGGATGTCCTCTATTTCCCCAGAGTTTTCTATCCTGTTCCTGTATGACCTTCTAGATGTATATCACAATTGCTAGAGGCAGTATATTTCTCATTATAACCTGGAGTCTATATACAACATCTGGCCATTTTTATTGACCACATTCCCAGCTAGTGCAGGCTTGGATGATGGCAAAACTCATCATCTTGCCTGATCTGTACTAATTGCACATTAGATTTTAGGCTTTTTTTCTTGAACATTGTGTATCCTAATTTTGTTATGGAGTGTTGGAAAGTGTTTTGTAACTTGTAGGGTATGCTGTGTGTGAAACAGATGTTCAGTAGACTCTATATGGCTGCAACTGTACTAATAAATTAAATGTTCATTAGGCTGTTCTCTGGGTGTAAGGCGTGTTGGCATGCAACAGCCCAYATGCATACTATTTAACTCTCCTAAACTTTGAAAAAGTGTAGCAGCACACACACTGCCTACTGGAAATGATTGCTGTCTCACGTTAACTCCCAGACTGTTGGTGGTAGAGTGCTAGCTGACCAGGGTAGTCTACTCTTCTTTTTGCAATGCAGTCTTACCAGTGAGTACATCCATAATAATTGCATTTTTTTTCTTCGTTCTTATGACCAGTATCTTTGAAATGCAAAATGGGATAGAAGAAAAGAGAGCTACTAAACAAGAAACCTCATAATCTTGTAATCCATGTCATTTTTAAGAGGATAGTGGAATTTGGTGGAATTGTTTGGTTTTTTAACTGTTATAGGGGCTTTTTAAACATGAAATGTGGCATGAGCAAGTGCTGTCTCCATGAGCTGTGTGAAGCGAGTGAGAAGTCTGGTGTTATTTCAGTTTCACAAGTTTGTCAGTATCTGGAACAAGGCTTTTCCTAGAATGGAGATGATAATTAGTGATCTGAGATCTAAGCATGTTCTGAGGTTACAACTCAAAAAGGCTTATTAGCAGAGTAAGCATACTGTCAGATGTGGTGTGACGGCATGAGGGTCTCCGAACATGGTAATGCTTGGAGAATTTGGAGAATTCCTGCTTTGGATGGGAACAGCATATTTCCAGTCATCTGTGAGTAGAGTCTCGACCGCAGCTAGTAGCAATGCTTTTACTGAAAATAATGACAACAAAACGAAGAAAGGAGCGTCAGCCACACAGAGCTTAAATATCAATCTCTGCCGCCCTATCAGGCTGTTACAGATGAGAAGTACAGTGACATTCCTTTGAAAGGGGCTGCCATAGACTTGCTGTTGATGGTGATTTAACAGGCACAGCAGAGGAGCTGTCTCAACCCTAAGAAAACTATCGTGGCTGCTTCTGTCTTTACAGATAYGCGAAGAGCAAGGATGCAGGCAGACAAATTGTAAGGGTAGAGAGGCAGMATACTTTAAAATTACGTGGTACTGTAGCAAAGGATTTTGAGATAATCCAGCTGTTTTAAACCAATGCAATGAATTCTCAAAGAAAAAGAAAAACAGAAAAGCACAAGTCCCCATTCATGTAAAGCCCTACTACCAAGACCTCCACGTGGATCTTCAGCTCCTCTGCAGAACTAGCTGAAATCTTGCTGCATTAGTGGGTGACATGATACTGTTTTTATTTGCACTAGCGGTGCTGACAAATCACCTTGGCTCCATCACTGCATACTGTGACTGTTGCAGCRGGGTGTTACCGTGGTGTACCTCCATCCTTGAGCTCAAAGCAACCATCGTGGGGCCCTTCAGCTGGAATYGCCTGCTTCCTGTAATGCAGGAAGGTTTGATGTGGATTTTAAAAGACCTCGTAAAAAAAAATTTTAAAAGGCCATACATTTAGGTCTTAAAAACCCAAACCTTACGCTAAAAGTCGATGAAGATGTTTTCACCACGTATTTTCAGTATTCAGAGAGAACGGCACGTGTGGTGATACCAGATAGAATTGGTTAAAAAACATATTCTCATTCCCACCTCCTTCCACCTCATCTCCAGTGACTCCAAAAAAGTGATGAAAATTATTTTTGTTTGTTTTTCATTGATTTTTTACATCTGAAATGTGCAGGGRGGGAGGTGTCTTTTTGAAAGTGCTCATCATTTGATATATGATGTGAGGAGTAGCTACTGATGTTTTCATTTAACTGAATAGAAGCTTTTCATTAAGTGAAAGTTTTTGATGGAAAATTTCTGGACAGCACTATCTGAATGACATATCACATAGCTTTGTAAGAGAAAAAACCTTAAGTGAAACAAACCAGGTATTGTAGCTTTGAGGGTAAGAAGTGGGACTTCTAAAAAATGTTATTTTAACCAATACTAACCCTTTAAAAGATGCCTTTTTAAAAAGCATTAGCAAATATCATCCGTGTGGTTATCAACGAAAGAAAGACTCGGATATGAAAACGAGTGCACTCTCTTGGTATGATGCTGGTAACAATTCGTGCATCACTGTAAAACAGAACAGAAGAAAGAAATGTATGCCTCGAAGAGTAGAAGATATTCTGCAAGGAGCAGTACTTTATTGTAGACTTSTTTTTCTATTTTTAATTTCTAGTGGTATTATCCTTAGCTCTCATTGCTTGAGCTGAGGATCTTCAGGCCCATATGTCTTTATTTCTCACGTGCAGGTGCCAAATTACTGTATAGAAAAAAGGCATATATAAATAATGCAGAAAAGGATTGTATTTTTTTAATTCAGAAAAATCTGTGAAATCCTTTTTGCAGCCTTTGCAGAATGAAAATCTGGGTCTAGAAAGAGTGCTTACAGATAAAATCTGTGCCCTGTTGCTACTTCTGCAGCTGAGATTAAATGAATTTTTAGTTTCATTTAGAAAGATTATAATTTACCAGCATGTGTTCCACACACTATAGGAAGGTCCTTCCTTTGGACCAGTAAATACACGTCTTTCAAATATTCCTTTTTGTCCTGTCAGCCTGTGCACATCTTCCCACCAGGGATGCCACACTGCCATCCCATCTTTCTTCTTAATATTTAATGATAGAAATGTATTTAGGGATGCTGCTTCCATTAGTGCCAGAAGTGACAGAGCAAACATACAGTATTAAGAGGGCATGGGAAGAGGTCCTTCAGCAGCTGATATCTGCTGAGTAATAGCTGCAGGCATGAGGAGAATTAAAAGCTTATCCTCAAGCATGAAAAGAAGAAAACTACAGTGCAAAGGTCAAGTCAGTGTTTCATCATTTGTCATTTAAGTTGAACTGGTTTTTCAAATCCATATCCTCTGATAGCATGAAATGTGACGTTTTCTAAGTGACTTATCTTTTGTCTATATGGCACTATGACAGCAGTGGCAGCATCTAGTGATTCATGTCTTTGGGGAAGTGGATAACAGGAGGAAAAAAATGTATATTGGGGTTGATGGAAATTGTCATGGTTCCACTGACGTCAAAGAGCCAGCTATCAAGTGGCAGGGCAAATTTACATGAGTTGAGGATCTGTGCCATCCTGTATTTTATTAACCGACAATCTTGACTGAAAACTAATGAGGRCGAAACTTAAAGAAATTTGATTCATACAAATTCAAAATGTGAACTGCAGAATTTAAGTCTTGGTTTGGGAGACTTCAGAATGGGAGTGATGAAATTGGTCCAGCTCACAGTAAATAAAGGGCCATTTCTAAGATGCACACCTTTGCTGGGGTAACTGTTTGAAACCCAGACTGAGAGTACATTCTTCCTGTATTATCTAGCTAACACAAGTTTAATGGGAGAATTGTGGCTTCTTTACAGGATACCTAACCACTGGTGAGATCCTTATGAAGTATGATAGAGAAAAGTCTTTCTTTAATTTTAATTTATTTTATTTTTAAAATATTTTTGTTTATGGTTAAAATTCTTCRGAGTTAATTAACCCCACAGTTCAGCCTGCCATGACCAATAGAGTTTAAAAGTTGTAATATATCAGCTATATTAATTAACACCAGCCCAAGTAATATATTTCAGATGTTAATCACATCAAATCCACAGGCTAAATGGGAAAAAATTACATTAGGGACAGGACTATAGYTACTGAAGTAAAGGAAAAGGCTGCATTGAATCATTAATGGACTAAACAGCAGGTCTGAAATAACAGTGCTTCTCAGACTCATAATCCCAGAGGGACCAACAATATTTCATCCTTCTAGAGTAAATATACTAGGAGTCAGTAGTTTGCTATGCCTTGGTCTTTAGCATTAGAATTTAAGTATCAAGATCTTGTGTTTCATAAGAACAATACGGATCTTATGGGAAGAGCATGGTTTAGTTCATCCAATTTGCCGTTGTTTTCACCATTTTTTTATCTACATATCCTTCACCCCACTTCTGATTTTTCAGTGGTGCAGTAAATTTACAACAGGAAGGACATGGGAACTCTAAGTGCAAAGCAGGAATCCAGGCTAAGGGCAGTGCTGGTGGCTGTTTTACTGAAAATACTGAAATAATGCTGCRTGCAAACAGAGGTTAATTAATCTGTTAAACCGCTTTAGAGAACATGTTGATGTTTTTGTACCATGCACATACGAAATCATTTATATTGACTAATAGGTGATGGTGTTGCATCACTCTAGCTGCGTATCCGCAGCGTGGTTTTTTCTTGAGGGAACTCCAAACTCGGTTTCCATCAACATGCGAATGTTTTTGCAGTCCCTTAACATGGACATAAATGACGGATGCAGACACTACGCAGTCCCCAATACCCAGSACTGCACCTGAATCTCCCGGCTTGGCAGCTTTCCCCATTGTTTAGGGCCATATTAAGGTCAATGGAAAGCAATAGCAGTCTTACTTTTACACATGGTCTGAGGGAGCAGAGTCAGGTTCTTACTGGGATGCTTTTGGCAGAGCCTTCTCCTGACCTCAGCTTCCTGTCGGGTCCARCTGGGGCCGTTATTAGTGTCTCTTCTCTTCTCTTTGTTTGTATCCAGTCTCTCTATGTAATCTACTTAAAAAGGTTCAGTGACCATTTCCATGCTAATGATTCATAAGTCTACCTTTAATGAATCCCTCATCTCAGCTGGTTTTATTGGCTCTGATCCAGGGAATTACTTAAGCATGTGCTTAGCTTTGAGTTTATTGACATTCCAAACTCAGGCCAACATCACACTTTGGAGAGCTGTCAAAATAATAACTAATTTTATTATTGAAATTGCCRTGCTTTGTGCTGTAAGGTTGACACAAAAATCAGATTAGTATTGACCCTTCTAAATAASGGATGTTAGAAAGTCATTCAGCACATAGCTGATTTCTGAAAAATTGAAGAAACAGACAACATAAATAAATTTAAAATGAGTTATATGCAGCTGAATGTCACATCTTAATAAAGTATCCAATGCACAAATCTACATTTAGGAGAGTGCGTYGATAAAAACATATGAACCATATAAGCTGATATTACATATTCTGTATTGCATGTTAAATGTGTATGTGTGTATATGTGTATCTGTTTGTATGTAACTGTGTATCCATACGAAATGTATACATCTAACCAGTCATCTTCCTTTTGTAAACCATCATATTAAAAATGTAGATGAAGAAAATAATTCTTTCTGACCCCTCATGTATTTTAACTGCTTGACTAAAATTCTGAGAATTGTCTGAACAAGACTGTTTGCCCATCTGTCTTCACACTAGGAGAACGATAGCAGCTCGTGTCTTGTCTTGTCTGTTGGTTATTTAGTAAATGTCAGCGGCATAATTGGTCTATAGGAATTGTGCTCCTGCTGGTAATGTTCCGTGCACTGATATGTATACCAYGAGAAGATGCCAGTGTATACTGGTGTGTTTATAATGGGGAGAACATTTTCAGAATTAACTTAACTGAAGCGTTCTTTAGCTAAAGGAGAAAGGAAAAGTGGAAAATAACTTCAGACAAAATGTTCCTTAGACACAGATAGGATCCTTATTTGACCATACAAGGCAAGACCTAAATTTGAACACAGCCTTCATATGAGCGTGAGAGCCAGGAACAGATTGGCTTCCTGGCGAAAAGCGAGTGAATTGCTCCAGCAGCCTCTCCTCATTATGTTGTTCCTSATGCCATAAACTTTGTTATGGTGATAATTGCTGCTTCTGGATTCATAAGGCGTCTCAACACTGGATCAAGAGTAGAGATCAGCTCAGGCCAAACTGCCYGGGGCTTCTGATCCTTGTGATATTAACAAGTCACAAGATCTGAACTGGAGTAACCTTYTTCCTTACCATCTGATTTAAAGGGTGAACCAAAAGCTAGTGGGGAATTCTAAGCTGTGGTGGATAAATCCAAACCATTTTGGGTCTGTTCTTAGGAACTAATACTTGACTAATTTAATAATGTGTTACATGGGTATTTCTGAATTCTGGATATTCACAACCAGATACCAGGTGTGGTTGCGAATTTCATATTTAACCTCAATTTTCATAATCATTGGAATCAAAAAGCTCAATTCCAGATGCCTCTGAACATTCAGAGCTTTGTAGCTTTCTTCTGCTCAAAATCTTAGTATGTCAAGATGAGGAASTATGAGGTTAGAAGGCGAAAGTGGTCAGAGTGACAGCTGAACATAGCAGGCCAAACAGTTGCATGTATTTGAATGCTGAATCTATACTGTGATACTAGCAAATTCAGTAAATATGAAATATTTGAAGAATATAAGCTGAATATAGGCCAAATTGAAAGGATATTGAAAATCATTCTCAAGTAATCTTCCTATGGGCTAACAGAAGAAGGCTGGATGGATATGGTCGACTGCTGGCAGAGCTCTCCACCTGCCCTTGGAGGATGGCTGTGTCCTCCTCTCTCTGGCTGATGTTTAACAGGAGCTAGAGTGGTGCGGCAACCTTTCCTGCAGTAGAGGCACACGTAGTCCCTCTTTTATCTAGCTGCGCACTCTTCAAACACAGAATATGAGTGTTGCAAGATTTTATATCCTGAACAGAGATGGCTGGTAACAGATGGAAAAAGGGCATGGTTGTTATTACCAAATTAGAGATCTGGGATGGAAAGCAGGTAGTGATAGGATTTCCTTGTAAGTATTAGTCATCTGAAAGCTGTGGCGTGGAGACTAACCCTGTTGTCCAGACTTTCCCATTAGTAAAAGGAGAGAGAAAGACGCCTGCAGAGAATGATGTCCCCAGGACTGCTGGTGATGCTTCTCTCTTGACTGTAGAGAACAGCTTAGGCTGGGCAGCGGAGTCAGGGAAGGCAAGCCCCATTCCCAGTGACAGTGGCAAACCTCCTGGAGAAGTCTGTGGCATAGTTAAAAATTGGAAGCAGGTGTCCAGAATCCAGTGTCTTGAGTGCAATGCTGTTCTTTATTTTTAAAGATGAATGTTTGGTGACACAGAAGGATGGAAGAAAGGAAACTTCCTGCTGAGGCAAAACTGAGGGTCATCAGTATAGATCTGGAGCTTATTCCTGAGAAATCATATCCATTTCAGAGATTTGAAATTAATCTGAAGGCTGTATGAAAAGTGAAGAAGTGAAAATGTGACTGTGAGGCAGACAAAGTGTGATTAGCTAGCAGACAAGCAGGTTCTAATTGCAGCAGAGAACTGAATGTGACAAAACAGACTGTCCCCCTCATCTTGCAAAGACGGCCTACTGTGCCGTGTGACAATGACAGATAAGGGAGTGTCATTTAGAATAATACAATTTGAGAAGCAGTTGCTTTGTTGGTCTGACTGATGAAGCCACCCAGAAAGTAAGACCTCCTCCAAAGGGGATTAGTGATTTAAACACAAGACTTGGTGTCCTCCAAAGGATCGCAAGTGTGAAAGGCTGTCATACCAAAGGAAAAATGGCACTTTGCTACTTAGTCTTTGTTCTCAGGATGAATTGCAGGCAAGGGAAAGGAGAGTGAAGATGTCAAAAAATAAGATGTCAGTGAAAGAGTAAGAAAAGGAAAAGAATTGTAAAACCATTTTAAGTTCATTTGTGATAAAGCAGAACCTATTTACAGAAAGGTCTTTCATCTGAAAAACCTTATACTCCTGCATCAGCTGAAGTTAACAGGATTCGTATCTGAGTAAGATTTTATTTTTATACAGGAACATTTTCTTTGATATCATGTTATTTGTTTTCTGGCACTGTCTGCCCTGCCATGTACTTAGATTTAATTTTGTTTTCTGTGGAACAGTTTTTTTCACTACTTGTACCGTAGATGTTTCCCTTTGCAAAACAGCTGATTGTCCCTATATGCAGTATGGATACACGCATGAGTACCCTGATTCAGTCCAGTGAGGGTCCTTAAATGCAACATTCCCTTTGCAATGTGTCACTGGCAGCGCTTTTAAACTCTGCCGCTCGTCACTGGAATGGGGACTTCACTTTGAGCTGCCCACTGTGGTCTTCACAGCCGTTGTAGGAAGAGAGTAAAGAGGAGAGTGTGTCACCCCAGGCAACGCTACRGGCTTGGGGGAGAATGGCTGGAAAGCTGCCTGGCGGAAAAGGACCTGGGGGTGCTGGTTGACGGCCAGCTGAACATGAGCCGGCAGTGTGCCCAGGTGGCCAAGAAGGCCAATGGCATCCTGGCCTGTATCAGGAACAGTGTGGCCAGCAGGAGTAGGGAGGTGATCGTGCCCCTGTACTCGGCACTGGTGAGGCCGCACCTCGAATGCTGTGTTCAGTTTTGGGCAAGAAGGACATTGAGGTGCTGGAGTGTTTCCAAGGAAGGGCAACGAAGCTGGTGCAGGGTCTGGAGCACAAGTCTTATGAGGGTCGGCTGAGGGAGCTGGGGTTATTTAGCCTGGAGAAAAGGAGGCTGAGGGGAGACCTTATCGCTCTCTACAACTACCTGAAAGGAGGCCGTAGAGAGGCGGGTGTTGGTCTCTTCTCCCAAGTAACAAGTGATAGGACGAGAGGAAATGGCCTCAAGTTGCGCCAGGGGAGGTTTAGATTGGATATTAGGAAAAATTTCTTCACTGAAAGGCTAGTCAGGCATTGGAACATGCTGCCCAGGGAAGTGGTGGACTCACCATCMCTGGAGGTGTTAAAAAAACGTGTGGATGTGGCGCTTTGGGACATGGTTTAGTGGGCATGGGYGTTGGGTTGATGGTTGGACACGATGATCTTAGAGGTCTTTTCCAACCTTAATGATTCTATGATTCTATGATTCTAGATAACTCTACATTACTCTGACATGAAAGCTAGTTATTTTCAGAGAGGTGATCAAGGAGACGGTGGAATTCACACTAGAGATTCTACCTGCATACAAAGAGAAAGCAATATGCCAACAAAGCTGCCTCAATACAACCATCTAGCATAGCTGAGACGCAGAGACTAGTGACCTGAATTACCTCGCTCAGTATGGGGACGTGAGGATTTTTTTTATCAGTGTCATCACCCAGCCTTTATTTCACTTCCCCCGTCTCATCCAATAAAATGCTTAATCTTTCTCAAGGATATCTTAAGGGGACTAATGATGTGGCTTGATTCACTTATAATATACCCAGCCTCAAATCTCTTTCAGGAGGTGCCAAGTGCTTCTCTCTAAATGTACCAGCTTTTTGTATGCCAGTGGTCGGAGATCCTCAAATCAGTAATTCTAAAAGCCGAACGACCTCTGAGAGTTCTGGCCTTAGTGTGACGGGTTTTGAAGTTTGAAACAGGACCTCTGAGTTCAGTTCATCTGGTGCTAAACGGAGGACACAGTTTGTGTTGTTTAACATGTTTGCATTATTTAACAGACGCACCTGGCAAAAGCCCGCACACCCCTTGCCTCTCCTGCCCCTTCCCTCTCCCGGCAGTGCACCTTCAGTCCTGGTCAGGTAAGGGATTCACTTTCCATTCCCATGCTCCCTGTATTGACAGGTTATTTCAGATGAAAGAGACAAAGCAAAGGGAACAGGAATTCAGACAAGCAGCTTGGAACGACAAGAGACGTGTATTGCCAAATGCCCAATCTATCACCATCAGCGTCACTGAATCCAACATCCTTCTGCACTTTCGAATCATCACGGGCTTTATACCTCCCTCCCTCCCCCAGTTTCTAAATCTCTTTGTTGGCCTGTATAATTTTTCTTTTTAGTGGATATTATTTACTTGGGTTTTTCTTTGCTTCCACACATATTTTTATGCAAGTCAGAAAAGACGTTTTGTCACCTGCAGCTAAGCTGCCAACTGAAACTGGCTGGCGTGTGCACATTAGGCCAAGAATCTGCAAGCTTCACTGGCTGCTAATAAAGTGGCAGATTGATGTTAGGATTGTCTGATTTTTAAGTCCCTATATATAGAGTCAGCCTTGTTAGCCTTATTATTTATTTATATGGTACTAAAGGTATACGTGGCACTTTACTAACAAATGAGGAGATGAAGTCCCTACACTGAGCCATTTATAGTCTGGTTTAGATTGCTATGATGTATAAAAGATTAGTGGACACATGCAAGAGTAGGGGCAAATAACACTGAGGAGGAACTGAGATTTGACACTGATGGCTTTAAGGACAGCCTTCATGGTGACTGTGGGTAAAGTCTTTGGACTGCAGCTCCAGAGAGCTGGATTTAACAGCTGAGTCTTCAACAGATCTCCTGTTCAAGCCTTAACAGTGCATAGTGTGAACTACTGTTGTGCTTCAAAATAAGGTCTTAACTATGTGCTTAGTTTTAACTTTTGGCATCTTGACTACAGTAGACCTGTGCCAGCTTACATCAGCTGAGGATCTGTCCCTAAAAATAGAAAACCACAAACTACCTACCTTAGCTGAGTTCTGAAGAGACATCTGCAAAGATTTGTGCTGTTTTGTCTGATGTCACTAGGGTTTAGTTGTAATTTATCTGGCAGTAGAAGGCGGAATACGCCTCGCATACCATTTCCAGGAGAGGTATGTTGGAGAGTAAATCAGTGTTAACATACTTTATTTTTTTCAGCCTTAATGTGCATTTTCTTCTGCTATTGTACAAGATGCACAAACAATTTCAATTCTTTATTTTTTTTTCTCTTGACTTGTTGACAAAGCAATAAGCCAGCTCTAACGCTGATCTCTAAGGCATGCAGGCATTCTTTTCAGCAGGCGAAGGATATGTTTATGACAACCTGTTATTCTTATCCCATTGTTCCACTTTCTGCCTTATCTGTTGATGCTTCTCTCTTCACTTTAGACATTTGTTGCTGGTGGGCTGTGTTATCAAGTGCTCTAGGACATCTTAGCTAAAGGATGCATCTCTCTTGAGTAGCATGTCAGAGGGATCTTCAAAGAAGTCTTAACAAAGGATGCATTTGAAGGCAAGAGAAGTGTGGCTATTTTAGTTATTCTTCCTTTTGATCTCTGAAAGTAGATTGTGAATGTGACTGCTCTGTATTTTCCTGTCGGGTCCCTTGACTCTTTTTCTAAAAGGTTATGTTAGTTACTTTCTAGTCTAAAGGGACTCTTTCCTGTACTAAATGCATTTCTGAAAATGTCAGCTGAAACTCCTCCGCCTTCTATTCTTGTTTGTTTTTAATATTCTCAGTTTCATATTACCTGAATCTTAGAGCCCCATCAATTTTCACTTTTCAGAGAAGTTCGGTGCTATTGAATGTCTTGTTTGTCCTCATCACTTTGCCGTCTGACAACAAAAGTGATTCACCTTTTGCATTTCAGAACGCAGCTTATCACTTCATTACTACTGGTATTGTTTGCTCCTCTGCAGCCTCCCCTGCCCGTGTGCAACAAACCAGGGAAATCTGTTTGCCAAGCTTTACTTCTCTTACTGATTCTTTGCTTTAATTGTCACTGCTTTAATTAAAAAGCAACAACAACCCATCGCTTTAACTCTGTCTCAAGGTAAACTGAAATAGAAATTATTGTTTAAGACTTACAAGCAGAATCAGCTTCCTTTCAGTTTTAGGGGGTTTTGTCTATAAATTGCTTGCTGTTATTGAATTAGCATAGCTAGAGCTGTACAGGAACTGAATTACTGCAGATCTCAATTTTTCTTTTAAAATCTGAATAAAAATGGCAAATTAAGAAAAATTTCCATGAATAAAAATATTTCATTCTTGGTCAGATGACACATTTCTTTCCACTAAAATCAGAAATTTAATGTTTTGACTTTCTAAATTGTCCAGAATTTGAAGATAAAATGCATTTAAAGATCTGAGTGATTTGAAAAGTAAAACTAACACATTTATTGCTCCAAATAGGAAAAGTTCAATTTTTACATTGTATCCAGGCTTCTCTTTTTTCTTAATTGCACCATCTGGTCTAATAAAATATGTTACATCTTCTTGCAGACTGATTCAGTGATGGATATGGGTAACTTTTACATATTTAAAAATCCTAACTGGTATGCTGTTTATAAAATTGTTATAGTTTTATCTGTGTGATAATTGGAATGACTAGTGTTGAGAAAGGTGAGAAAGAGAGATGGATTTCTTAAAAGGTGCAGGAGTGTTAGTGAGGGAGGCTGTACCAGAATGTGGGAACTTCAGAATTAAGACTGAAATGGCTGTAGGGATACATGCAAATGTGTTTGCTTCTCTAAAATCTAAATACTAATGTGGATTTCTTGTCAAGTCTTTTTATTAACCATTTTCAAGATGGCTGGTTATAGCATCTGATGGGAGAATATCTTGATGGCTGTAATCTGCCACTTCACTGTAGTCAAGTGCTTCCCTGGGACTGCTCGATTCTATTTCTTCCCGCTTCAGACATCAGAGACAACATATCAGCAATCTACATGGGTGATGTGGTTAATCCATCTAGAAGGGAACTGAGAGAGATGGGAGGAATTTTAATGAAACATTTATTATTCATAATAAAAGTAAATGCTGTTCATTTTTTTTTATTACAGCTTTCCAGTCAACCTCGAGCTGATTCCTAGTCTAGTAAGCTATAATAGTGATCAGTTTACACAGGTGAAATTAGAGACACACGCACGAGAAAATCAATGTGTAAAACTGAAACGTAGTATGAGACTTGGCACCTTCAATAGGAGAGAGTTTTAGCCTGTGCATCCTTGCATACATATGTTCATAGGGAAAGAAATGATGAAGAAGAACAGAGGTTTTTCCACTTCACCATGGAGAGTTTGACATAATCCCAAAATGACAGCAGAGATGAAAGGTCGATAGATACAGGCATGATTTCTACTGCTCGGTGTAGCTCTACATAGTGTAACCAGAGCACATAGAGCCTGGAGTGACTTTTTAATCCAAGTAGCCTTGGGTTTGCAACTTGTATATCAGAGTCTCTACCTGTGTCATGTACTTTGCTGTGGATTAGTTAATATCTTGAAGGCATTTTGAAGTACCAGCATTCCCAGTGCCTTAAATTAGGCCTCATTTTGCTGTTTGCAGCTTCATATTATATCATTTTGTCTAATTCCTATTCAGTCATTTTTAAAGAGAAGACAGTCCCAAACAGAAATACTCAACAGCAGGCTCATTCCTGGGGGTGTGCAGCAGCAATTGCATGTACCACAGAGCAGCCGACACAGAGAAGGGGCATCACGGGAACTGGAAGTTTCTGTGTGAGGGAGACCCACACACTGGAAGGTCACTGTATGAAGAGAGAGAAGATTCTTCGCTGAAAGCAAATTTAGGCTCTTATTTAACAAAAGTCACCAACAGTGTGAAAAAGCTAGCGAGGATCTCAATTTGAAAGTCTCTACCAAGTTTTAAGAGGACCCACCCCACCACACACATTTTAAATAATGCCAAAAATGAGGGCTCTACTATTGTTTCAGTTAATCCCGAATTTCTATCCAATCCAGAAACATCATGTTCATCTAGTAAAATGAAGATATTTTTACCTCATCAGTCTCAGAAAATTATCTTACTATTTCCATGTTTATGTGAACTATGTTCACAAATGTGGTATGTAGGAATGTTAGAATACATTGTTCATGAACTGATTCTTTTCTTTTTTAGTTCAAGTGTAAGTTTTATCCTTATGGCCCACAGTGTGGGAAACTGTTACACACACATACAACAAAGTCTGTTTCCAAGCTTGAAAGTCTTGAATAAACAAACCAAGCCAACCAGGCAAACACATGTTTTCAAGTATTAAAAAGAAATGTCTCCAAGGGGAAAGGCAGAACTTCTTTATAAGAGGAAGGAGCTGCTTCTTTATCCCTGATCTCTCTTTTGAATGTCAAATCTAAGGGTGGATGGGATGCAATCCAAAGGGGTGATTACCCGAGTGAGCTTTCAGTTAGCGTGTTTGGATCTGAAGAGCTACAGTTACCAAGTGTTTATCGAGACTTTTATCTGACTTTATGCAGCCCGTACCGTTGGACAAGATGCTGTTTGAGTACCTGAGTACAATCTTTATAGCACCTAATGGTAGAAAACAGCACTAGAAGGGACCCTGACTAGTCCTCTAGTCCCTCCTCGCTGCTTTCATCCTAAACCGGTCTCACTGGTTCCTGAAAACTAGTGTGATGAGGTCTTCAGAGCCACACTGTGCAATCATTTCCAGTGCTTTACTCTCTTCATTACAGCATTTTATCTATTGTCTAACCTAAATATCCCTTATGTCAGTTTAAGCCCATTACTTTTTGTCCTATTCACAGTGAATGCAAAGGGCAGTGTATCCCCCCTGTTCTTTGTAAGAATTTCTCACGTACCTCAGCCTCTCTTCTCTAGAGAAGATGAGCCTCTACAGTAACACAAAGAGAAATAATGATAGTAATAATAACTATCAAGTCCTATTCACCGGTACGTCTTTCCAAGTTACCTTTGTGTACCTTATGCCCTCCCCACGCGGTAAAAACAGAGTCGTGATCTGAACTAAAGCACGGGCTCCTACCCCATCTCCCTTCCAGAACACCCATCTCGTTTGCAGCCTGGCCGGAACCCCCCGGCCCCTCCGGCGATGTCCGCAGGAGCCAGCCCAGCCCGGCGCGGCGGCGGCAGGCGGCGGCGGCGGCAGCAGCGCGGGGCGGCGGCGCCCCCTGGCGCTCATCCCGGCCCGGCGGCGGAGAGGGAGAGGGCGCGGACGGAGCGTGCCGCCCGCCGCCGCGGAGCCTGCCCGCAGCCTCAGAAAAATAAATTCACTGCAGCAGCGTAGAAGAAAAATCCCGTCGCTGTCAAGGAGTCCGAACCCGCTGAGTTTAATTTCTTTTTTTTCAGCAGCAGCAGCAGCAGCAGCTGCCTCTTCTTCGTGACCCGAGCTGTGAAAGGCTTTTCAGAGCTAAACGTTGTCCTAACTAATTTGAAGTCGGTATGAGGCACAGACATGCAAGCCTTGAAACAAAGAAAATCTCCGGGTATAATCTCTGCCTCCCACTCTCTGGTGTCAAGATCTTATTTTAAACAAAGTTGACCTGACACCAGTTAAGCAAGCAAACAGCTGAGGAAAATAAGAACTGTTCTGAACTTTGTAATCTGTCTCATGTAGAGCAGAAAACTTCCAAGAGGTTTGATTTGGCCTGGAAAATTACAGAACGTCCATGTTTTCCAGCTTCACCTGGTGGGTCATGGGTAAGTCAGGCTTCGTACCTGGTATTCAGGTTCCGGATACAGTTTCTAAAAGAGAATAAATTACTGTTGCTATTGACAACACTCCAACAGGGGAATAATAAACGTAACTAGAACTGGTCGATAATTTCTATCAGAAAATGCTGATTTGAGGAAATAAAAATGCTAATTAGATGTACTGGTTACTCAATTTTTTAATGAAAAAATATTGAAATATCATGTTCTGGCAGAGGCAAAATATTTTATATCAAGCTCATCAAAATGCTTCTTCTATATGTGCTATATATTAGAAAAGGTTAAGAAAAAGGAGAGAAGACTACTTCAGCAATATTGAAATAATTGACTGAAAAATCTTCCTAGTCATTTTCTTTCTATATTTCTAAAACTTGCATGCCTGTACTGGCTTTTCCTTGCAGTGAGAGCAAGAAACGTATTCCAAGTTTTTTAATATTTTCATCTATCTATGGAAAATCCAGATTCTATAAGGCAGAAAACTGGGGAAGTGGGAATGGTAATTACTAAAGCTAACACAGAGAACTGGGAACAG
Organism: Oceanodroma leucorhoa; assembly: GCA_030449065.1. Lineage (NCBI taxonomy): Eukaryota > Metazoa > Chordata > Aves > Procellariiformes > Oceanodroma > Oceanodroma leucorhoa. The sequence goes on from JASVER010000004.1 coordinate 3,728,363, forward strand.
AATTGCATAAAGCAGAAAAACAGAAGGGAAGACCACAAGAAATTAAAATGCTGGGTCAGAGAGATAAATAATTGAACTAGCAAAGGAGGGAAGAAGGAACAAGATAATCTTTAAAAGGCCACGGACATTATTATTGTATTATGTAGTAACTCAAATCTGTCCATGCATGACAGTATATGAATTTTACATTAAATTTACCCAAGTATGCCTCTTTTTTTTTCCTTTTTTTTTTTTTTTTTAACAGACTCATCCTGCACAGCCGCAATCAATTGCATTTTTGCTATGTATATGTATTTTTGCTAGGTGTATGGAGCAACAGGCTGGGAGGGGAGGTGGGCCTTAGAGGTTTCATATCCAGCTATTCATGTACGTGCACATATCCCCTAGAAACTGCACAGTACCCCTTGCCTTAGCACTGACTGACCATCTAGAGCATCTCTGACACAGTGAGGTTAGCATGCAAAAATCTAGGGAACAACAAGCTTTTAGTCATGAACAAGAAAATACCAAATTAGCTGCATCAGGAAAGTTACCTGGAACATCAGCTTAAACTTGATGTGCCAGATCATTGTGGCTGCTGTGCTTGCCATTTACTTTAGCAACTATGATGAATGAGCAACAGCTGGACATGACTTCATAGATGAAACTGATGTTGCTCATCTTGCTGTCAGCAATTAAAGAAGATTCATTAGCAGATACCACCATAGAAAATTATTTTTGTTACAAAGTGTGCAGAGATGAACCTCTGTGAAGGGCGTTCCATGAAGATAAATGGAACTAGTGGATGTTTTTTGGCTTTGGGTAACATAGATTTTGTCATGTGTTGAAATAACTTGTGACATTTTAGAAGTATCAGAAAGTAAATTGTCTGAAGATAAAGTTATTAAGTAGCCCATGAGTTTAAGACATGACATGTTTGACAAAGGATAATCCATTGCTGTCATCTGGAACAATTCCGATTATTCAGATTGTCTGACTTGAGGCAGGTGTAGTAGGTAGCAAGCTTGTCTCTCTAGCTCTTCGACCCATATAGAATCATAGAATTATAGAATATCTCAAGTTGGAAGGGACCCATAAGTACCATCAAGTCCAATTCCCTGCTCCTCGCAGGACTACCTAAAACTAAACCATATGACTAAGGGTGCTCCTTGAACTCTGACAGGCTTAGTGCCATGAGCACTTCCCKGGGGAGCCTGTTCCAGTGACTGACCACCCTCTCAGTGAAGAACCTTTTCCTAATGTCCAATCTGGACTTACCCTGACACAGCTTCATTCCATTTCCTCGTGTCCTATTGCTGGTCACCAGAGAGAGTGGATCAGCACCTCCCCCTCATCTGCCCCCCCTGAGGAAGTTGTAGACTGCGATGAGAGCACCCTTCAGCCCTCTCTTCTCCAAGCTGAACAAACCAAATGACCTCAGCCCCGGTTCGGAAGTCTTGCCCTTGAAGTCTTTCACCATCTTGGTTGCCCTCCTCTGGACACACTCTAATAGTTTGATGTCCTTCTTATTTTGAGGTGCCCAAAACTGCTAGCAGTACTTGAGGTGGGGCCGCACCAGTGCAGTGTAGAGTGGGACAATCACCTCCTTGACCGGCTAGCTCTGCTGTGCTTGGTGCACTCCAGGACACGGTCGGACCTTTTGACTGCCAGGGCACAGTACTGACTAATACTCAACTTGCCATCAACCCAAACTCCCAGATCTCTTTCTGCGGGGCTGCTCTCCAGCCTCTCAACCCCCAGTTTGTATGTATAACCAGGATTACCCCATCCCAGGTGGAGAATCTGGCACTTGCTCTTGTTCAGTTTCATACGGTTGGTGATTGCCCAGCTCTGTAGTCTATCCAGATCTCTCTGTAAGGCCTCTCTACCCTCGAGGGACTCCACAGCTCCTCTTAGTTTAGTATTGTCGGCAAACTTGCTTAATGAACATTCGGTTCCTGCGTCCACTTCATTTATAAAAACATTAAAGAGCCCTGGGGAACCCCACTGGTGACTGGCCACCAGGCTGATGTAACCCCATTTACTATAACCCTTTGAGCCCAACCCATCAGCCAATTGCTCACGTATTATGGACATGTCTAACTATGTGATGGACAGTTTATCCAGAATGATACTGTGAGAGACAGTATCAAAAGCTTTGCTAAAATCCCAAAACATCACATCTACTGGCTTCCCTCAGTCAACTAGATGGATGACCTTGTCATAAAAGGAAATTAAGTTAGTTAAGCAGGACTTTCCCCTCATGAACCCATGCTGGCTATGACCAATGACTGTGTTGTCTCTCAAGTGTTTTTCAATAACTCCCAGAATAACCTTCTCCATAATTTTACCAGGCACTGAAGTGAGACTGACAGGCTTGTAATTAACAGGATCTTCCTTCTTACCCTTCTTGAAAATTGGGACAACATTTGCCAGCTTCCATTTGATTGGGACCTCTTCAGACTCCCAAGACCATCGAAAAATAATGGAGAGAGGTCCCGCGATGACATCGGCCAGCTCTTTCCGTACCCTGGGATGAATCCCATCGGGCCCCATAGATTTATGTGCATCCAGATGAAGCATCAAGTCTTAAACAAGCTCAGAGTTGGCTGGGAGTTTATCATTCCCCTAGTCACGGTCTTCCAACACAGGACTCTGGGGTCCCAGGTATTGAAGACAAAGGCAAAGGTGGCATTAATATCACATGGGAAGTTCTTAACACTCAATTCATCTTGAGGTACTTGATTGAGTCTGCCTTTTCTTACCTACATTAGCTATCTAGAAGATAGGTAGCTACTCTATGCTACTCATCCAGCTTCCCTCTGTAGCGAGAGAGGCACTTGAAGAGGCAAATCAGAGCATCTGTGGTGGGTTTCTGCTGAATCCCTCAGGAGAAGCCCATCTCCATTAGCTACATGAAAGCACTGGAAACTACTTCTCCAGTTGCCATTGGCACCTGCAGTTAGGCAGCGAGAACTCTTACCTGTGCTTTTATGACATTATTTCTATGACATTAGACAACAATTTTTGAATTTTATATGCAAATGGCTGGGACATCTCAGATAGGAACTCTCGGGGATATCCAGCCCAACTGCCCTCCAAACGATAACTGCTTCAAACCCCCTGCAACAAGCACCCCTATGTGAACTCCTCATCTCTGGAAATCCCCTGACACTAATGATGCCATCTCAGATCCACTTCTTTCTCCAGCCTCCAAAACTTTCCACTTCCCCAGGTTAACCTCCTCCTAAAATGCCAAGCCCACAGTGTATCTCCAAAATTAATCCCTCCTTTCCATTGTAAACCCTATCCTAGCTGCTGATCCTTAGTCATCTCTTACTTTTAAAGTATTTCCTATGGTATCTTGTTACCAAAGCCTTGTCTCATGCAAAGCTGCCTTGCCCAAGGACCATAGTACAAAGGACACTACCTGCTTAATTATCAATTGGCTTCTCTTCCCCTGTAGCCTCAAATCTCTGCCACTCCATTTTAATGCCTGTGGCAAAGCCAGAGATAGGATGAAAAAAAAAAAGGTCTCATCACAGGGCAGGGGCTGTTTTCAATTGAACTATTCCTTACACACCATCACTCGAAGTGCACCCATTCCTACCCAAGGACACAGGGAGTGAAGCACCTTCAGCCCTGTGTTTCTTCCTTCCTCGGTTCTTACTGCACCATGCCGTCGTCGGCAATGTCGCTAGTTATGCTAGTTCTGAAGATGAACATTAAAGTGCTTTACTTGTATGAATAGTTGCAGCAAACAGGTTTCTTTCACCTTCCTCCCCCTCTTGCCTTCTTCTTGCCCTTGGTATCTCATTCAGTATTCAGCTTGGTGCTTTTGGCAGCTGGCAACCCCTGAGTCCCAGTGGCTGAGAGGATGAAACCTGCAGGACTGGAAGGAAGATGTTGTGCTTCTAATTGATCCCTGAAGCAATGCGCAGGAATCCAGAGGATAATATTCTGGTGATTACACAGCTTAAATATTTGATACCCAGGGTAGGTTTTGGAGTATTGTTTGGTTTTGTTTGTTTTAAATGATAAGCAGACAAGTCTGCAAAGTGAAGGTTGGCTCTGAGGGGTGACTCTGAGCTGTTTTCCCATATTCCACATTTTGTATCTCTCTGGGCTTCCTTATTGAGTTTGAACCTGCTTACAAGTGTTTTTCTGCCCTCAGTGCTACATCAGAAATCTGAGTATTTGAAATCTGGGGCTTTTCTGCTTCCTTAGCAACAAAGCTTATGGGATTCAATAATTTATAACTTGGTTTCCGTTTGTTGGACATGTAAGTACGGTTGCAGATGCATCACAACCAATTTTGTCCCATACTGCAGGGTTAATGGCAGCCATCAACTGGAAAGTCTTTTACTTTCTTAGATACGTCCTTGGGTACACACGCAGAGCTGATTTCTGAATAAATGTGCTTGCTCAGGTTTTTAATTTTGTACTTCATTTTTATGGGTCTTTTTTTCTCTTGCGCTCCCTGTTTTACTACATTAACTTTGAAAGTGTTTTTCCTGATGTGAGAATGGTCAAGCTGCGTGTTTCTAATGACCTTAATATTAAAGAAAAGATGCCACTGAGTCTATGACATAAAGATGTCAAATAGATATTAAATGTAGTCATGCTAAGTAACATTTTATTGTCTGCGTTATTCAGCTGGAACAGAAAGTTACTTGCTGCTTTGTAATTAACCAAAATACTTTGAATAAGTTCTCAGGTCTTTTAAAAGACCTAACAGATCACACGTGAGTCCAAGAATTATAAAAGCAATAAAATGTGATTGAGATAAGTCTTAGGCAATGTGCTCCATAGTAAGAGTGAGAGTAAGCACTCCTGGAAATATTTAAGATTAAATAATATTTATTCTGAAATGACAGAGTACATGCATCCCACACACGTAGTATCTCATATTGTTTAAAACAAATTATTCTTTAAAAAAGTGAAAAATAATTTATAGATTATTTAATATTTTCCATTTCATCTTCCCTGTATTCCGCACACCTTCCCGCTCTCTTGGAGAGTCTCAGAGCACAGTTTGCAGAATGCCATGAAGATTAAGCCAAGGCAGTAGCAAAACTATAGTGACAACAGTCTGAGGAGTTAGCGTCCCTCAAATATTAATAATGAATTAAAAATAGTCATAGTGAAAGGAAAACATTTGTGAAATCTGAAAATTCTTTACTTCATTTTTGATGAAACAGAAATTTTCATTTCATATCGAAAGAAGGAGAGAGGAATAAATTTGGGGTCTGAATGCCTTTTATCCCATTTGATTCAGAAATGAATAAAAATTTAAATATTCTTTTTACTAAATAATAATAATATTTTATAATTATTTTATTATTGCAATTTATAATTTAATATTAATTTAATGTTAATTTATATTACTTTATATTTTCATGCAAATATTGTCCCAAATAAAAGACATTTTAGAAAATATAGATTTATTAGATGCAAATAGAGAATTCTATGTAACACTATATTGCATGTAAAACTATATAAAAATCTACTAATTGCAGGTATATATGTATATATTTTTTCATTTTTGCAACAACCCTCCTGAGCAAACAAACAAAAAGAGAGCATTTTAGCAGCTACACAGCACCTCCCTCCAAAGCCCTCTGAATGAAAAGGCAAGCCCCGTGGTGGAGGTGAGCCTTTGCTAGGCGAAGCGTTACTGCTTCACCTCATCTTCTGCTCTTCCTTGTGTTTACAGATGCAGTGCTGCGAGCTGGGGCATCCGAAAGGTTCCAGTTACTATGGTAATGGGTTTGAGGCGGGCAGCGCAATCGCTGTCGCTCAGGGCTCCTGGTTTCCCGTGGTGGACCCAGGAGGACGAGCTGGTGGTGGGAGGCCAGTCTGGGCGTCACGGCCTGGAAGGTGCCCCCGGCCGCCTCCCCCGCGGCAGCGTGCAGGGGTGCAGAGCTGCGATCCCTCCCCAGTCACACCCCCGGCCGCTCGCGGGGGTCCCGGCAGAGTCACGGGGGTCCCGTGGACTTCAAAATCTTGTTGTGAGTGTTTGACATGCAGCTGGAGGCTTTAGGTCCGCCCAGAGCCAGCTCATTTGCCATCCGCCGAAGGCTCTGGCCTCGTTGTCCACCGCGACAGTTCCTGAAGAGTTAAACTTCACAACAGCGGTATAGAAATAGTAATTCCAATTAAGGTAATCGCCAGGGAGCAATTGAAGGAGAAATAAAACCGTGGTGTTCTCATTTCCATAAGCAAATGAAAATAATTTAGATGACTTGTACCTAGATGAAGGAGAATGCCTCTGTAAAAACTAATTACCCTCCGTGCTAATTATGACAAGGAGGATAAAGGACAAACCTTTTGAAAAATATCCAAGGATATTAAATGGAGTTTTATTAATAGATGAAATAAGCTGAAAATGAGAGTTGTGATATATCGTGTTTGGGCCTAGATTCAATAAAAACTCTCTCTGGCTTCCGCTTCACAGCAGCGGAATAAAATCACAGCCCCATAAAATCAATTTATTATATGAAGCCAGATGGGTCTTTTATTGAACCTGGACCTTATTCATTAAATAAAAGTAACTATCATCAAACTTAAAAGAAACAATACCTACTGCTTCATGAATCAGTCACTGTCCCATACATTTAAGTGATAATGAGGAAGAAAAATATATTTTTAAATCAATAGACATGCAGTTCACCAAATGTAAGAGCAGGCCCTGTAATATATTTTCTGGTGTAATTTGTTCCTAAGCACAGGGTTCATTTAAATCATCATATCTCCTTTGGCTGTTGAATTTGGATCAACCAACGGCACCAGAGCATGATGCTCTTGACCTTTTTCACATGATGGCTCCCTGGTCCTCCAGTTTCAAACATGGGAGGAAGAACTGGGTCTGAGATGAGGAATGCGAAAAACGAGCAGTGGTACCAAACACAGCTCACCTTTCTTTATGCCGCTCTGTTTGACATGAGCTTTGTTATAACTCCTGTGCTGGCAGTGCTTTATCCCAGAGACCAACCTCCCTTGAATTTTCAAATCCTTTCTATACCTCTAACATTGTTCCAGGCAGGACCTGGCATGAAATAAAGAGAGATGCAAAATTACGGGTCTAGTTTATCTCAGGTGCAATTATTCAAGGGAATGAGACCTCAGATGGGACATCAGTAGTTTCCAAGGCTTAATAGCAGAAGGGTTTTAGAATGAACCTGTTGACGTGTCACACTGCCTAACCTAAGGTAGCATTTTGATGCATGAGAAATGGCTATGCGTGGTTGCACCTGTATGGAGGAAATTGGTGACCCATCCCAAGGGACTGACTAAGAACATGATGTTTCAACAGGATTGGGAATGCAATTAAAGCTGGACTGGTCAGACAAGGAAGAACCTTCTAGCCGGGTTTTGTCAGTGCTGTTTGCACAGCTGTCATGCACAGATTTTTATATATGTCACCAAATGGAGTCAATAGATTTAAATTTCAGTATTTTTTAATATTCAGTATTTTAAGTATTATCATATTGAATTATGTCATGGTCACTGCTACTGATTTGAATCAATCACTTTCTTGAAAGTAGTCAATTCAAATCAATACTAGCAATAATAGTGTAATTCAATACATTAATACTTCAATACCACAATATAGGTCTTAAAATCCAATTCATTGCCTTCAGCTGCTGTTTCTAGTACAGTGCCTTTCTCCTGCTTCCCTGGAGAAGTTTGTATTTGGGTTATACCTGTTTAGTCACATCTTGCTGTGTATTTTATAACACACAGAGGATAAAAACTTCCCTCAGTTAGATCACAACACACTTGAGTGCAGCCTTTAGTTTAAACGCTGACCTGGAAAGTGTACTTCCCTTTTCAAGTTTGTTTCTTTAGGTATTTTGCCCTCTGTCTTTCAGGATGATAGTAATGATGATTTGTGTTGCTGCTATCCCACTGCGTTAGCTACTCTGTGAGCACTGAACAAAAAGGTTTCTCTGCAGGACGTTTCTACTGCTTGTTTATGGCCTTTATTCCCTTTATTCCCAAGCAGTGGGATTCCTGCTTGGCAGAAGAGCTGAAGTGCTTATCTGGCCGAGGTGCAAGTTGATTTTTCCTAAAACTTTAAAGCGCTTGGTGGGGTCAGACCCCAAGCACCGGGAGGTAGCCCTGTACTACAGCAAATTCTTTAAAGGCTGATGAAGTAAATGAGTGTAACCACTCACCGAGGAGTCCTGGTGTCTTCAAAAGAGGGAAATCTCAGGGACTCCATTCCTCGTGGCTGCTGGAACAGATGTGCTTTGTGCTGCTAAACCTTCCCTGGCCTCCACTATCACACAAAAACCAGCAAGATCTTTCTCTGGCACTTGTGTTTCCTCCCCGACATGAGCTGGCTTGGGGCTGACGTACAATGACAGCAGCTCTCGCAGAGCCGCGGGAGCACGCTGGTAATTCGGACTCTGCCACCCCCGTGCTCCTCTTCTCTCTCCCATGTTTTTCTCTGAGCTCTTTCCAGCGTTAGGGCACTGCTTATGCCTGATGACCATATCTGGTTTCTCGGGCGGCAGAAATAGCTATAAGGCTCAGAGTCCTCCTTCAGGCCGCCAAAGACTTCACCTGGACCACAGGTCCCGGATGGTAGATGATAATTTGGGACATACCTAGCCTTCAGAGTTGAAGCCCAGGTTCAGTATTAAGGTATATAAAGCCTGTACAGTTATTGAAAATTTATTGAATGGGACGTATGCAGAGCAGGGAGGAAAGCGGAACAAGCCAGCAGGAACCAGTAACAGGGATGTTCCTGAAATCTGCCCCTTTGGAGCCATGACTGCGAGGAGGCACGCTGCGGGTCCAGGTCCCAGAATTCCCTCCCAACAGTAAACATGGGCTTCTCTTCTTTCAAAAGCAGAACAGAGCTCACTTTCAAAGTGCAGGTGCTGAGGGATTTTGTTCTTCAGTGCTCAGAGCATGCCTGTTCTTTACTGCTCAGAGCATGACCCCGGGAAGATGCGCAATGGGCTGACATGGCTTCCCGAGCCTTCTCCTCAGCATGCAGTTTACATTAAACCAACACTACGTTAAAAATTCAATCAATCATCTCCTCTACCCGTTCTATTATAAAACAAACCTGCAGCCGTACATTGTTTGCAGGCTGATCCTGATGTTGTGCGTTAGGTATTTGCCAAACACAGCTGTTGGCTGTGGGTGCTGAGGGGACTTGCACCCTGCTCCACAACAGCTTCGAGGTTCAAGCAGGGCTTCAGCAGGAGCCGGAGTTTGCAGACACAGAGCTGCAGGCAGGTCCAGACCTTCCTGGTGAACTTTCAGGCTTTAAGTGAGTGGCAGCTGTTGAACATGAACTTTAGGGTTGTATTTTAGGCTGAGGCGGCTGACATTTGAGTGAGTATACTGCGTTGCATTTGATGGGTGGATGGATTTGATGGATGCACAAGAGCAACGATGAGCATATTGGCTCACGGTCCACTTGCCTTCAGACCATGCAGCTATCTATCTCACGCATAGCCTGAACACAAGCTCTCTGAGTATGCTTGACAACATCCCGCCAGATGTACTTGGCACACAAACACCATACAGGACAGCCCTTAGCTGAGAGCTAAGCTTTCCTATTTGCCGTTAAAGCAGTGGAGAGCCTGGTGTTACCTTGAGGCAGCCTTCACGTTGCAGTGCAAACATATATCCTAAATACTGATTTGCATCCTACCTCGGGGCTTTCACACTGCCATGCTCACCTCTCCCGCTCTGTTTTCTCCTGCGTACTCTCTCTCCTGACAGAGCCGTGGGTAGTTCCTTACCGAGAGAGGAAGAAGAGACTCTGGCTTTTAAATACAAAAGCTGAGCATAGCAGGGGTAAAGCTTACAGGGCAGTACGTAGCTGAGCTAATGGGACTGTCTTCCCTCTTGTGAAATATCTGAGACTCGCATCAAGAGCTGGGGGTGTTGAAAGATGTTCTAAGTATGTCTTGGGGGTCAGAGTTAACCACGTGGGGTGGATTGCTGTGCGACGGGGCGAGCGGAGGGGTTCGTTATGTAAATCCCCATACTTTTATGTGCTTGGGGATGTTGAACTGCAGTGTTCCAGCAATGCAGTTTGTAAAAGGTTTGTATTAATCACAGGATCAACCTTCATTATAAGTCAAACCATTTTGTGGGCAATAAACATAAAGATTGTTCTTTTCCAGTCTCAGAGAACCTTAAAAAATATCAGTGTCTTGCACTGGGGTTTTTAGAGTGGTTTATCTTAGATATTGATTCAGGTCTCCTGTATTAACCCCCTTGCTCCAAAATGTTTTGTTTCAGAGAGATTGTTATGAAATATAATTGTGTGATAAAACCTGCAGCCCACCAAAGCTATGATCCACAAGACACCTCTTTCCCATTTCCAACCTATTCTTAATTCTAGTTTAGTCATATGTGATATCAATCTTAGCCTTGTCATCCTTTAATCAGAGGTTTGATACCTGATTAGAGATGTTTGGGATATAGAAGGGAAAAAATCCCTCCTGCTAGCGGAGATTTTCAGAAGGGCAGCAAAGCCTCTAGATGGCAGAAGTGTACTACAGAAAACTCCAAACCTTAATTAAGCAACAAGCTGCACAAGGGTTGCGTGCCAGCTGTGGGGAAAAGGTGCACTGATTGACTGGTCCACTGACCTCTTCCTCCTCCTCCAACTTTAATTGCTGCAGATGATCTGTGCTTTACAGCCACACAGACATGATGCCAAACCGGGTCTGAACAAGTTTCTTCATGGATGTAGTTTTTGCCTTTCTGCAAAATGACACTATGGCTATTTTTTTTAAAGGTGAAGTGAAAGGCTTCTGGCAGCTGGCAGTATCTGGAGTTTGGGATGTCTTCCCTTAGCAGTTAATGCCATCCCTGAAATTTCACGAGGAGCTGCATCCCTTATGAGGCTTTGTGACTATCCCTTGGGAGGTGATCAGCAGACTGCAGTCCTTTCAAAAATAAAAACCTCATCCTCTATGAGGGTGGGCAGTACACATTTTAAGGTCTTTTTGACCTCAGAAATAGTGCAGAAAAGTTTCAAGTGCCCTTATCTGTCTGATAGAGCTGACAGCAACTCCTGTTGTAATCAGTTACACAAGAAGAATCCAGTGAATTTTGGTACTGAAGCACAGAAAAGAAAATCCTTCTGTAAATCTGAGGTTTAAGCAGTATTAATGGCTGACACATCGCTAACTTCTGTGCCTGTGAATACTCTTACAGCTTGGTCAGGATCCCTCTGCACAGTCACCTTGACAGAAAACCCAACTGCTTAGGCTTGCATGGTGCCACAGTAACTCAATCTAGAAAAAAGCCCAATTTCTAGCTCTGCAGTCTTACACTTTGGTCTGGGTAGGAAATGATTTGAGATTTCAGAGTTTTCTGGTTCAAAGGAAGGCCTTTTGATGCTGGCTTTTGGTTGCTGATTAAAAGCAATTAGATGGTACTCGAAATACTTGGATGGCTCTTCAGTCCACCATATGGCAGGCATGTCCTAACCTCAAGGCAGCTGCAGGGATAAAACAGTCTTTCTTGAGATTTCACTAAGTATTAAATACATAAACCAAGGGGGGAGGCTTGAACCTTTTTCTCCCACACGTAGTGGGAGTGCGTGCAACACATGTCCAACAAGCCAGATTGAGACCCAGCCCCACAGTTGTATGGGAGTGTGGGACATTCATGAAAGTAGAAGATCCTGGTGTTAGTCCCTGGTCCAAAGGAGGAACCACTGCCTAAGGCAATGTCTGGCCAGTTTTGATTTGTCACTGACATATACTCCTGCCTCAGTCCCTGAAACGAGTGCCCCAGACTGCAGGGGCCCCACAGCCATCACATACACCTCCAGACATTTGTGATAGCCATGAGTCATCTGGGCTTCAGTTTATTTGCAACAGGGTAGCAAGAAAACAAGCACAGGAATATCTTTGTTGCTTTCAGACCATTTGCTTTTGACAATACTTACAAATGATAGGCTTTTTATGACAGCTTTTGCCCACCAGGTCTTCCTTCCTTCCATGGACCCCAGCCATGGGCCAGAAACCAGACAACAGTCAATAATATTGATTGTAGATCATAGCCTCGGTGGTGTCTCAATGGAAATCGTGTAGTGAACTGTCAAGTGCTGTTTAGCTGTGTAAAAAGCAGCAGAAGTTGTCTCAGAAAATTTTGGAGATGTACTTTTTGTTGTAGCAAAAACTGAGTTAGTAATTTCAAAGAGACACGCCAGCTCCAATACAGGTGGTTCTTGAGCAGTCTCACAGAGTCAGTGGGACTGAAGCCAGTGGGACCTCCTGTACACCATCTTCATGGTAAACTTTTATGGGTTTGTCTGTATTTTTCCAGGAATGCTGGCCGATTGTTTACTTGGCCTTCTCTTTTCAAGGTGCCATTTGTACTTCAAGCAGCAGATTTCACATTTTAAGCAAAAGACATCAGTACTTGACTTGGAGACTCCCAAAAGTATTGTAACAAGATGTGTGACTACTGTAAAGACAGATATACCCAATATAGCTGGCTAGGCAGCATTGAAGATGTGGCAGCACAATTTTTAGGGTAGTCTAGTGACTCAAGTAGCGACTCAAGCTCTGCCATGGGCCTGTCTAGCATACACAGCAGTCTGGGCGACTACTTCACTGCTGTTATTAGCATTGCTGTCTAGATAGAAGCTACTGTCACTACTTCTGCCTGCTTCTGCAGCATTTGTAGCATTTGTCCTTGTTCTCAAGATACCAGTGCTAATGACAGGAGACAGAATTGTTTATCTATTGCATCTCATATTTTTTCATCCACACTAAGCACTAAATCAGTGCATCATCATGAGGTTTGAGGGCTGCTAGCCAATTCTTCAAGTAAGAAATAGAATGAAGATCTTTGCCATATTTGATCAAAGAAAAAGATCCTTACATATTTTTAAACTGAACCAGACTTTAGTCCTGATTTGTCTAGAATCTGGGTAATCACAAGTTATCTACCCAGCTTCAGATAGACTTGTCTTCACAAGTGATCTTTTCTCCAGCCTCGCATTCCAGAAACAACTGCCTTTCAGGGAAAATCAAGCTTTTTTTCAGACATGCTCTGTGGGGCACAAATATTTTAGTTCCTTCAGTAGATTGTCCATGTTTTACTTAGATTCTCATAATGTTAAAGATAGACCCAAGAGTTTGTACTTTGTGTTGTACTTCTACCGGGGAAAGGTTTGCATTGCAGACAGCTTGGCCAATGTTTAATAAAATGCCCAGTGCTCTGTAGTGATAAAAATGAAATCCTCAATCCCATTCACATTTAGAGGACACTTGAATAGCTGCTACTTGAGGCTTGAATTAAGCTGAGAGTTTGTGAAAAGAAACGCATACTGTATTTTTGGCAGCACCCAAATATTTGAGCATACCCCTCCCTTCAAAAAGTTATTAGGATCTATTTTAAAACCCGTTGGGTATTTAGCCTCCATGACTCCTCAAACTCACTCCTGTTAGGATTACAGTCCTCTAATTTCACACTTAAATATGTTCATTGTCTTGTTCTTACGTTGTCTTTGTTTGCTAACTTAAGCAACTCTTCCCTGGTTGAGCCTCCCAAGGTACCCAGGCAAAGATCGCTTCTCTAAGATTTCACTTTCTGGATTTGAACAAACCCCCATAACTGTAATTTCCACAGAACCAGCCTTCCTTCTGAATCAGCACATCCCAGCGTGTTAGGGGTTGGTGTGGGGGAGTCTGAGACTGGAGGTAGCCACAAAAATCTTTGGACGCTGCAGTCAGGTTCTGCATTTTCTGATGTGTGTCCTGGGGCTCGCGTGGAGCCACACAGAATGGCAGTTTTTCTAGTTTAATGGCCTCTATAGAAACCTAGACTGAGAAAAAAAATCAGTCTGAATAAGGCTTTATTGTATTTCCAGAATTTCATTTCAGAGACTAGAGACCAGTCTGAGTTTCCTATTTTCTCACTGAGATCCTGCTGAGGAATCAGCTCTGGGTATCGGCAGATTGTTTCTGTGAACACGACCGCAGTGCTGCTGGCCGTCGTAGCAGCAGCAGGACGACAGCTTTCCTGGAGTTAGAGCAATGCTACGGTACTGAGCCCTAAAAGTACATGCACATACATAGACGGAGGCATCTCCTCACCCCCCCCAAATCCAACCAAAAAAAAAAGGGATGCATAAAGTAAACAATTTATTTACACATGGAGGGATTAATGTTTTCTACTCTCTTAAAATTAAATCTTTTATTAATTCACAGGTAAGCAAACACATCTCAGAAGAGATATCACTCCACTGGTTTGTTGTATTAGTAGAGAGATATTTAGACAGACAGAGAGAGATGGATACCTTACACTATAAAAACTACATTACCCTCTTTAAGGTTGCACATCTAAGTATTTCACAATTACGATGAAGTTATCTTATCTTTGGTCTCCTCGTGCATATAACATATATTAGTTATATGTAGCATTTACAGATGATACCATTCTAAAGTCTATTGGCATGTACTGGTTTTCTGTAGGCCCTAGTCTTTATCTCCATGCAGAAGAAACAATGCTTACTTAATAGACAAATGTACAATACTTTGTCTTTCCTTCATTATCCAGTAAGTGATCTTATTCACTACAGAATATTATTGTAATATTTTTGTCAAACTTTCTTTTTTTCCCCTCACCTCTATAGTATGTGAATACTTTATAAAAGTTCATTAGTTTTTGCCACATTTCCGTGAGGTTAGGAGGCACTATATTTCTTATTTTCAAATGGGGAATCAAGTCAGAGAGTTTAACATCAAACATAACAATGACTCTCCATGCCAACTTGAGAGACAGAACAATGTTTTTGCTTCATGGTGTGCAACAGCAGGTTTTACTAAGCAGAGCTACTCACATGCCAACAGCTCTGTTGCAGACAGCCTTTTGACATTTTTAATTCATTTCTGATCTACACTGAGTTAAAAACTCTTTGAGTTTTACTGCAAAATTGGAGTCGTAAAAATATTTCTTGGTCAGACCACAAGCTTGGTATGTCAGAGGCTCTGGGTACATACACATTAATGTTTCAATTTTGGTCAGAGGTAAGTCGAAGTGACTCTATCATCCTCATTTAACAAATTCCTTTTTGGGTGAAACTTAGCTAAAGGATGTGCTTTGGAGGACACCTGATGCTTTCCAACCTGCTGATAGACATTCAGTCCAGCAAACCAGACCAGCGCTAACCCTGGGAACACCTGCTTTGGTCCCTCAGCACTAGCTGTTCTGCTCTACAGGCTCATCCCCATCGTGCTGCATCCCTTGCCAGTGTAGACATAGTGTCAGGCTGATGTCCCTGCTCAGCTGCCTGCTTCAAAGCAAAGCCTTTCCTGTGTGTATGATTACCTTGAATCTGGCAGAGTGGGGACTTGACCCTCCTGCTACTGTGCTGTGCTTGTGCCCTTACAAACAGGTTCTATTCTTCCTCAAAATAAAGATCATTAAAGCCACCTGTGCAATATTTTGACTTGGATAAAGTGTCATTATGCCAAAACATTTTGAGCATCTCTAATTAATATGCTCTGATCAGAGCTATCGCTGATTTCAGCTGACGCGGCACGTACACACAAATCAGTGCCTCGGCGCTGCAAGCTCAGCCAGCCAGAAAATGAAGAATACACCATTAATGGCTCTGAAAGCTCTGGTCTGTGCAGTTTGCTTAGCGGGCGACAGGAGCACTGTGGCTGGGTCAGCTGCTGATCCGGTTTCTCAGGGCAACAGTCTGCTGCTGTAGCTATGAGTCCATCCTCTTGTATTCCGTGCACTTCATTTGCAGATGTTGGGAGTTGTTGACATGACAAATAACAGTTTGTGCCATTGCACAACGTTGATCCATGTCCAGAATACATCCAGCCTGTATACTTAGTAACTGTGCTCAGCAGTCTGTACCCTTAGGTTGAAGACTGACTGCATCCAAATCTTCTTGGCAATTATATTCAAAATTCAAGCAACTGAATCCTTCCTGACTGTGTGAAAATTATAATTTCTCAAAGTCTTATACTCCTTGATCAAATTTGAGTAGATATTCTGTAAGATAGGAAAGAGCACCAGCCAGGTTTACCATCTCTCACTTCTCTCCCACTCCCTAGTTTTCCCAGATCCTTCCTCCTAAGTATGGACATCCAGAGGTTTTCAAAGGGAAAAATAATAGAATTTTTATTTATGGACAAAAGAGCATGTCCTTCTTCCACTCAATGTTCAAAAGTGATGTCACTGTTTCAGCTCATATTTTCCCCTCCAACTGTGCAACCTCACTATGAACAAATTACTTTCAAACCAAGGGGTTCCTAAAAATAATGACAGTTGAACAACATTATAAGAGTCTTCCAGCAAAAAAAACATTAACTGTGGAAAACACGGGGGGACTTTCTRTCCAGAAGATTGGGACATAGCACTATTTCCCTAAATATACAGGAACTTGGGGAGCTGATGTAGCTGGGTGCATCGGGAAGGTCCACAGTGAGTGGAAAGCGATGGGTTCTTAGAGAAGACAAAGATGCTCTTCAGAGCAGGAGCCTGATCGAGAAACTCCAAATTAAGCTCTGGAGGGTTTTTTTCTTCCCATACTCTTCTTTCTTTAAGGAATTCAGTTGATACACCTAAATTAGGAGTTGCCTTGGGCTCTCTTTACACTCAGAGGAGAGGAGGCACCTGCAGAGGGGTTTCAGACAAACTGTGAGGTTTTTTTCCCTCACGGATTAAAGTGTTGAAAATTACCTGGATGGTTTTATGTTGCTGGCTTCAGTCCTGCTAAGCAAACTCTCCTCTATGATCTCGCAGTGAGTTTTGTAACATCCTAGGACAGTGGTACATTGACAAAAGTATTTTTTAATAAAGTTCCACTCCTTTGATTTTTTTTCTTTTCTATCAGCTATAATAGGAATAAGCAAAGGAATTAAAGTACACTTGTGCATCAGTCTTTATGGTGGAACATGGGGAAAATCTTATTTAAAGGGCACTTTTTGTTTGAAATCACATTGTGGCCTTTAATAGACTGAATCTCCTAAAGAGAAAGTTATCTGTGGTATAACTTGCAAAATCCAGGAGCAGTAAATCACACGGACTGACTGATACTCATCCAAGGATTTGTAAACAAACAAAGCATTAAACAGGAGCAACATTGACAAGGATATATTACAGTCTTTACAGCAAGGAGGCCTGAAA
The DNA here is from genome assembly GCA_030449065.1 of Oceanodroma leucorhoa. Lineage (NCBI taxonomy): Eukaryota > Metazoa > Chordata > Aves > Procellariiformes > Oceanodroma > Oceanodroma leucorhoa. The sequence goes on from JASVER010000004.1 coordinate 3,745,487, forward strand.
ACTTAAAACTCATTAGCATGATGCTTATCTTCAAAATGAAGCTCGGGGCCATCTGAGGCTTTACAGATCAGTGAACTTCATTATGATAGCAGGGAACCTGTTTGAGGGTTCAATTAGGGACAGAATAGCACAATGTTCAGATAAGCATAGCTTCTCAGGATCAAAGCAGCACTGCTTCTCTAAGAAAAAAATGTGCTTCTCTAGAAGAGCTTGTTAGAGCTCTTTTGAGTGTTAATACAGGGGACCCGGTGCAAACAGCATACTTGGATTTTCAAAAGACTTTTTGATAAGAGCCCTCATAAGGGACTATTAAAGTATAATGGAGACCAGTTAGGTAATGCACATTAGTAAAAATAGGATAAACTTCTGATAGCCTGATGGGCTCTGATTTTTCAAGGTCTCTCTGAGGAGAGACACCTAAAAGTCATCACGCAGATCTCTAAGCAGAGGTGTGCAGCAATAGTTGTGGACCGGAGTTGTGAGAGAGAAAATCGTACAAGGACACTGGGCTACACTTGGAAAACTGACACTGAATTCAAGCAGGTCAGCTGCCCCATGCCCTTTTTCCCAATGCACATAACCGTGAGCCAAATCAATACAAGATTGAGCAAATGTTTTCCCTGTTCTTTCTCTCCTCTCAGTTTCCCGAGGATGTGAATTTATGAGTCAAGAGGGGGATATGCACAGGGAAATGGGAGGAAGAACCAGGGAGCAGCTTCTGGGCTTGCTCCCAGCGGGGATGCTGGCCATGCCGAATTTAGAACAGCTCCAAGCAGAATTATACCTCAGCAAATTGTAGGTTAGTGATAGGCAGTATGATTCCTATGAGTCTGTAGGCACAAATGTTTCAAGATGTGCTTGCTGAGCAGGCTAGAGTAGATTTTGACATATTTGCGTCTCATGGTGGTCAGTTCCACATTTTCAGGAGTATTATGTTTATTGGCCATTTTTTTTTAACAAGCTGTGTTTTGTGCAGTTTAAGCACAGATTTCCATCAGTGTTTTTTTTTAACAGTGTGGGATCATGGCTTGTATTTATTGTGCATTGACCATATTAAAAAATCATAATAACAACATATTGTTTATACGTGACATTATTAAGTGATTCTGTAGAGGCCTGATGTAATAAGCAAAAAATCCAAGTGAGAAGGTTGGGAAAATTCAAGTTAATTCACTGGCTTATTCATTTTCATTATTTTAAATAACAGCAAGACCAAATATCACTATTTCTTAATCAGTATAACCCCAGTAGATCTTAAAATGCTTTATAAAGGAGGAAGAGCTCATTGTAATGTCTTACTGGTGGGAAAACAGAGGCACAAAGTAGCAATTCCTAAAACTAAAAATTAAGCCTTTGTGTTTTGGGTCCCAGGGCTGGGAGCTACCTGATAAGCTATATCTCATAGACACTTTTTCCCCAAAATGTCTGTGGATGCAAGATATATTGTTAATATAGTTCTTCTACAGATGTATTAATTTGGATTTAGTGATGTTATATTTTTCTAGCAATTTTCTAGCTGAAGTCTATACTCAGGCAAAAATCCCAGCATCAGTGGGAACTAAATGCAGTTTCCTGGTAATGGTTTCTGGACAAAACCTCTGTTCATTGCACTGCAAATTCAAACGTTATTAGAACTGGCCAAAAACCAGTGGTTCTGCATTGTAGGAAATTTAATTTTTTGGAAGTCTGAATTTGAAAAGAAAGAAAATTCCCAGATTTTCTGTGAAATGGTGGCTTCCCAGACCCCACAGGTGTCTAGTGAACTTGGTGTGCTGCTTGATTTCAGCAGATAATAACTCTAATGAAGTTGTCAAGACTGTTAGCTTTATTGAGCACCCTGATACCAGTGATGCTGCAGCTTATAAGATGCCTAACCTGAGGACAGACCAGCAGAAATTAATTTGATGAAAGTCTGTAAAACCTGAATTGTTTCAAATTAATCGTTCCCACTCCATAAATCTGTATCTTCTGATGAAATGCTGTGTTGCTGGAAAATTTCTGATCATCTCTAAACATTCTGCTATCCCTTGTGGAGCCAGATGTCTATGGGGGTTATGGTAAGAGACTTTGTTCAGGATGAAGAACGTTGTATGTCTTTGTTTATTATGAAGTTTCTTTAATAAATATTTTTTTCTGTAAGTTGGTTCAACTGTAGTAAGTTAATCACAGTTCTAATGCACAGTAGAAATGTCATGGGTTGAAAAAAAATTCTGCTCTTTTGCATGAGCCAAAATTCAGTTCATATTTATGTATGTGTCTGAGCATAACTCAGGATGCTATGGAGACTCAAGATATTGGTTAGATATGGAATAAAGATCTTAAGGTGTTGCTTCTAAAGGTTATGCAGGAAAAGACTGACCTGAAAACTAATTAAGATGACTATGATAGTCAAATATATGAATGTATCTTAAAATTCTTTATATGTTTCATTTAATATACTGATCATCATAAAAAGAAAAGGCCTGTGATTTGCATCACCTAAATGACTTAAACAACTTTAGTCTCCCTATTATCTCCTGGTAGGCTGAAGAGAACAATAAATATTTTTCATTGTTATAGCGTGGGCTGGTCCCCAACGTGGTATTTCTTATTCTGTCCAATAGCCCTCTCTCATGTGTCAAAATTCAGTAAGTTACCCACTCCGGGTAGAAGTCTGCAATTCCCACGTTCTTAGGGCTACTGTATCCTCAGTATCATTTGCATGTCTCTGTCTGAATTTAAGAGGTTCTTCACTTAGGGATCCTGCAGGCAGTTGTACACAGCATGCAAACAGCCTTCTGGAAACCAAGCTAGTAATTATATTGCTACCTAAGCAGAGTTTATTAAAAGAAAAAAGTTTTTAAACTAGAAAAATTCTACACAGTTTCCATCATGCTTGCAACTCGATGGTACCTTAAGTCATAAATAAGTGCCATGAGTTAAACACCCTTTTCTAAAATGCTGCTAAAGTGTGTTTGTTGTTCTGTGTTCCTGGGCTTTGACCAGTCCTGAATGCTCAGCAGGAGAGTCAGCTAGTATCTCGGCATCCTCAACAGCTCTGAAAAGTTTGATAAGACACAGCTGAGGTTGGATGGCAGCTCTAGAGATCATCTTTCTGCTCAAAGCAGGATCAATTACAATGGGGTTCTCAAGGTCATGTCCATTCAGGTCTCCAAGGATGGAGACTCCGCAATCTCTCTGGGCAGCCTGCTCCAGTACTCAGTCACTCTCACAGTAGAATATTTTTTTCTTACATTTAAGTGGAATTTCCTGTATTTCAGTTTGTGCCCTTTGCCTCTTGTCCTCTCACTGGGCACCACTGAGAATAGCTTGTCTCAGTCTTCTTTACTCCCCCATCAGGTATTTGGGTAAGACTTCTCCTGAGCCTTCTCTTCTCCAGGCTGAACAGTCTCAGAATCTCATCATATGACAGATGTTCCAGTCCTTTAATCATCTTCATGGCCCTGTGCTGGACTCACTCCAGTATGTCATGTCTCTTTTCTGTTGGGGAGCCCAGTGCTGGACATAGCACCCAGATGTTTCTCACCAGTGCTGAGCAGAGAGGAGCTGTCATCTCCCGTAACCTACTGCCAGTGCTCTGTCAGCCCATTTCTTCAGTCTGTCGAGGTCCCATCCTCGTGGTGCCAGAAGTCAGAAGCTTGCAGCCTTGGTCATTGTGGGAGTCTCCATTTCCCAACCAGACAAGCTCAGGCTCTCACTGTGTCTCCTTCAGTACAGCTGGATAGCCAGGCTTTTGTATCTGCAGAGTCTTGGAGAAGATCTGGGCAACCTTTTTCTCATCATCTCTGATCTCCTCCCACAGCTCCTTTCTTGGTGAGAAGAAAGGCCCTCCACCAGCGCATACCTCCCGCAGGCAATGATGAGCCCACCTCCCACCCCAGCCCCAGCCCCAGTGAGAGCCTCCAGGCACCCCTGCAGCCCCAGGCTGCAGGGCTGTGACCTCAATTCAGAGCTTCATCTGGGCCAAGACCCTGACATTACAGGGCTGGATGCTCCAGCAACTGCTGGGACCGTGCCCTGTGGCACATCACCACCACCACTGAGCCGCTGTACACTGTCCGCAGCACAGCTCCTGGCTCTCTTCTGCCAGAAAAACTGCTGCCTCTGATGGCTGCAGGCTCTTAGGTGGCTCTACGTGCCTTTCCTTCACGCTTGCGTCCCAGACTTCCCTCTATTGTACTAGTCCTCTGCAGTCATGTTGCAAACACCTCGGAGGGCTAATGGGCACTATTAATAACAGATTGCAGAACAGCTCCACATTTATAGTACTGAGTGAGTGGGTAGCACCCCACTGGGAATGCAGGAAATGATTCATCCAGACAAGTAACTAACTGTCTCGCCTGGCCCATTTTGGGCTATAAAATAAGGGAAATGTTTTCTGTAAAGAAAAATGGAAATGACAATAAAATAGCAAAATTTGTTAGGAATGAATTTCTGTTCATTCCAATTTCAACAGGACTAACAAAAGCAAAAGAAAACTTCTGTCTTTGTCAGACAAAGATTTGAAAGAGTTAAATATGAACAAAGGAAAACGATGCAAACTTAAGTGGTACATTCTATTACGTACTAATACAATATAGTTGCTAGAGACTGAAAAAACTTGAGAAACCTTGGTGAACTGGAACAGAATGTCATTTATGCAGGCTAACGTGGAATTTGCTTGAAAATTTCCCAACATGGGCGCTAAAGAGGTTTTGAATCTTGATTCATATACTCATGGGAAGTGGTGTAGGTGCCATCTTATTCCAAAATGCAGTCAGAGGGGCAATGAGAGAGCAGTGAAGTACAGTTGCTTATGTAATACACAAACCTGACACTCGTTCATACTCGACAAAAGTTCCTGCAACAATTTTTAGAAGTTCTCATTATTAATATTTGGAGATGGGATTCAGTTTTGAACTACATTTTAGGATAACAAACTCTCACCTAACTGTCTATGGAAATAGATGCAAGGGACTGAAATACAGGAGATGATTTAGAGAGAAAGATGTAAGAAACAGGGATTGTTTAAACACCTAAGAAATTTAGGGACAACAGTCTGAGCAAAAACCTTTGTGCTCCAAAATCGTTTAGCTTTCAGAACTAGAACTAAAGCTGCTTGAAACACTGGGGCGTCATTGTTTTCTCTCTCAGAGGAGGTTAGTTTTAAATGGCCTTGTCAAAACCTAATTGCAGTTTCATAATGGCTAATTCCCAGGCTATTTAGGCACTGAAGAATCAATCCTGAGACACCTCTATGAGGAGTTTGTTAAGGGATGGAGGATGCTGCTGAGATCAATCAGCTTCCTAGTTTTTAAATCACCCAGGAAATTCAGGTTAAAATCTCTGTTCTGGTTGACTGATCCTGTGTCTCTGAGAAGTGCCCTCACTAACCACCTTTATTCTTGCAAATTTGTGACTCTATAAATCAATTAAATCTGCACTGGGTGAGAATGGAAGACTCGCGTTGAAACCCTGACTCACATGAGTCTGTGGTGTGGGGACTAAAATAACGACTTCTGCCCTGGTCTCCTACATCTCAAATGAGGGCTCCAGCCACAGGCAGTTCCAGGTGGGACACATGTAACTTTCTACTCGTCATTTCAGGCTTAGCTCCATGCACACACCTATGGGATTGTACCTAGCTGGAGAGACAACTCCTAGTTTGAGAATCTGGCTGAAGGTCAGTGCCCCAAAGGGCTGGCTGGTAGTGGAGGAGCATCTTGATTCCTCACATAACCAAAAGCCTCTCCAGCTTGGTGGAGATGGGAAGGCAGCAGATGCACCATTGATGGCCAGGACAGAGGGGACCCATGGGGATCGAGGACATGAGAACTTATCTGCTTTGCAAGACTGGAATCAAAATGTCTTTACTAACAGCATGAACAAAAGCTTGTGACTGCTCCTGCAACTGAGGAGCAGCAGCAATCTCTCTTGCATCTTACATTAACCTCACAAAATTTCTTTTTTTTTTAATGCTTGAAAAACCAATAGGCTGAGAGTTGGGAGCCAGGTAAGAAGGACTTAGGCTAAGGATTGTTTAAGTCTGGCTATTTAAAGGTTGTGAAATTTGTTAGAATGTGTATTTATTGGATGTAGAGCAGGGGAGTGGAAAATTGTTCAAAGCTGGATTCAAGATACCTGATGGCTGGGCCGATTCCTTCCTCAGGCAGAGTGCCTATGTCAGTGCAGGAGTTTTGCTGGATTTTAAAGGAGTGATGGGGAATGCTTTACACATGCAACAGCTGGGCTAGAGAATTTAAATTCTTTGCTAGATTATCCTGAATTAGCTTAGTCACAAGAAGCTTCAGGACTGGTTAATGTTTTGCCCGTGCTTAACAGACTTTTTAGGGAGAACAGTAGAAGAAAATTGTAACACGGAAATGTCAAGCAATCTACCAAGAGTATAGGAGATTTTAAAGTTACCCTTATAAAATGTCAGTATGTTGTTCACTGCTCTGTCAATGCTCTACTGTTTACAAACACGCTGAGTACAACTGCAGCTTTCTGCTGTAAGTTATGTGCACACTGAGGTGACTCAGCGAAGGGGTAGGTATTCAACACGTGATTCAAAGTCGACCAACAGAAATACTGCCCTTGAATTCAATGAGAACTTGTACAGGGCCTGCCTAGAGATAACCAAGTGTTACTAGTCTATCACCTTTCTACATTTTTTTATACGTTGAAATAGTTGATTGTACTATGAGAAATGGGGAATATTTTTACTTTGAATTATCTCTTTTCTTTTTACAAAATTATTTACAATAATTGTCCTTGAATTCCTCTTTTTGAAGCCCAGAGGAATGATGTCACAGGTGGATTTCCATCTGTCCAGCACTTGGCAGATAGTATGAAAGAAGACAAATAACTGCATGATAACAGAATAACTGTAGAAACTTAAGTGAGATGTGTCTGCAAGGGATGGATATCCATCAATCCCATTTCCATTTACTGCTGCTCAGTCCTTCATTTCGTTATTTGTGAGCAGAGAGCAACTCCCCTGTAACTGCATAAATTACAGCGAAATAGCAAAATTTAGTCAGGCTTGCACTGCAGAGCTCCAGGTCAAAAGAATTCAACCATGTCATGTAAATCAACACATACGGAAATTCAAGTCCCACCAGAGTGTGGTTAGATTAAGCCCAAAAGAAAAAAGGCTCTCTCGTCTCTTGTCATAAATAATTATCCCTTTAAATATAGCTGTAGACATTCCCATTAGCAATATAAATGTATATCTAATTCTGTGCTTTTCTGATGAGAAAGAAGAGAATAAGAGAGAGATGAAATCATGGAGCCCAGTTTTGAATCACTTTTCCCAGTCTCTGCCAGGAGTGATTTCGAGGTCCACCATGCCTTGGTACCATATTCTGAAGATGACTTTATGATTTTTCTCCCTATCAAGCAGTAGTCCCAGGGGTGTCCTTCTAGCCCTGCCTGGATAATTTCTGTGCTAGTTCTTGACAAAAATTGTGCTGTACACCAGAGAGAGTTTCTGGAGGAAAAAAGAATGAATTTCCTTCTTCAATTTCTCAATCACTTCAGTCTTTTAAAGTAGAATTGGGAGTGAGAAAAATGTATCTTTGTACTTCAACTAATGGCGGTGTTTAGTTCATACTGGGAGAATAGCTGGTTATACCAACAGCCTTGGGCTCTGTGAATGCTGTTTATTGCGTTATTCGTTATACCATGTCTCACATTTTAAAAATTCTGCTCCAAGTTTCCACTTTCTTGACTCTGTGTTCACATTCTCAATATGCAGTAGGCTGCAGGTGCATTTTTACACCTATAATGAGTTATCATCTCTCTCAGAATAAAAGCAGTGTACGCAGTGTTCCTTCAGTCACATTACTAATCTTTCTGGAGAAGAGGAGAGATGATTAAACTTACTCTTTGTCATCACATGGATGTTGAAAGATGTTCTTCTCTTCTGGTTTGTCCTAGCACAAGCCAGCAACTGAACGTGGAGCTCATCATGTAGTTAAAAAATATCAATCCAAGTTGATGTTTCCCTAACATGTAGTAGCGAAGTTGTTGTTATTATAAGGTTGTTTATTTCCTGCTAATCAGCCGCTTGCCTCCAGTAGAAGCAGAATTGTTAGTCTTTGTCAAATGGTTGTGTGAACTGCTTATTGAAGTGAATCCTTTTCCAGCCATGAAAACAGCGCTCTATTTTTGCTCTGGTCCTTGTGACAGCATGTAGCATCGCTCAGGTCATACTTGTATCAATGTATTTGATTTCTTTGAGAAGGGTGTATTCACGAACTGCTTGGTGGAAGTTTGCAAATGAAGCAGGCTATGCTGTAAATGATGATAGTGCAGTGGCTGAAGATAATTTTATCCTATTTCTGATTTGATGCACTTCATTTTTCTGTTATATTTCCATAAATTCACACTGGCAGATTATTTGGATAAACTAAGTATTCAAAAGAATTTAAATCACAAAGCTATTTTTCTTCGTTGTAGAAGTGTGTGCTCCAAAAGTTACTGAATAACATCCAATTTCCCCTACTTCTGTATTATAAATACTGATTTTCCCCTCCAGTCTAAAAATCCAGTCTCCAATCTTAAAATTGAGCTGAGCTTTTGTTCAGATTTGCAACATCATCAATAACACCCAGCCAGTCAATTTGGTTTCTGGATATGGTGTCAGATTGTACAGATTAGTGTGGTTACGGTTTCTGTGAGTGATGTAAGTATAAGATTCCAGACTGACTTTCAGAGATGAAGGGGAAGTTTCACAAACTGACAATTGGAAAAAACCCTTAACATGGAAGTTGCATAAATATGATTCTTCAAGACAGAGTAAACCCAGGACACAGAGGGATAAATTTGCATAGTCATATGGACTATCTGAAATCTGTAAACAGTCCAGTTTGAGACTGGTATATTGAGAAAAAATCTGTTACAAAAAGCTATTGCATTATAGGAAAGGTTAAATGCTGGAGCAGCTTCTCTGGAAGAATTGTGAAATCCCATTCACTGGAGGTCTTTTAAAGCAGCTAAAACAAATATCTGTCAGGCATGTTCTGTCATAATTTGTCCTGTCTCAGAGCAAGAGGAGAGACAAGGCGACCCCCCAAGGTCTTTCTCAGCCGTATATATCTACAACTCTGAAATGGTGTGTTATTCATTAAAAAAAGAAGTTTGTTTACAATGTACGTGTCTGCTATTTCCATAGACCAGCAATAGTGGCAAGTTCTCAAGGTCTGCTATAGCATCAAAAAGTTTATAATGATGTCACTCCTGTGGAGCTGACACCTTGCTGAAAAGCGTGCGTGCAAAAATTACTGTATCAACAGATGAGTATTCTCTCCAGCCTGCTCATGCAGTTTCAATTTATGATCAGTTGAATTGTCTTACTCTTAGCGATACATATTTTGAATTGACTTGCAGGTTTGCTAACTACAACAGTTGTGGTTCAATGTTCCTCTGACTACAACAAAGAAAAGACCTATGAGGGGATTTTCAGTGAGTATTTCATGCAGCTTAGCCTCTAGCAATTTATGGATAGAAAAGCTTTAATGAAAAAACTGTATAACTTTTTTATATGTTGTACCTTCCTGATACATATTTCAGAGCTTCGTGAAGTAACTCTGGCAAGTTATTTAGCTTTCAAAGTGATCCCAGCACAACTCTGCTATCTTATTTACACAGTTGTGCAAGTGAATATTTTATGTTTGCAATTATTATTTGAGTTCTTTGGAAAATCTACAACATTTATTCCATGGAATGACAAAGTTTGGGGCTAGGGGCTTTTTCAGGCTCCTGTGTTGCTTAGAGTGAGAGTCACTTGTTCTGATTTCTTACATCCCCATATTTTAAACCGTAGGGAACTATGGATTAATCAAGCTACTGGAATACTGGAATAGCTATGTGTATCTGTGATTAATACAGTACTTTTTATATGATCATATCTAATTATCTGGAAGTTGATGTTTTTCTCTTTGTCTGTTTCAGTAGTCTCCAAGATTTTTTGATTTGTAGACTCCTGGCAAGCTTCCAGTGAAGTTCAGCCTACTGAAATAGGCTTCTCAGTCCTAACATGGACCTCTTAGTTCCCAGCTGTCAAGGGGTCCTTATCTACTTCCCTATCTGCTTATTTTAGCCAACTGTCCCCCTTTTACATTTCTGATGGAAAGACACGGAAAGGAATCAGTTTTTACAAGAACTGCACAGTTTTCCCAGGCTAGCAATGATAATATTTTTCTCTTGTAGCACTGTTATTCATAATACAGATGATAGAGGAAGCATAGCACATGGTTTCCACAGTGTATCTTAAAAGCTGAGTACAGATAAGGAGTTTCCAAAAAACCCTCTAAAAGAAGTTGAATTCTCTTCTCTCTGCAATAAGAAGGCTCACAGTCATGGCCACTTAATTTGGCTTCCTGGCCGAGACAGTTTCTGCCACACGTCTTCACTTTGCAAAGCTGGTGCTGATTTTATAGTTGTGTAACATTAATTAATCTAGGTTCAGGGGAGGCTGCACATGCTCATGGAAGAGAAACACAGACGACATAGAAACCCATGTTTGGATTACGATGTCCTGTGCTGACAATTCTTGCAGTCTGGCAAAATAATAGTGGGAAATACCATACGTGCTTGCTGTGTTCTTACTTTTCTCCAAGTCTCTGTTTATGGCTGCTGTTAAAGAGAAGATATTGGGCTAGGAAGACATTTGTTCCAACCAAACGCTGCTCTTCTTCTGTGTTTAACAGTTGTGCCAAAAAAGTCATTACCAGAACACATACCATGTAAGAAGAATTTTTACACTTTTTTTGGCAAAGTGGAAGCAATCTCTACAAAGGATTATAGGCCCCAAACCTCAAAAGAAGCTCTTTGGATTCTATCTTTGAAGGACCTAATTTGAGTGTCCATGTAGTGTCTAGATGCTCTCCATAGCAGCGAGTGAGCTAAACCATCCAAGTGGACTGTCAGAGCAGGATCTTCCTTTGGGTGTTTTGAGTAACCTGTGGAGAAGCTTTTTGCTTTTTACTAACTAGAGGGAGCCTATGGGGGCTAACTGGGGCTGAGAGCTACATGTGTGAATGTCCTTCTAAGGGCCACATTTGGCTTTCAGGTACAATGAGACACTGAGACTTGCTTGCAACAGACTAGGGCCAAAGGGGCCTGTGTGACCCCATGGCTTGTGTGCAGAGAGGTGATGCAAAGTTAATGCTGAGGTCCATGGATCAAGGAAGTCAGAAAATGCCTTTCTGTTTTTATTTTGTTTTCTTTTCTTTTCATAGCACCTTCTCTTCACCTTCCCCTGCACAGAACTGACCCCAGGACTCAATCTTGTACCACTGAAATCAACAATAAGACTTTAATCAACTTCAGGGAATATCATGCCCCATGTTCATTCAAGTCTATGGCAGCTTGAATATCCATCCTGCCCTGAGAGATAATGTACCGTTCCCATCCAATTTCCTACACCGGCTGCAGGGGCTCTATCAAGTTGTTACTTTCAGATCCATTCCATTTCATCTCTGTTTTCTTGCCGCTGTTGAGTTCCTTTCCCAGAATACCACTCTAACACAGTTACAATGGCTTTTTGCAATGCTAATCCCATCATTGCCATCCAATAAAGGAGCATAGTAACTTTAAGTGACAGAGTTCAGAGTGAGTCTGCTCAGTTTTTGTGTGAAGTATATCCAGAACTCTTCTTTACCATAATGATTCACCTTCATGTCAATCCAATGCATTTAAAATCTGCCTCCAGATAATGGGTTCATGGTGCCAGGTCATTATCTGGCCTCAGGAAGCCCTAGTACTTCATATTCTAAGGGAAAAGTCTTTTCCACCTAACAAAACAAGCAAGTCAACTGCTTAAAAATGCATTTTTGATCCCTTGTGGTTCCCTCCCAGACACCAAGCCTCTAGTTGGTGGTTTCACCATGTAAGGTACGGACAATGGTTCCAAACTGTTCTCAAACAACTCCTTGGATATCTGTTAGCTAATTAATTCTACAGCCATAATAAGAAAATGAAATTATCTGTGGCCACAAAAGTCCTTCAAAGAGTTATATGGATTTGCTACAAACACTTAGAAGAGCTTTCTTGGAAAAGCTCTTTGTGGTCTAAATCTCTCAACCTAAATTTATTGAAGCTACTACTATTAGCCAAGACTGACCCTTTTCTTACTAGAAATCATGAGAATCACAGTATACATTGCTCTGTCAGGTCAGTCCTGAGAACCAACCACCCTCTTCAAACATCAGGCACTGAGGGCAGCTCCAGGCATGATGCTTGGGGCATCTCATGTGATAACATGTACCCCAGAAACCCCTGAGTAGTCCTCATCCCAAACCATGATTTTCCATTCTAAACTTTATGGCACCATGGTATAGTGTCCTCCCAGGGGAATAATCTCACCTTTAGGAGCCATAAAGGACAAGGGGTGGTCAGCCCAGAACCAGAGTTCACACTTTATTCCTGGCGAAAACCTGAATATGTTAGTGTGTGAGGTCAATCACACAGGCCGTAGGCAAGGAACAGACCCCATAGTCTGTCCCCAAAGAACAGCACTTGCATGACCATAAAAATACCCTAAGTCCTGGAGGGAGAGGACTTTCTTGTGCAGGGGTGAGGGAGGGTATGTGCAGTTGGGCACTGGGAGGGGAAAATCAAGTTAGGGTTCAGACAGCTGGAGTTTGCTTGTCTGCATATGTTCAATTCTGTAATATTTCAGAAAGTTTCAGGGAACACTGTCATGAGAATACCTGTACCTGCGGCTGTACAGAAACCGCCGATGGAGGAGTTCTCTTGTACAGGCACCCAGAGAAGATAATGCCAGACCTCTTGTCAGGGTACCCACACTGCAAGGTTGTGCCTCACTGGCAAGTCCATTTCAGGAGAAGATCCTTGTGCAGGGAACCCCTGTGAACACCAGGCTGGGGAAGGCAGGCTGGCCTCTGGAGGTGCGGCAGAGGGGAAGGCAGCAAGAAGCGGGTGGTGTGAGCAGCCTCAACCAGACAATGAGCTGGCTTGGGAGTGGGGCAGCTCCATGTGGGTCCTGGCTGTTTTCCCTTTTGCCTGGCACTGCAGCATGCAGGAATGAAAGGTCAAGCTCTTGGCAGCAACAGAGATGGAAAGCTTGAGGCATCACGGATGTTGGACTCTGAAAGGAAAAGCTTTTCTGTCCTAATAAAGACAGATCCTATTTGAAATATGTGTATTCATGAATTCAGAGTGTTATCTTTGTGCTATATAGTGCCAAAAAGGCAATATGTAGTGCCTTCTCCACCTGGCTTCTGAGCTCTGATGGCTGGTTAGTATCCTAAGCAGGCAGGAGATTTGGTCTTGGGGAGCAGCTGTGTACATTGCCCTTCTGTGGAGATAGCCTGGTGTGGGATTCTTCCACGGAGTGAAGGACCTACTGTCTGGGAGGGATGCCTGTGTGACGGTGCAGTCAGGCCAATATGAGAGATGACTGAGCACCCCGCATGGACCGTGTAGCTTTACAGAGAGCAACCACACATGGTTGCCAGGGTGTGATGTGACAGTGTGAACATGCAGGAAATTTGATCTTGTGGTTATGGCTGGAGAGCAGCCTGGATACAGTATGAACCAAAGAGTCCAGGGAATTAGACCACCCTCCTTGCTCAAGTGTTTGAGCCATGTGCAGCCTAAGGCACCCACGATTACCAAAATGTGGGAGTGAAGAGGAAATACCCTGTGAAAGAAGACAGCTATGAGTGGTGACATGAGGGGAAAGTGCTGGCGCAGCACCAGCCTACTTCGGTATCTGGCCCCAGTCTTGTCAGCGAGACGGCTTAGCTTGGGCACGGCGCCACACTAATGCTGCTTTTGGACCCCTGCTAGATTGTATCTGGCCATTTCAGAGTGTTAGCAGAGGGAATATGGTTCAGTTTGCTCCTTCCTGTGTAGACATGCCCTAAGGGGGTTGGAATAGAGTCACTCCTCATGGTGGAATTTGCTCAGGAGACTGTTAAGTTTTAATGACAGAAATCTACCAAATTATATTGACTAATAAGTGGTATAGCTCACTTCTGACTGAAATTTAGTAGGGCTAGTCTCTTTTTAGCAAGTCCAAGGACACTTCAGTTATTTTAAATCAAGCAAAAAGTTCATTAATTTGCCAAGAATCACACATGTATGTGATTTACAGTGTGGTAGATTAAGCTTGAATATTAAATGCTCTAGGCACATACTGAATGCTGCACTGAACCTTGCAAGGGATTGACATAAAACAGTACTGAGATCAAGTAGTTATACAATACAGCTCCCTAAGAACAATGCAGCTCACCAAGAATTCTTATATTTGTTTATAATCTTCAGTCATCCATTCTTTAATATCTCTAAAAAAATTTTTCAATCTTCCTGCAATTCGCCAAAGAATAAAGATGCATTTGTCTTAAGGCAATCTAAGGCATATGGTCCCATTGGGAGGGAAAGGGATTAGTTTAGAACATCAAAAGCAAGTGTTTCAAATTATGGTTTGAAAGACAAATTCACAGGGGGGAAATGTAAGGGGGCAAATGTGTACAATAGGGCAATTAAACAAGAAGTTCACAATTAAGGAAGTGGAGGTGGTACCAATGTATTCTACTCATGCTTGACATCTACATATCTCATGTGACTGAGTTTGTGTCTAAAGCCAGAATTTCACCTACAGTGTCTTCATATACGTATATGTGCAAACAAGTCTGTGTGCTAGTACCAGCAAACTTGCTAACCCTCTGGGACTGTCCAGTCATGCAATGAATCCAGCAGGAATTCAAGAAATGTGTTTCTATTTTAGAGGTTGCGTTAGGACAGCATGAGTAAGTATTCAAAATCCAGGAACTGCAAGTATTGCAAGTACTCCAAAGGGTGCTGGAGACGGCTGAAATACAAGACTTCTGGTCCAGAAGGTGGTACTAGATGAAATACGTCAAATTTAGTAAGTTGGCCATTTTTTTTCAGTGAAATGCTCTAGCAAATGCATTACAGTCAGTTTTTTGTTTTCTCATACTAAATACCAAATCCTGGAATCCTTCCTCACCATCTTCACAGTGAGTACCTTGGTGACTAGACTCATTCACTCAAATTTTCTGTATAAATGTACTTTGTTAGGCAGTCCAGAGGGAAACAGCTTCACCAGAGGAACAATGCCCTTCTGCAACGGCAGTGCTAAGGTACTTTTCTGGAAAGCAAAAGATTTTTCTTCGCACTTTGACTGGGGAAGGGATCAAATCAGTCTCTCTCCTCCACAAAGGTAAACTCATTGGGAAAAAGCAGAACGAAGAGGAGCCCCCACCCATGTGGCCCATCGTGGAGCCCAGATGCTTACACTTCTCTGAAACTGTTCTTCAGGCAAGATAGTGAGAGAATTAAAAATGTGGATCCTGAAGGGTTTAGAAGTGAGGTGGGCTTCAAGTTATGCAGCACTATCTGAACTGAGCTGCCTCTGGGAGACGAGGACTTTGGTGTCTAAACTGTAATCTCATTCTCCTGGAGACATCTGGAACATGAGGTGGTCATTACTGTGATGTTCCTGAGAGTCACACCTTTCAGCAGAGCAACACAAGGTGACAGGCAGGCCTGGCTTGCCATCTCCTTTTGCAACTATTTTACCTATTGCACAGTAGTCTCATACTGTTTTCCAAGTGATTCTGTACTTTATCACAGATTTATTGTGGATCAAGCAAAGCTTTGCTCCAGGGAATATGTGTGGATTGCAGAGCTCTAAGGCAGCACAGGGAACAATGGAAAGATTTGGAGACTGGTCTTCAGAAAGAGCTCACTGCGAGAATGGAATTGTTACTTAGCAGCAGCAAATAAACTAATAAAATGAGAAAGGATGCAGTTAACAAGCCAAGGCCAAGAAAAAGAAAAGATGCCAAGAACAGAAAACTTAAATAGAGGGAAACGTCACAAGTATCAATAAAACGGGCCAGAGAACTGTGTCTTTCTGCACTAAGTGATGCAGACAGTGTGAAACAGATGCTATTTCAATGTCATCAGCAACTTGACAAGCTGGATAAATAATTGCTGCCAAGAAAAATAAAAGCATGTGCTGTCAGTGTGGGTGGTTGCCATGATTGGCCTGGCCTCTGGTTCAAACACAGATACAGAGATGATGAAAAAGAAAATAAATATGGAAGTGGCTGAGGAAAAACAATTAGCTTCCCACAGATGGGCCTTCGACATACTATAAATTGTAGCTGCCTTTTTTATCATTAGTTTGGGTGGAAACCTGGGAAATAATAAAAGGTGGAGAATTATGGGTACAGCCATTTCCTGAGTCCTTCCTGTAAAAGGGGAGAAACTGTTGGAGTGAAGGAAGAATTGTTATGAGGAAACTGCAACAGACGTTTCAGCTGCAAAACAGCTAGACACCAAATTCCCACCCAATTGCCACTGAACATGTCAATACTTTCAGAGCCCCCACTCAGCAACCTCATACCATGGGGTTACTGTAAGGTAAGGTCTCTTAGAGACCTCAAAGTCTTCTTCCAGGCATTTCTACACTTGGAGGTAGCATAAGTTCAGGCGTAAGCCCCCTGAGGATCCATGGAGAAGGCATTTCAATGCCTTGGGATATCATTCTCAGATAATACCGGAATATCAGCTGTTCATATAAAACATGACAGCAGGAAGAACAGTAATTCTTTCCATTCATTGGTGAGCCCTTGCTCAGGTCACTTGGTCTAGAGATGTTGGCTCCATTGCCGTCTTTGTCTGAGGAGAATAATCCCACATCTACAACCTCTTGGGTGAAAATAGGGCCATCTTCTATGCAGAATCATAGACAGGATCACCTGAATATCTGTGTTCATTCTCTACACATGTCCTCTAAATCCTGTAAGAGCTGAGAACCAGAGCCAGATTTATATTCATGTCAATCCCACTTAAATCTTACTTTAGGAAGGTGAGAGACAGGAAAGACGTGCGTTGAGTCAGTCACTTGCACATCTTGTCTGTGTCTCAAGGACAAACAATGTGTTTTTATACCTTCTCTATCTTCATTTTCAATTCCTTAAGCCACTGAAAATCTTCATCTCAGTCCCTGAGCAATTTCACTTACATAAATACAGAAGTGGATGTTGGTTTCATTTGCTGCAGTCCCAAATAATCTGTAGGGTAAATTGTCAATAACAAAGCAATCAGTGAGTGATCATCAAATAAATGGCAACATTGTTCTTTACTCATGACACTTTGTGTAAGAAATCAAGTCTGGCTGCAATTACTTGGGATGCTGATTTGCAATGTGAACTGAATGATGAGTGAAGGAAAAGAGTATAAAACTTCAGGCTACCAACACGATTCATCCAGTTAAAATACATACCTTGCCTACAACCTTGTAAAAATAACATCATAATAAGCATCAACAATGCTCTCATAGCTAGAGCAGTGATAGAAAAACTTAAACTCTCTGTGTTTTGTTTCAGAACTTTGCTCTAACCTCAGTAGAATAAAACCAAAGCTCCAACAGTAACACCTATTGTTCTCTTTAATGATTTTAAAAAATAAATTAATACTCTTTTCAAGAACAGACCAGGCAAAGAGGCATATTTAGTCATCAGTTGGGAATGAGGAGGGTCTCAGAAGATTTAGGGGAGAACAACTGATCCCTATCTACTGCTCCTCAGAAGCCATTGTTTCACACAAGGTGATGCGGTTAATGCCTCTCTGATTCTTGAACGCCTGCCCAGTTTCTCTGTGTGATCCTATCACTAACATTGATAAATAGGTCTGCCTAAAGCAATAAGGCCACAACATATTTGCTTCTTTGAACTAGAGTAATTCTGCCACCAAACCAGAGCTCCTAGCCTTTCAAGGTTCAGCTAGCAGTTACATGTATATTAACTTTAGTTTTTACTTCAGGCCAGATGAGGGAGAAATGGTTTCTTACTTTGTAAAGCACTTTTCTTCCCACTGTATGACAGCTTTTGATACTGCATTTGGAAAGGAGAGTGAAGGTGGTTTCCACAGAGATAGAGAGATCTTAAAACTTTTCTGTTCCCTAAGAGTAAAGCCATACTTCATTCAAATAAACAGGACCAGAAACACTTTTAAACTTGCCTTTCCAGCAACCTTCATTCCTTTGGGAGCTGCTTTCTGAACTTAATCAAGATCCTTCCCAGCCTGTTTGCAGATTCCTCACACAGGAGAACAGCTCTCCTTAATCCACTGCTTTGGTATATGTTACTTTTTCATACTAGATCATCCAAGAGTTTTTGACAAGGACTTATGAAAAAAAGTAAATATGTGTGTCATGGAAACACAGAAAGAAACTGCAGTCCATTTCATCATCTGCTGTTCAGAGGATTTAGTTGTAATACTGCAGACAAAGGTTTATGTGTTATGAAAGCTTACACTTTTGCTACTTTTCTCAACAGGTTTAATTCTATTTTATGCAACTTTATTTATATGGAAAGAAATCTACGTCAAGCTTCTTTCTCAGAAGAGTAAATTCTCCGTAACAGCCTGAATCTGATGTTTCCCTAAATAAGCATTTTTATCTTATAATATAAAATAGATACCTATATGCCTATGAATTCTGGTCTTGGTGCGTGATATGCTATATTCCCTATTCTTCAGCAGAGCCAATTTCAAGTAGATTTATCTACTAAAGATCTGACCTCCGCCCCCGCTTACTCCCAGCAAGGCAAATATCTTTTTAATGAAAGGTTGATGCAGAGTGAGCAGTGTGATATCTCTTCACCTTTCCTCATCTCACCAGAACTTTCAGGATCTTATTTTTCTTTTTGCGTGTTTTTACTGAAACATTTAGGAATTAGGGATTTCAGCACTAGGAATTTCATGCAGAGGCTGAGAGAACAAGCATAACTATCAGGAAAACTATGTGCTCTCTTCATATAAGCTTATTCACTATTCCTATATTAAAGTTGTAATGTCTGAAATAATTTTGATCTCCTGAGTTTAATGCCAAGGCAGAGACAAGCAGAGTGGAGTCCACAGTGTGGTTCATTCTAGTCTCTGTCAAAAAGGGGCTGTGTCAGAGATGTGCTAATTTCACTTTATTTTAATCTCCTAGTTATAGCATAACAGTAGTTAGAGGTGGAATAGACCTACCTGGTCTTGCTTCAGATCTATACTCATGGACAAACACAGGGCGTTTATCATACATTTCTTGAGTCTTGTCCTTTCAAATTTTAAATATAGCTTGATTGGCAGCTAAGTGTTGTCACTTGTCACATTTTTAAGAGTTGTTAGGGGCAACGGCAATTACATAGAGGAACTGCATTTTAGAAACCTGGTGGAAATGCTTCTATTTTGGGCTCCGGTAGACTTTCTCACCTAAAGGAGGTAGAGGAGGTTGACAGTATGGAAGAACAGTTGTAAAGCTGGAAGAAGGTGTTGGAAGATCCAGATTTGTTCTTGTAAAACTTGTCAGTTCAAGAGATTGATGTTTTCTTCCAAAACAAGCTCTACAAAGCTGTGAGTAGTGTCTCTCTATTATAGCATATCCACGTGCTCTTGAGAAAGAGAGCCAGTGAACCACAGAATATGGTTAAAGACTTATATACACTCCAACACCATGGCATAGTTTAGCCTTACACAGTCCATTTCTCTACTTAAAGGGAATAACTCAAAACTGAGTCAATCGATCTAAAAGAATAGCCTTTGTACATGGTACTTTAAGGGCTAAATAGTGCAATAGTTTTTCTGAGTGAAAGCGTTTTCATGGACATGAATGGCACATTCTTAAATCTGTAGACGATTTATTTTGATTTATTTTGAAGTGATTTATTTTGAAATGTGACCACACACTCACACGTCTATTTACAGTGCACTGTTTTCTCAGATCTAAAGGCACAAGCATGACCACATAGCAGTGACTCTGCAAGGAACCCTGACCCAGGGCTATGCACGGGTGTTTTAGAAAATGAGGCCTTGAATGCTCTTGCATATTGTGAGCCCCTCTTAGGGGCTAAATAGCTCATGCATTTTATAGCCAATCCATGTGCATCCCTCTGTAGTCTCATGCCTCTCTTGCCATGTCTCACAGACTCTTTTTGGTTCTAACGACCTACAAATTGTCTGTCAGCAACATGATTAGCACTCAGTGCTGTGGCCAAGCTTACCTTCTGATGTGCGCTGGGTTTCTTGTCCTCTAATCAGTCAGAAAACACCTCCTGGTGTGTATGAGATGGGAGAAAGGATGTGGCTGGCTTTTCCCCAGGGCAGCAAGACCTCACTAAGGCATGCCCAGACATGGGAAGAAAGCTTCATTGCAGTAATGTAGCTGTCACGTCAGTCACTGGTTCCTCTGGGCTCTCCAAATATGTGCTCGGTTTTACGGATTAAAGTAGAACTACCCTTGGCTTAGATTAAGTATGTGGAAGTGTGCTGTTGGTGCACAGAGTGTTCAGTTCTCCATAGCACCGAGACTGAAAACAGCAACATATTTCAACATATAAGTCCAAAGAACTTCAAGGGACCCATTTGTATTATTAAAGGTAGGTACACGCTGAAGTGCTTTGCTGAATGAGGGCATTCTGAAATATTTTTTCCTATCTCTTGCACTTGAGAAATCATAAATGTAACTGAGAAGGCCAAGAAATAAAAAGGAAAAAACCTAAAGAAATATGTAGGGATATTTGGGATTCTAGACATACAGTATCTGCAGCACGTATTTTATGCAACCAAGTGAATTCATGTGTATAAAACAGTATTTTTCTTATTGCATTTTGTGAATTGACTGTAGACTATGCAATACAAGCAGAACATAAAAGAATAATGAAAAGAACAAGACACGACTAAGTCTTCCAGAAGTTTTTTATGGCCTTTGTCAGGAGAACAAATCCCCCACCCCTTACTTTCTAACTGTCATTACCTTCACATAAAGATGCAACGTTAGAACAAAATCTGTTCAGAAAATTCTTTCACTCCATCACCACAACAACAAAAGCATTAGAATCAGTCACAAAATGAATACAGTGATGTTGGTTACAAGCAACACGAACTGGCTATTCATTTTGACAACTAAAATGGCAAGTTGAAAGGGTAAAAAATTCTTTTCCATGTCAGGTATAAATTCCTGCACCTTGTTGGTATGTTACTACTATTTTACTTGGATAATCCTGTAATGATGCAAAGATAAATGGTTAGAGTATGCTGGCTGATGAACATACAAGGAGCTAATGTTCTGAGAGGTGTACAACTTGGGGAGAATTTTGCTCTAATGCCAATTACCTTATGTGGCATTTGTGTATAAGTCCATTTGGTAGAAAAAAAAAACATCTTCACCACAAGCCATTTTAGCTTTGCCGGATACAGGAACAGTTGAATGATTTGTATGATATAGTCAGAATGCTCTATGATAAAAATGAGGTATTGATTCAAGGAGATTTTAATTTAGATTAGTTCACTTAAAATGAGTAATAAATTGAAATGAACTCTACAGAGCTCATGTTCAGAATTAATTATCTTGCCACCTCATTGAAACCTTAGGCAAGGAATAATTCTAGTTATGGCCCTAACCCAAATCACCAATTTTAAATAAGAACTGTACAAATAATTTGGACAAGAGAATGACAGATGTGATATTGGATTTGTAAATGAATTCTGGGGAAACGAAAGGAAAAAGAAGAAAATTTTTTTTTCCTAAAATAAATCAGAAGGAAAAATGTAAGTAATTTCAGTACTATGCTTTAATATTAACAGCTCCCTATGTGTCAAGTGCCACGTTAATATTTGATAAAATCTTGCATGTTAGTACTAGTATTTCTTTCCAAGAATACTTTTTTTTCCTCTTCCCCCCCCCCCCCATCTTTCTGGGTAGGATTTTTAATGAGTTATTCCTATACTGAAGCCTTTTACAGTAGCTGACAGTTCTGTTTGCTAAGGTGTCTTCTGCTGATTTAACCTATTTTGCTTCACATATTGTTTACCCATGCATATTTACAATAGGCATACTCACCGCCCACACTCAGACTGTTGATGTATATAATCATACATTCACACACGTCAATATATAATTTCCTCTTGACACATTTTTAAAGCCTCCAGTTCTTTTGCCCATTCTTTTTTACTATAGTTCTGATTTAAGATTTATTTTCTTCATTAATTTCCCTGTATATTGCTGAATTTATTTTCTACATGTGTTAAATTGGGAATACAAGTTCTAAAATATATAACAGAATTGAACAAAAATGGGATATATTTTGCTTCTACTTTTTCTGTAATAATAGCTTGCTGTTTAATCTCCACCTTATTTATTTTATGGGATATTGGTTTTTTGTTGGCATTTTTAATAATAAGTTTTTATCTTAGAACTGATGGTCTTTGTTCAAGGCTTAGCTTGCTAGACATTCTGGGGATCCTTTTAGGCATCTAAACACAATAATTTTACACTTTTTCCAAGTGAATATGAGGTGTCCAGAGAAGATATCTTGCTTGCAATGAGTAGATCTTCTGGATTTATCACACAATAAAGTGTCAATTGAATGGCAGCATTCATATTCAACGTTTCAAACAAAGGCATGCAGATGTTTGTCTCTGAAGTGCTACAGAATATCTCACATAACAGGTAGGATCTTTGATCGCCAAGCTATCATCTACATCAAAACATAGCATTTTTATTTAGATATGCAAAGCTAAGACCAATATTCATATTCCACTGTCCATAGCACGGCTACTTTGATATTTTGCTGCCTGTGTGTGGTCACCCTCAGCTCCTGGGTCATCTCCTCTCACAGAGCTGCCCTGCTCCTGCTGCTCCCTGAAAATGGGAGGTGATCTACTTTAAAACAATACTGATTTCACTCGTGCACCATCACACTCTCACAGACGAGCACCATGATGTATATACACAGGCAGTCTGTCCAGCATCAAAGACGCCTGAATTCAGGTGGTCTGTCCAGGGTTCCTAGTGGAGGACAGGACACCATCTATCAAGTCCTCATCTTGTCTCCTGGTTTGGGAACCATGTGCTGATTTCTGTACGTGCCTTTCTGTACCCCTTTGGGCCTGATGGTGATTAGTCTCCCCACCCCATCCCACCTCTGTGAATTATCTCAAATTGTGATTTACTCACTGTCCTTTGTCTCTGACCTGGGTGTCCTGAGAAGCTGCACTTTGCTGCGTGCTAGGATTGTGATGAGCTGATAACTCTAGGTGTCTTCAAAACATGGTCAGACATTTCCATTCATCCCCCATTCAAACCAGTCTCATCATTCCTGTTACTTTTCTCTGCACATTCTGCACAGGTTTTTTATGCACTGAACAATTCCAGTGGTGGACAGATCTAAAAATGTATCAGGGTGCCCCTTCTCTTTCCAGAGGAATAAATCAAATGGTACTAGCAAATTTTAGACACTTTAATTTAAGAAGAGGTACATTTCCAGAAGCAGAGATAAAGGGGAAATTAATAAATTTTCTCCATGTCACAAAATAAATTCAGGTCTAGACTTAGAATTGTTTCTATTTGGCAACAGAAGAATACCTCTCTTTACTGTCTGATTCAAAGGCTATTGGGCAGAAAGAAGCAAGGATTCTGGATAGCAAAAAAACCACTAGCTCTTTGACAGCAGTTTCTGTGCTGCAAATGTAATTATCCATGTAAATCAGCAACATTACAAAGAAAGGCATTTGGAAAAAATACAGGCATTCACTTTCAACAAGATTTAAAATTGGGATCCAGTACAATTCGGTCCTTTCTGTCCTAATGTGTCCATTTGTAGCTTCTGCAATGAGAAGATCCTAAAATTGCTTATTGCTATCAACCAAATTTACAGTTTGTATTATTTCTAGAGAGAGACATGTTTCCCTGAGGCGTTTGTGACCATACAGGTTGTCCTGGTTCTGGCTGGGACAGAGTTAACTCTCTTCCCTGTAGCTGGAGGGGGTGCTGTGTTTTGGGTTTGGTAATGAAAGGAATGTTGATGGCCCATTGATGCTTTGGTTGTTGCTGGGTGGTGCTTGCACCGACAGCATCCCCTGCCCTTTTAGGTGCAGGGGGACCTGGGGGGGAGCATATCCGGGGCGGTTGACCCAGCTGGCCAATGGGGTATTCTATACCATGTGACATCATGCCCAGCTTAAAAACCGGGGGCGGTTCCTTCTGGGGGAGGTGCGCGGTTCGGGCGGTTGGTCCGGAACACGTGGGGGTGAGCAGTTGCATTGTGTATCGCCTGTTTTGTATATTCTGTTATTGTTGTTATCATCACTGTTCTACTTTGTTTTATTTCCATTATTAAACTGTTTTTATCTCAACCCGTGGGTTTCCCTCCGTGTGCCCTCCCGATCCTCTCCCCCATCCTACCGGAGTGGGGGGGTGAGCGAGCGGCTGCGTGGTGTTTAGTTGCTGGCTGGGGCTAAACCACGACACAGGTAAATTAAATATGTCCAGGACTGTTCTCCAGCACTGAGGCCAACTGGTATGCCATAGCCTGCATCCATCAGCCCACAGCCAGGTTAGCCATGTGCAGACCGCCCATGGGAATGACTGCTTGGCCATGCCAACTTCTGAACCTTGCCTGGGAAATATTTAGGAGGGAACTAACTGACTTGGGGCAAAATCATGCCAGAGTTTGTTCTAAGAGTTTACCACTGTAAATGAATGAGTTATTATTCCCACGACCTTTGGCACATTTTAATTTAATAGTATAGACATAGCTAATGCGGACTAAGTTCTTTGAAAAAATAAAACCCATCTCAGCACTTAGAGTCAGAAAAGGAGAAAGACATACACTGCACTGTGTCTAGATGTGTCTAGATTATTTTTCTTTTTGTTTCTTCTCCATGTCTTTTTCAGTTATATTATCTCCAGAGTGGATATAACAGTATTTAATCTTCCTTCTAACTTTCTTCCAGGAGATTAGGTAGATGTTATTTAGATAATAATTAGATTTTCTCTAATATTAGATCAGATCCAATGTTAGTAGATGTAACTTTGATTTTAATAAGAAAATATTTCTATTTCATAGATAGAACCAGCTAATTAGTAGAGGGGATCATGAAGTCAATACATTTGAGTCCCTTCCTCAGTTTTGATTAAATGCTAATTGCAGGACTGCCATTTGCTCATGATAGCTAATAGGACACTTAACCTTGTATGTTTCCTAAAACATCAAGCTTTTCTTATTTTGTTGCTGCTTCTTTTCCTTTCAGCCTGGTTCTCAGCTACAGGCAGTTAATCTCCATCCTACTGCCTTCATCATTTACCAGAGAAACAAGTGGATCTGAGGTTTTTCAGATCTGTATTTGACAACTAATTCTTTCTCCCAGTCATAGCCTGAGAAGTGTTTTGAGAGTGATTTGGAGACAGAGGCGATGCTTTGCCTGGGACTGGGGAAAGAACATCTGTTTTCTTTTTTTCTTCCTTTTGTTCATTTGCTTTTTTTAAACTTCCACTGCTTCTAAATCACAAACTGGGGACATTACTGGACTTACTCATCCTCCTGCCTCCCAGTGCCTCAAACAGTTCATGGATATGCTTCTTAACAGAACAAATCCTTGTTTCGTGGTAGCTTTCCTCCAAAATTCACAACATCAGCAGCAAGGAATGTACAAAGCCCTTGCAATTGCTAGGTTCCTGTCAGTGATGGGGGCAATAGGCTCCACATGTATGGCAATTAGAACAGCACTAGAAAATGAGATTGGTTATAGAAAAGGAGATCTGCTCAACCTCTTCAAGCAGTGTAAGCTGCCAGATATAAAATAACTAATGCAGTTGCCAAGTTACCAGCATCAGGTCATGATTCATACAGCAGACAGCCATATTAGTAAATATCTTTAAAAATAACTACAATTTGAAGGAGGGCTATTTTTATCTATACTTTAATAACAAAACAACTGGTCTGCTTGTTGTTTACCCTGAATGACTTGCTGAAAGACTTCGGCTTCCTGTCAGAATAAAGGAGAATGAATTATAGTTATATATAGTCAGTTCACAACAGCCATCCATGAATGGAAGACTGACATCCCACAAGAAGACTCAGGTGTCTGGATGAATCTAGTGGAATCCAGCACCTTCCTATTGATTCTCCTACATATAGTAAGTTTTTTTTGAATGCATATGAATATACAACATCATAGATGTTGTGTCTGCAGACTGAGATTCATTTGTGCAAGAGGTACAAGAGAAAAATAACAAGCCACTCTGATCATCCTAAAATAAAAGATACATATCGTTGGACAAGGATTTATAAATAATATGCCAATTCAGTGATCACATGCTGGGAGCAGATCCCCAGCTGCAGTAAAGATCTGCTCAGCAACTTCTTGTGCTAGCTGTGCATTAACTAGCTTGAACGCCTGCTGTGCCGAGTTTAGGGATTAATGGCCTTCTGGGATGGCTTCTTGCGTTGGTTTGCTGCAGGATTGATGGTGGGTGCGGTGACTACCCTGCAGGCAACGCAGTGGAAGGGCTCGTGGTGCAGTTGTATTTTGAGTTAGCTGAATTTAGTAACTRCCCAGACTTTAAAAAGCAGCTCCTTGGCTGTGTGGACACTGCCTGGTGAGAAGCTGCCGGGCACAGCCAAACACCATCACAACTGACTGCGTCATTTACAAATGAGGATTTATGGCAGCTGTGTTCTTCCCAGGGCCAGTGGCAAGAGGGAAGCACTGGACGAGGCTGAGCTCTGCCCTGTCTCTTGGACCCTGTCATCGGAGGGGAGGAATGAGATGCTGCTCCTGGCCTCGGGAGCCCCACAGCCCACTCATTGCAGCATTTGGGGAGTACTGGGGGGAAGTTTGACCACTTGCTTGAGCTGTTCTGGTACTTTCCACTTGGCATCTTACGCTGACCACTTCTGGAGATGCAGTACAGGACTGAGTGGTCTGTTTGCCTCTCCCTGTTCTTAGATTTTCATTTACTTAGGAATTACCTTTGGGATTTCTATCTGTTTCCATTGATTTTATATGGCACTGAAGTGACTAGCTTAGACTGGATGCCTTAGTTTTAGATAAAGTCTATTATATGAATTCTTCCTTAAAGTATTAACATTTCTACTTCGGGAAAAGCAAACATACAAAAGTTTTTCACTCCTTATCCTGCAAGTAAATCTATAACATCATTGGGACTCGGCATGCGTTTAAAAGTTCATTAGTGCCTTAATAACTAAAATGATATGGAACCATTTTGGCAATTATGATAACACAACTGTACATGAAGAGAATATTTTTCACTGCACTATGGTGTAAGTTACAATATTCTTGCAAAGTAAACCTGCAAATACTTGCTGCTTAGCCTTTCTTGTCTCTGAAATTTGTAATTAATTCAATCACGGACTCTTCTGTTTACTTGAACTGGCTTTGATTTGAACACTAGTTAATTAGCATTATGCAAATTTATGGCAGATGTGCAGAAAATGATTTTTCAGTTGTTAATAATTTTGTCCAATCCCTGTCTTCCTAGACAATGCTTCTACAAAAGACCTACTTCCTTTTTAAATATTACCTTTCCTTTCCCAGCCCCCTAGATACGTTTGAAAAAAGTGAGAGGATTTGCTTTTAGGGAAGTAATTTCCTCTTCCCTGCCCTTCAAAACACCTGAAATGCTGGTCTCCCAGCTCTCTTTAAAAGAGTTCCCCGAGATGGAGCCCTCATTCTTAAGATTTTAGACAGAAAAGTGGAAACTCCTGCAATTGGGTTGTCAGAGACCTGTGCTGCTTCTGCAGTTACACAGGGATGTTGCAACATGAAAAGAAATGTCATTTTCTATTTAGAGGTAGAACAAAAAGTCTAAATCCTGAGTTAGTAATCAAAAAGAGCAGGTCAGAAACTCCTTCATATGATTAGTTTAGGCAGGCAGTCTTCATGGACTGATATGCGGTTCATACTTATGCTACTTAGTAAAAAATTTCAGTCAATGGGAATTAATGCTCAACTATTACTATTAATTGAATACTTTCATTCTTTAGCTATTTTTTAAATCAATTCCCATATGTCTAAGTAATGAAATGTGATTCTGCCAACCAAAGCAGTTGGTATACTGCAATGCAGTGGAGGAAAAATACAATGTGCTGGTGTAAGGAAAATTTGTCTGGCTTCACCTTCCTCTTCACTCAAAGTTTTGAAAAAATTGCACAACAGTTCTAATAAAATTCCAGGGTTATAATGCAGATACAATACCTGTAGAGGTGTTCTCATTCCAGTGTTACAAGTATTAATACATGTGAAATAATTGGAAATCTTGGAAAAAGAAAACCAGTTGAAGATGGATGTGAACTTACTTTGCTTCTATTGCATCTCTCCTCTATGCAAACGTGTATGTTTTCATCAAGCTGTTTCCTTGCACACTACAAAAAACGCATCTGCAGGATAATCTTCTTCCCTGGCCTATTTTTTGCAAGAGTTCTGAGAAGATTCTTTCTGAAGTTTCTCCTTTTTTAACAAAAACAGCTTTCTAGTACAACAAAAATGTTCGTGGAAAACATCTGTTTTTTGTCAGGAAATGAAATCCACAGTCAAAAACCTTTTAATCCAGAAATCCAAAGTTCATCTGATTTATGCTGGCATATATTTACACAAAGTTTGTATACGCAGGTTTAAGACACTGCATAAGCACTCAATATTAACATGTCCCATGAAATTACTAGCCTCATTTCTGTTTATTCATGACACATGGGAATGAGGCATCTTTACTTCTGCAGCTTCTGCCATTGTAAACCTCTATTGCTGCTTTCTGCCATACCTTCTTGTTATTTTCTTGCTGTCATCTGTAGTCAACAGACCGTCCATCACTGTTGCTTTGATGATTGCCAGAGCCCCTACATCAAGACCACACTGTCAGCTTGACATCCTGCATGTGGAATAACCTTCCCACTGCAGTAGGGATTTCTAGCAGCTCAAGTGCCAAGGGGACAGGCTATTCTTTGGAGCTGATAAGCATGCAGATGAAAAAAACTCTTACCTTTCGTGGTTTTACTTTTTTTTTTTTTAATTGTCTGTTTTGATTTATCTTTTTGGTCATTCTGATTTCTCTCCTATGCTCGTGTTGCTGCTTTGACATGATCTTTTATCAAGGAACACCTTTTGAAAGAACTGAACATGATTTTATTTACTCCAGTTGACCACAGTTAGCAGGAGTGCATCGTGCCATCTGTATTAGGTCTGATTTCTCAGTAAATACCAGCAAAATGGTTCTGTGAATGCTAACTCTCCTGAATTTGCCTTAGTTTGCATCAAAGCAGTCTTAAACAGCATGTTTTAAACCGGGAAACAGTATGTTTGCTTTCATCTTTTCCCATATGTGTAACCCCCCCCCCCCACACACACATACCACCTATATGTATAAAACTATTGAGTTATATACATAAAGCAGGATAAAGCAAGTCAGATTCAAGGCATGAATGGAGCTGACGTGGAAGTAACTATGCTATGTCCCATGGCATGGTTTAGCTTTTGAAGTGGCTGTGTGTCCTTGCATAGCTGGGAATTCCCCAGTGAAGGAACGCCATGAGCGCTGTCTCTCTACCACATCTATATAGCTTGGGATATGCAAGCAGGTTCAGAGGGTTTCCGTTTTAATCAGTCATAGTCAATTAGGACACTTGTCTTTCATTACATTCTTTGATGAAAAAAAAACAACACAGAGAATTAATTTTTAAGTTATATTTTGGTATAAAATGTGTCCTTTTTCTTCTCCCCAGTGCATAGTTGTGCTCTTGAGAGTCTTATCTTGAACAGCTTTTTCTTGTATTCAGAGCCTTGTACTATTAAATTGCCTAACTGGTCAGTCCCACAGCATGGGAATAAAACATCCCAGAGCATAGGATGCTGCAAAAGATCAGTTTCAAGAGCATCTTCCCTTGTTGCATATTTGTTGTATTTCTCATTGATGTAGTCCAGGACTGCTAAGGCAATAAAATGTTTGGGGAATGATGTTGCCGCAAAGGATTTGCATATTCCCCACTGTAGCGGAGGTTTTCCTGATTGCAGTCAGCATGATGCATACACAATGACAAGGAGACTTACCATTTTTCTTACTTCAGAGGAATCAGCTAATGCATGTAAAAAGCAAGGAAGGTTGAACATCTGCTCAGAGATGATAAAAATAAAAGTTATATTGGGATAAGGCTTTGCTTTCTACTTTCTATTATCAAAAATCATTGTATTTTTCACAAGAAATCAGGAGGCAGTCACTCTTCTCATAGTTACAGATAAAGGACAGCATCATCACTAGTAGACCAAATACTTGCTTAATTTAGTTTTCCAGGTACAGATACAAATGGAAAGGCGAAGTCCTCAAAGTAACAGAAAGTGTTAAAGAAACTAATAAGCAGCTTCTGTACAATCTTGAAGACAGCATTTGACACAGCTTAAAGATGAAAGTGTCTCCAGAATTGGAGGAAAAGTATTTTGGAAAGGAGCTTCAATCCAAATGTTGAAAGACACCGAGTTATATGAAGTGCTAATGAATACAATTTGATGCAACTATCAGAATGGAAAATTACATTTAATATCTCCATGGCAGAAAGTGCACCAGAAAATAAAGGGAAAACTGCATTTCATTACTGGAAAAATGAACAGGCATCATTTCCTGAAGGCAATCAATTCCTGAACTGCCAGCAAGTGGTCTGCCTGTGCCCACGGCATCTGCGCATGTCAGGAATTCATCAGTTCCTCTCAGAAAAATTCCAATTTTGGTAAATATGTGCCATTCAAACATATGAAATTGACAAAAAAAATATAAGCAGCAATAAATTTAAACATGAATATCCAGAATCATAGCTGTCAATTTTCAGTGAAGATAAATCTCAGTCTCTCCCAATCCTAATTTTAAGATGGTGTGTCCAATATTGGCTAAATCGTCCTTGTTTGATCAAAAAGGTTCCCAAAATAGTTTATATGGTTTTTTTAGAGGCATGGAAAACACTCCCAAAAGGAAAGTGTTACACAGCCCTGGAGCAGGGATCTACACAGGTGCAAAGGGTGGGAGCAGGGACAGAAGTAATGAGATGAGGACAACCTCCCCCACCACAGCAGAACCAGCCACTTATCCTGGTCTGGCTTTGTGTGTAAGCAGAGCTGCATGACTACCAGAAGAAGGAAACTGCAAGAAGAGAGGAGAAATGGAATCAGAAGAAGGAAAACAGGTATCTCCCGTGCAATTGCCTGGACTTTCCTGATTCTTTTTAATATAATTGTTGCATTAAATGCCTCATGGGCCAAGGATAGGCTGCCAACTTGGAAGAGAAATTACCCTCAAAAGAACCAAAAGGACAGAAGGCCACCACCTTTTGTCAAAGAAGACAAGACGACTTTATTATTGCCCATCCCCAAGCATTCAAAGGTCATGCTCAAGCTCCAAATAATATGAGACTGGCTTGAAACTCACAAGATTGAACGAAAGGCTAGATTTATTATATTTACTACCTGATTCCTGAGCCTGGTAGTAAGGAGGCATTCGTGTTACATTTTGAAATTTGCCAATGACTATTAGGGTTGGACCTTGTGGCAGCCTTTTTTTCTTTTAACAAAAGGGCCTGAGATTGGCAGTGAGTCACTTATTTCCAGAGGTAAATTTCTAGAGATAAACTATAAGCTGTTGCAAGAATCAATGAGATACTGACAGTTGTCAGCACCAGGTATACTAAAAAGTGGCAGTAATCTGACTTCAGCTTTGCAGAAATAAATAATACAAAGTGCAATTTCAAAGCAAGCAGGACTGGGGGCAAGAAAGGCTTTTGTCAGATTCATGTTCTCATTTCCCTGTGGCTCTCTCCCACTGCCCAGATGGCTGCATTTCAAAATGCCTGTCTTAAACTTTTCTACCAGTCACAGGATTTTTAGGGTAGTTTGAAGAAGAATATTCTCCTTTATCAGCAAGTTTTTCTTACCAGGTGTCTTTTGCTGAGGAATTTTTGCAATCTAAAAGTTTCTCTGTGTCTACAGAAGTCATCTTACAGAGGAAGATGTTTTGTTTAACATAAATGCTTCCATAGACATGTATTTAGACTTAATTTGGTATCTAGTAATCCAATAATAATGACATTTCACGGCCTCTAGGACAGAAGGCTGCTCTGACAGAGTAATATTTTTTTGCGTCCCCATTATTTGCCAGATATGGGCCAAGGTCTATTTTCAGTGATGGTGGTCTGAGCCCAAAACAGTTTTGCTGAAGTGAAATGCAGTGATGTGCTGTTGTGAAGGAGGGCGTTTCAACTCACCTCCCATTCATCTATTATTCTCTTATTTTTACATTTCTTTTTGTTTTATTCTTTTTGGATGCTTGTCAGCATGACTATGGCCCTCGCAGAGTCCTGCCGATGCACCACAGCGGGAGTTTCACCTGAGCAGTAGCTCGGGGTGGCAGAGCCCAGCGAGGCGCCGAGGTCCGCCCGCGTGCCGGCACCGACACCGGCTGAGCCCCCCTCCGCCCGGCTGCCGCGGGTCGGGTCAGTCAAAGGGCAGGGCTGAGACAAAGGGTTTATTAAAGTTTAAACGACCCGGTTGCTGTGAAGATATCTTTTATTTGTTCTGACATCTCCACTGTCAGCAGGAATGACAAAGTGTTCATCACTCACATGCTTTCTCTAAGGCTGAGGGAAATGGAAATCTGGAAGGGTTTAGCTGGGGCATCCAGTCAAGAAGAGCCACAGGGTTTGATGGTGTTATGGTAAACGTTAACGAACAGGCAGGGCAAGGGTTGCCAAGAGGAAGCTTAAAGGACACCAAGACACCTTCACTACTGATGTCCCCAAGGTGCCCTTGTTAGGGAAACTTTGTGGCATGTGGTGAGGGGCTCCAAGCAAGAATCTGTTTTGGACCTGCCAGGAGAGAACGAGCTCTCCAAAAGGCAACAAGGTCCCTAATTCTTGCTGAAACCTGTGGCTCTGAGGATCAAGACCTGAATTCTCAGCGCTAGGAGAACTTGCAAAAGACTGACTGCAACTGTGACAGTATAAAACAACATCTTTTTTTCACGTCCTTTTTACGCTTCCCCAAATTCTCAGTTACCCTAGTGTTACCTCATTCTCATCCAGTTCCTCACCAAGAGGTTTCCTGAGGTTCTCAAACACATCCGTCAAGCTTTCTGAGGTAGAAATATAAAACTGAGTGTCATCAGCATGCCCTTTAGGCCATGTCTTCTCTGAACTAAATTGAGCATTTGTAAAAGAGAAATTAATCTGCCTTTCCGTTAAGGCTCAGGGGCTAAAGAGGAATTGTCCTGCCTTAGCCCCAGGCTTTCTCTCTTCAAGAGTTTGCAAGTCAGTAAGTACCACATCACTCCTAGCTCCAAAGTTTTTGCTAGATCAAAGCAAGGACATCTAAGAACTGATAGGAGTTTCCTTGTCTCTAGCAAGAAACGCTTCTTGCTCTTAGCCACACAAAGCGGCTGGTAAAAACATGTAGCTTCAGTAGATGGCCATCCAAATGCAGATGTCAGAGACTGAGGCTTGTAAGGCAGAGATCTTTGTTATAGGCTGCTTTTCTCTTGTTTCTCACTAAGTGCCAGGAGTGAAACTACAGCCTTAAAATGATCAATATTTTGCCATCACCTTGAAGAAAGTAAAGATTTCACCTGCAGAGTTTGAGACTTTTCTTCTCTGCTAATGTGTGCAGAGAAGTCAAGGGTAGGCTTCCTGGGGAACCAAAGTGAAGAAAGACTTTCCATTAAAAAAAAAAAAAAAAAAAAAAAAAACACCAGCTGCATTTTATAAAGCTAATTTTAGTCTCCTGTTTGATACCCTGTCCAAGGAAAGGACAAAGCAGTGACTACTGTCTGTTTAATGTTGCTAGTTTAGAACTGAAATAACTTTTGGTAGAGGTAAGTGACTTTAGGCAAGGATTTTTGTAGGGCACGTGCTAGTTATTTGGGATGTCTTACAAGCAGATCAGACAAAGTTAGGGTAATCTTGGATCTTGACCCTAGTGATTTAGTATTGTAAGAGTTAAAGACTTTAATACTTTTTTTATTCTGTTCTAATAAATAACTAATATTTTGTATTGCATCACAGTTACTGTATGAGCATTGTAGATGACCTTTTATTTCTCTTTATTAAGACACTGGTCATATTTGACTGTAACTTATTGAGATCAATAAATGCTTAATGTGTTAACTTCTCAGTCTAATTTTATGTGACACCTTGCTGAGCTGGCAAAAGGAATGGAGGACAGATTGGGATGTGCAGTGATATCTGAGAAGTATTTATATACAACAGCTGCGGATTTGTGGCACGTTTGCCAGGATTATTAAGCTATTTGCACATCGGTAAGTTCTCTAACTACCTGTCCATAAAATGAAGAAAGGGTCATCCTGCAGTTGAAATGTAGAACTTGGTTTCAATAGATCAGGATTTAGTTCCTATCCATGACATAGATTTTGACTGTGACCTTGGGCAAATCACTTATTCTCCCTGCCTCTCACTTCCCTGTAAGCTGAAGTAGGGATAATAACTCCTTAAAAGTGAGAATGAATATGTCAGCATTCATGTGGCACTCACACTGTTATTCAGCTCAGGGTCCTACCTCTGCCTTGAGCTAAGATGGAGTTGATCAAATTGTATTTCACCAACAGTTTGTTCCAAAGTGAATTTCTTGCTCTTTTAATGTTTAGACACAGTCATAGATGGTGACTGGGCTGAGACTGTTCCCAAAATGTACTCTGATAGATTTGAAGACCTTTGTTCACCCTGTCTTTGGTGTGGAGTCCCTTCTCCTTTCCCAAATATTAAGCCAGATTCTGCCTTGATCTAACTCATTTCAGAAGCTGAAGGCTTTCTGGGTACCCAGCATTGCCACATAGCCAGTAGTAGGACTTCATTTCAACAGTGTAACAAGGCACAGCTGGAAGGAAAAAAAGACCCTGGATAAAGGTTTTGTTGTTTTTCCTTCAATATAAATTATACTTTGATAATAATTTACGTAATTCAGCTTGGTCTACAGCATGCTAGGGGGCATGAGTATCTGCTTATCTGCGCATCAGCTAGCCAAGGTAGCCAGCAAACACATAACTCAGTTATGTTTTGTTAACAATGAAGATTTAATCATCTTCCAGAACACTCCGAATGCCCAAAAGTTTGCTGTTGAAAAGATTATCAAAAGGTCTTTGTATAATTGTGGTGTGTTATACGTAATCACTAGAATGCATTCAGTGCTGTGGTGTGGTTCTTTGCCATTTACAGCTGTTGCAGGCTCATCTGTCTCCCCTATACACAAAGTTGTCTTCATGATCTTATGCATCTGGCACAGGACTTGTTTAGTGTCAATACGTTACAGGGCATGGAAGAGACCTGGGAAGGACATAGCTGTGCCCTTCTCTCCCTTTCTTCCCCCATACTTGACAAATGGCTCATAGAGATTGCCGATTGCTTCTTTTTTCCTTCCCCAATGGACATGTTCCAAGAGACATTTGGGTAAAATCAGCAAAATTTCTCCATGTCATCGGGGTCCTAAACCCCCACCACATGATAGCTACATGGTACAAGCCACAGCAAAACCCTAGATTTGCCATATACTGTTGCCTATCTATCTGTGATGGTTAGATGCAGTGATAAAGCAAATAATATTAAGTGTTCTGCATTTAGAATCCCAGAAAGCATCCAAGGCAGCAGGAAACACGCTGCTCTGGTCCTGTGAACAAAGTAATTGCCATCTCCTCTCCATCACAAATGCCAAACCACTCTGGTTACCCATTGGGTCAGCTCTCATGCTACCGGAGGTGCTAGCAATTAAAATCACCACATTCTGAACTGAAGTTGCCTTTCTCTTAATGCCAGAAAAAAAGAAAGAGAGGAAAAAAAAATAATGTCATACTGAATCTGCCAGCCAGCCTTTGAATACAAGTACACAGAAAATTCCCAATAGACGTGGGATCAGTGCAGAGAGCAGCACTGGAATTACTGAGTATAGCTGGCAAACTATAAAAAAGAAAAACAGGAACCAGTTCTGTCTGTGTTATCTCAGATGAAACCATCTTTTCTATTGGAGAAACAAACTATCTTAAAATGAAAACAAAGGCAAAAAAAGATATATTGGTCAAGAAATGGGCACCATTGTTTTAAGTTGTGTCAAGTGTACTTCATCCTGAAGTGGGAACCATGATGGATAATTGTTTGTTACTGGCAGCTAAGGTTTTTAAATTAGAATCAAAATCTGGTTTTGTTGGATTCATAAAGGGAAACAGAGAGCTTAGAGCTGTCCTGAGGCACTGCTGTGGTCTAGAGTGCCTCAGGGGAAGTCTTTAAAAGTGCCCTTAAAATTAAAGAGAAAAATATTTCCGCGTAGAGGTTTTTTTACATTGAAGGGGACAAAGGGCATGTTGAAACTGTTCAGATTTACCGAATGCAGTGTAAAAGAAAAGGTCATGAAAACCAAATACGAACTAACAGGCACAGTTTACTAAGGGTGAACTAGATGTTTGGTCAGCTCCAACCTGTGCCAGGACTCTCAGAGAGGCAATCCCTACATCGTTTTGTGTTTCTGAAGCTGTAACACATAACAGTGACCTTGCTACTTGCTTGTAAGCTGTACATTAATGAAATTGCTAATGGTATTAATAAAAAAGTCAAAACTGCATCTTCTGAACAAGCACCCTTCAAAATCAGCCTGTGCCTTACAAAAGCAGACACCGCATGCACGCTGCATCGGGCCCCCTCTAGTCCCTTCAGTGAACTTGTGACTGGAAAAGACTCTGCCCTCATCTGTGAATAGGTTGCCTCAGTTAAGCTTGGAAGAATAGAGATAAGGAAGTTCTGCATGCGTGTTGTATGCATGAAGGGAGAAGGACTGATTCACGTAAGAGGATTAGAAAAACAACTTCAGTGAATTCATGTGGGTTACATTCATCTTTATATTAAACTTTATATTAAGGCCCTAATTTCAGCTCCCAATGAGAATTCATGGGTAAGGTTGGTGTTTCTTGAAAGTCTGTACTCCAAAGTGACAAACACTCATCTTACCCTGTAAAGATCTTAGTGCTAAGATGGGTATGTCCTCATATAAGACTAAAGAAAATTTTGACATGGGGCCCCAAAGTTCCTGCTGAAATTTCATTGTTCTATAATGGCTGATTCCTTTGGTCAAGGACTTGTTTGTGATTATGATTTCAGACTCCCCAGTACAAGAGAGGCATTGACAGACTGGAGTGAGTTAATGGACAGGCCACCAAGGTGGTCAGGGGCTGGAGCATGTGACGTAGGAAAAGAGCCTGAGGGCTGGGTTTGTTCAACCTGGAGAAGAGATCTCAGGGAGATCTTACTGCTGTCTGCCACTGCCTAATGGGAGGGTGCAGAGAAGACAGAGACAAGCTTTTCTCAGAGGTGCACAGGGACAGGATCAGAGGGCAACAGACCCAATATGACACTTGGGAAATTCCTCTTTGATATAAAGAAAACTTTTACCATGACGGTGAACAAATATTGGAATAAGTTGCCTGGAGAGGCTGTGGAACATCCATCCTTGGAGAGATCTAAAACTCAACTAGAGTTGAGCAGCCTACTCTAATTAGGCCTGCATTGAGCAGTAGGTTGGACTACGTCACCTCCACAAGTCCCTTCCAAACTAAATTATTCTGTGAGTTTATGAGTCAGGTCAACAAGATGTTTTCATTGGTTGTTTCAATGGCTTGTGGTTTCCACACTTTGAGATACTGTCTTTCTGAAGTGTCAGCAGAGAGGAAATCAGAAGGGGAAGAAGCAAGCCTTGCTCCCAGCTTCTGCTACAGTGGGTCCCATCGTGACCTGCTTGGGTCTTCATAGTCCTGAGCAATACCCAGACCACACTCAGGCAGAAGGAAGGGACTGAATGACAGCACCATTGGTGATGGCTAAATCCAGCATTTGCAGCATAAAAGCTTTGTTTCTGCGCTATGCTCCTTAAGGGTTTTTTGTTCAAGTGAAAGGATAAGGTCTTTGGAGGTCTTGGGAAATGCTGCATGTTTCAGCTACACCTGCTGGTTCAGGCCCTTAGGAGGAGCAGAGAAACTGATTAAGGCCATTTGGTGCAACCATAATAAAATAAAAAATTATAAAAACTCTATGTGACTAAGTCTACTTCTTCTGAAGTCTGAGGGAAACATATCAGTGAAGTAAATGGGAGTAGATAAGGCCTGTGAGCATTTCACCTGGGTTTTCCTTTAAGAACTAATCACTACTCTGTTTTTCAGGTTAATCTCAGTGCTTCATCTCATTCCACACTGGCACGCTTGCAGCTGAAGGAAATGTTTATACAGCAGAATAATTCACAGCACTCTTTTCTCTCTTATATGAACGTACTTATTTTATTCTTTTTCTCCACACTCCCCATACACATTCACCAGTCCAAATTGTGTTTGTTACATAAACTGTCAAGTTATCTGTGTAATGTTGTGTTAGGGATTTAGATAGAGAAACAAATTCCCTTGGTGTGCAAGTAAGATTAGAACAGCATGTGTATTTGATGGATTTGTGGATGGAAAACCCATTCAGTTTTAGTTTGATTATGAAGGCAAACTTAAATGCGAACAATATTAGCAGAAGTATGGGCCTGACTCTTCAAAAACCCACGAACTTTAAAATCTCTGCAAAACTGTGTTTGGTGCAGCAACATCTCATTAAAATTGGCATGTCCTTCTTCTCTAGTTTCTATTTCTTCCCTTAAGCAACTAGAATTGCTAAATACTTCAGTAATCAGCTTTGCTAGCCCCACTTATTTTTCTCAAGGCCAGATCTTCTGGATGCCCCCACACAGAGAGTACTCCCAGATTAATGTGAACTTTTTGGAAGAGTAGAGAGAGCAAGACAAAACTCTCACTGATGCCACGACTAGGTGTCAGTGATACCATTG
Source organism: Oceanodroma leucorhoa (assembly GCA_030449065.1). Taxonomy (NCBI): domain Eukaryota; kingdom Metazoa; phylum Chordata; class Aves; order Procellariiformes; genus Oceanodroma; species Oceanodroma leucorhoa. The sequence goes on from JASVER010000004.1 coordinate 3,784,154, forward strand.
CCACAGAGGCACACTGAAACATCCCCAGGAGCCCTCCATGCTCTGCTGTCTAGTGTGGACATGGCAAAACCATCGGCTGGTGCAAGATGCTATGCAGTGGCAGTGAGTCTGAAGCTCACTGAAAATGCCCTCCAGCTCCTCTCTCTGCCTTTGGAGCAGTCAGGAAACACAAGCCAGGGAGGACAGGCTTAATGGCATGTTTCTGCCATGAGATTTGATACCGACAGCCATCCCCAGACCAAAGGCATCCTGAGCATTGAGAGACCACAAGGGTCAGCTGTGAATGGGGCATGAAAGACTGGGTGAAAGACACTTCCTATGCAAATGTCATGTCTACAAAGGAGATCAGTGTAATCACTGAGGCTGCCACACTGTATTTCATGGTGTTTTCAGACTCAGAAACAAGTCAGCTGGGGTGGTCTCCTAAGTCTAAATTCCCCACGAGTCTGCTGATGAACTGACTAAAATTAGAGGAAAGTCTGGATTTGATTTCACTGTAGGTATGGATAGGTCATTTTAAAGAGGTCCTTTCACATAACCAGCATCAATGAATCCAGTCTGCTTGCTGTTGCTACTTAAGCTACATTCTGCTGGGTATTAGCAGTATGCATTTCTCTGTTAGAGAGCAACACTACCATTGAAATGGACATTAAACATCTTTCACATGTTCCACTACAGGAAAAGTGAGTAAATAAATCAGTGCTTATAACCTGACGGCGGCCCATTGCCATTCCTGTGTGTACTCTCGTTAATGATCAACAGAATGATGGCAAAACAATTAGCAAGCAAATTGAGTCTTGAAGTCTTCTCCCTGCAAACCTTCTCCCCTAGGTTTCTGTGGGAACTAGACACACAAACACTGGATTGAGCTCTTTGTCTGTTGGAATAAAAGCCAACATCATTTGCAGTTGCACTTCCAACCGCACCAGTCAGAGGAGTCAGCGAAGTTGGCAAGACTACAGTGAAAGGTTAGATCTGTTATACCTCTTTTATCTCCTGCTCTTGTGGTGCAAGGAATTGTTTGTAGATTGGAATTGAACATTGGCAGCCCCAAAATTTCTGCCCAGTATGCTAACTGCCTTGCCTCATTATCTGTATTCTGTGATGGCAGAGATTTCAATCATCTCCCCTACTTGTCAGAAAGTTCATCTGCAGAGAGGGAAAGCCATGATGCATACTTCAGTGTGGATTTACTGTTATGTCACAAAGTGTTGTGTTTTGAAGTACCACCTATTGGTCCTGGAGGTTGAGGGCAGATTCGCATGCCTTCGTACTACAGACTGTGTCTAGGTAAAGCAGCTTTGTGAAACACAATATTTTAGCAGAGAACGTATAATTTGTGACTACTACAGCTGTTCTACCAAGTGGAGTAAACATTAAGCATCAAGGGAGCAAAGCCTGCACTGAAACAATGTGCCCACTGATGTCCTCTGGCATCAGTGGGTACAAGAGATGCAAGTTCCTTCAAGTTCTGTTACACACCTGGGAGATGCTAAAAGCAAGAGAAAGCTCTGCCTCATGTCTCAGGTACTGGCAGTTGCAAGACAGGCAAAACAGATTTTCCAGGTCATCTCTGACTGAACACTAAAAGGTACCTTGACCCATAACTTAAAGCTTCATCATCATCAAAAGTGAAGCTACAAAAACATCACTTGGAGCAACCAAAGTTCTAGAACCCAACCCTCCTCATCAGTATGGTTTTTCCTCGTTACTAACAAAACCCAGAGCTAGTTCCTGCTATGAACTGGTCAAAGTTTAAGAAATGTTGAAATCTCAACTGCTATTCAAGATGTTAGCGTATAAATCATAACAAATTGGCCAGGACATTTTCAGTCTCTTCTGGTCAGCCTCAGTAAGAGTATGAGAATCCAAGGACTCATCAGCAGAGCCTTTCGACAGCCTACCAGGGTAGTTGAATACCCATGTTTTTGTGTAGTATGACAGAATTCAGAGACACAGGCTACTTTTTGTTTAAGAAATAAGAGCAATATTCTAAACCCCAGAGGATTAAAGGCAGAGGTGTTGCTGGAATGCAGCAGACTTGTCTCCTTGTCATTTGTTTTAATATAGCAAAGCAAAGCCACAATTTAAGCTAAAACTGCAAGTAAAAAATATCTCCCCCTTATTTAACCAAAGGTGGCTCCTCTGGTACTGGTAATATTATAATCCTGTTTATTCTCCAGCGAGTTTAGTTTGTAGGTTCTTTCAGGGAAAAAGACTTTTCTAAAGTAAAAGTAAAACCCAGAGGGAAAAATCCACCTTTTTACTCCCTAAACAAAAAAGATAAAAAGCCAGACTTCTCCCCTTTTGCAAATCCTCTTTGAAATTACCCAATGAATTCAAATGGTTTACTGGTTCAAACTGAGAACGAACTTATACTCAGTTACTCTTTTGAATGAACATGTAAAACATAAAGCTACAATGATAAGTTAAGGTTACTGAGGCACTTTGTACTTACCAGAGCTTTAGCCTCTATTGCTTGATGGACTCCTAACCAGCTTTGACTTTTCATTGACTTTCCTCACCTTTAATTTAAGACTGCATTGACTTTTCCTGTCACCCTAATCCATTTCTAGCATTGAATTGCTGCACAGCTAGCTATAATGCTACAATATTGATTATATTCTTTCCTCTCAATAATGTTTTCTTACATAAATTGAAAAATAATCAAAGAAGCTTCCTAGTGCTTTGCCGCTTTTTAGTAGTTAATAATTCCACTGATTTTTCAAAAAATGTTTTCTTCAGAGTTTCATTGCTCACTTAACCCAGGCCAGTGTTATGGGGATGGGAGAGCTGCAAATGAGATGTGGTGCAGTGGCGATGCAGAACATATTTGATACCTGGGTTTCGCCGTAAATGACAGCTGCATGAGAGGAAATCCTTACCGGGTCCCAATGGTGACTTTCCAAGAAGCTGAAATCTCATTCCACAGCTGATACCCAATTTGTTTCCAAGCAGGGTCACCACAAAAGGAGCGGGTGACAAGGAGGAATGAAAGCTGCCTCGGTCTCAGGACTTCCCAACTGTATAACCCACCAACAGGGAAACACAACACCCCTGGGGATTTGGCGTTCATTCTTCAGACAGTCTGAGCATCCTCCGCTAATGACCACCTACAGGTGAGCTCCTCAGGGACACAGCAACGCTAGAGAAATGAGACCTGTCCATGTGTAAGGTTTGCACAGACAATGCCTGGAAAGCCAGGACTAATTTCCTCCATGCCCTTGCCCTAAAATGGTGGCCATATTTCCTTTTCATGCAGCTCTCCCTTGCAGGGAATGTGGGTTTTTACACCAAGGTGCTCAGTAGGGGGTCACCTCCATTGCAATAACCCAGGACTGATTAAAAGGTATTTCTATGTTACAGAAGAATTGGAATTACAGAAGTGAAAAGATGAAACAAAATATAGTATTCTACAGGTAAATACTGTATGGAATAACACTGTGTYAGCTGAAGCTTAAAACACCCTGGGGAAATTTAAAAGTTGCTTGAAGAATTACACAAGGAAAGATAAAATATTTTTTTCCAGCCTCAGGATTTAAGCTTGAATTTATTGTTCCATGACAGGGTGTCTCCTCTCACCATTTAGTGGATCATAAAAAGAAAACGTCATTTTTCTTGTTTCTAGTAAAAAAATGTTACTCATGCTTGCAGCCCAGGCTCAGTAATGTGCCTGGCTGGGTAGGTCTTCAATACTTTTTTTGGTAGAGAAAGGAAGGGACATATCCATGATAAATATAAAATGTTTTTTATATTTTTTGGCTGAAGACAAGTACTGTGTTCATTCCTGTCTGTCTCCTTGACTAACTGTGTTGTCACTATGCAGGCTCCCTCCCTTGCTTGGACATTATACAGGAGATGTAACACAGGGCTCATGGAAAACAAATCTCTTCTCCCGTAAGACTGCCTTCTCTTCCAAGGCAAAAAGGCACACCTTTGGTTGTCCTCAAAGTCAGCCTGCTTAAGTGGACACATCACTAAAAAATAAASTATAGAGTTTGATGAAAATTAATGCGATGTGTTCTAATACACACTTCTAGTAGCAGATTTTAAAGAAGCTTTTGGTTTGKTTTTTTTTTCTCCTTGTGTCTTGTGTCTGGTGTCTTTTTTTGTTAAGGATGAGTCCTCTCTGATTTTCCTTTCTTCTTTCCCATAATATTAAAGTAGCTGTTTAATGCAACCCAGTCCGTACAGGTAAGTGCTAACAGGTATGTGATTGTGTGTCTGTTCCTGGACAGGGCATTAAAGCACGCACAGAGAAAGCTGGTTTGTATAACAGCCTCCACCACGGACCTCAGATGTGTCCTCAGAAAAATCACTCTGATTTTCCCCATCGTGTTCCCTCTCCCGTCCCTGGTGTGTCCAGTCCTGGTAGAGCAGAGCCTTCTGGGGGCCGAGACCATCTCTTTCCATAGGAACCTCAGCTGTGCCTGCTACAAACTCTACGTGCTAGGAGAATACAAATTAATGACATTAAACTACTGCTGAAAAGCCTTATTCACTCACGTCTTTTATACAATATTGAAGCCTATATGGTTCTTAAGCCTTTCTGACACAGTTAATACCAGCTTTCAGTCACACCTTTGCAATTGAAACTCGGTAGGGGACTAATGGATGACCAACTATTTTCTGCTAATATACAGTATAAATGAGTGTGCCTGATCAATTCTTAAAAACACAGTGAAGAAAGTATGCAGAGAAAGTTGAAACTCTAATCTTTTTAAGAGAACATTTTTTTTTATGATCCCTGATTCTGCATTTAATTCTGTAAGTGTAGTTTAGTTTAAAGGGCAGAGGGAGTTGTTAAATTTCATTTCACATTCACAATCTTCTCCCATTGGCACTCCTGTGGAATTGTTACTGCTGCTCATGCATATTGAGGGGGAATACACCCCTTTGCAGGCAGACTGCAGCTCTGCAGCTCATTCCCAGCCATTTTCCAGATGCTTGGGGAATGTAATAGCATTGAAGCCCACAGGATTTCCCATTTATGCCCTTATAATTTTTTCTTGCTTCCTACAAAGGATCTGCTTTTGCAAAAACCATCTCTATGGCAGAGGAGGGCTGGATGTGACTTTCTCGTAAGCTCATCAGCAGTTTCTGCTGCTCCTTCAAAGCGCACCACATCCTTCAAAGCACAGCACATCCTTCAAAGCACTTCTAACACTTGTCTGTCAGCAAACGAGAAAGCAGGGCAGGAGCCAAAAATTAAAGATCCAGGTTGCACACTGCTGCTGGGAAGCGCACTGTTTCCAAGCGTTTTGACACCAGAATTGCTGCCTAGACCAGGAGCTAGCCCAGAGTGCCTTGTGCCTCTTTGTGGATTAGCAGGTTGTGCCATGATTAATGAATCCCTGCTCTTTCATTTAGACAGAAGGTACACGAACTGTTCCAGTCAGCTTCAGTCTCCAGGAAGAAAATTAGTACAGAATACAACTACACAGCAGGAGAAAAGAAGTCAGCGCTTCACCAAAGCCTGGATGATCATCCTGCCCATGCAATTCAGGAGGAGTCCCCATAGCTGAGACGCTCGTAGCTGTAGCATGCAAGGAGTCACGTGGCACATGTCCCAGCAGGACAAATTTCGTTGCATGCCACGGCAGTTTCTATGGTGTGTGGTAAGGAGAGACAGCACTTCATGGCAGAGCATGCGGCAGTGCAGTTTGGGAGACAAAGCTACAGAGCCCTGCTGATAGAGAAGAGTGCAAACCACAGCGTAAAATGCCTCCGATACCACCAGGAATATTTCAGAGTACAACCCTTCTAACTTCTGTTCATTCATTTCTGTTCAACCTTTTTTTTTTTTTAAATCAAAAGTCAAACCCCAAGATTGTAGTGAAAAGTAGACATGTTTCTCATCAACATAACACCTGGGATGGAAAATTCTGAATGTGCACTAGTAACCGCGTAAAAAAATCCTCTGTTGTGCTTCCATTCCAGCCACTGTTCTCACTGGGCTGCTCTCCAAAGCTTCCTCCACTGCAGTGCATTCTTGCTAGACACTGACTGTCTGACACAAAGTCCAAGAAGAGAGAAGTCGAAGGAGGCAGTTAAGCAACTGGATGTCTCTAATTCCTTTCTGGCTTAAACTGTGTGTACTCAGGTGGGAAAGGATTTTATTTTTCTTAGCTGAAAGAGATTATCAGCAGGCTTGAGAACATGAAAGAGTGCCTTAAGCTGGAGCCAGTTCAGATAATTTTTTGGCTGTGAAATTTCTGAATATCTTTAATACAAAGTAAATATATAGCGGTGCTTGACATGGGCCAATATGTGATGTCTGGAGTAGCTGTTGTTCTTTGTCTTTATTAAGTGCCTGTTATTATTGTGATTACAATAGAGTCAAATGAAAAAAGATGGTTCATTATACCATGTTTTCAACAAACATGGAGCAAAAGGCAGTTTCTTTCTGAGGAGCTTTTATCTAACCACACAGGTTGAAGAGGAATTGGAAGGGCTGTAAGCAGAAAGGATACGTGATAAATATCATGCTGGCATTGAAATTTGAATAGGCAGCCAGTTGAGGCATTGCTGAAAAAACACAAATGGGGAAAAATAGAAAAGCAGAGGCTAGAAGGGGACAATAGTAGAAGGGGATGAAAAAGGAAGGAAAGCACATCTGCTGTGGCTGAGAGGAAGGCACTGAGGAAGGTGTGTTGGAGCATAGTAGTTTTTACAACAGAGGAGAAAATGCTCAGAGCCAAAATTGTTTGATATAACCTCTTGACATTGGTAAGAACGATATTGCAGACCTACACAGTCCTCGCTGCTCAGGCCACCATTTGCTGCCATGGACAGGATTGGGACATCTTGTTTGGCCTTCCTCTGGAGATGACAAATTCCTGTCATGATGTCTGACAATAAGTGGGCAATATAATCCTTGATTGTATATCCAATTCTCATAATCACTTCCTATTTCAGACCGGAGAACACAGGATGATGTCTACGACTACAGTTACAGTAAGGGACTATTCCGTTGATGCTAATGACAGATTTGTGCCTTAACTGTTTCCAGTTTGAATAATTATAAATATTTCTGTCATTGTTTGATGGTCATCTCAGCATAATATTGGCACTTAGGCCCTTTGTCAATGCCGAATGAGGAAAGTTTATTTTTGCATTTGCCTGTTTCATGGTTTCTACTCCAAAAAGCCTTGAGCTTCTACAAACTCCTCAGGCTGTGCTCAGTATGTTAGATTTTGGTTGTGGAAAGTGAAAAAGAGAGAGTCCTTTTTGGGGAATGAAGAACTATATAATTTACAAGCTGCAAAATGACTACATTAAAATCTAGAGGAAGATGAATATACTTACGTACATAAAACTTCAGTGCTAGTCAGTAAAGCCATGTACTTGCCCATGTGAACTGAACTCCACCAAAAAACAGTCAGACGTGGAAAACAGACCACTTACATGATAAATACTGTTTCACAGTAGTTCCAAGAATGATTTAGAGACAGCAATTTTTTGTCAATTTTCTTATTGTTATTCTGCAGACAATCAAAAGGATGCAAAGTTAATAAAAGCAGAGAAGTCTAGAAATTGTCTCTGAATTTCTCAGTCCTGGCCTCTGTATATCTGTGCTAGTTTTGGCTGGCGTAAAGTTAATTTTCTTCATAGTAGCYAGTATGGGGCTATGTTTTGGATTTCTGCTGGAAACAGCGTTGATAACACAGGGATGTTTTCGTTACTGCTGAACAGTGCTTACACAGAGCCAAGGCCTTTTCTGCTCCTCACCCCACCCCACCAGCAAGGAGGCTGGGGGGGCACAAGGAGTTGGGAGGGGACACGGCTGGGACAGCTGACCCCAACTGACCCAAGGGATATCCCACACCATATGGCGTCATGCTCAGCATATAAAGCTGGGGGAAGAAGAAGGAAGGGGGGGATGTTCGGAGTGATGGCGCTTGTCTTCCCAAGTAACGGTTACGCGTGATGGAGCCCTGCTTTCCTGGGGATGGCTGAACACCTGCCTGCCGATGGGAAGGAGTGAATGAATTCCTTGTTTTGCTTTGCTTGCGTGCGTGGCTTTTGCTTTACCTATTAAACTGTCTTTATTTCAACCCACAAGTTTTCTCACTTTTACTCTTCCGATTCTCTCCCTCATCCCACCGTGGGGGAGTGAGCAAGCGGCTGTGTGGGGCTTAGTTGCCAGTTGGGGTTAAACCACAACAATATAGCAGTAGCATTTCTGCAGAAATCCTCCCCAGCCATTCAGACAGGATTCTGAAAACAACCTTGTACCATGATAATCTCCCTGAGGATCAGACTAGACAGGGGTAAAGAACAAATATACATTTTACATTCTTATACATAGTGGGAGCATTAAAGATTCAGTTCTTTACAGCAATATGCATAACTACAGGTAAATATTTACTCTAAATTAATCTTCAGTCTATCATATTTAGGTAAAATTTCCTTAGGTTTTCATAAGCCATCGCGTTACTTTCGCTACAGTGGTCTGCTAGAGCAAATTCCACAACAGAAAGTAGAGACAATTGCACCATCTCTAGCTTTTGCTAAAGATATATGGTTAAATTTTTTTGCCTGCAATACAAGGCGAACAACTTGCCTACTGCTGCGAACAACCCAAACTTCTCCTCTTCCTCCCCGTTCCTGCCCTGACCTTTACTGCCCACATACCCAGGCTACCATTCTGAAGGTCTGATGGATCATCGGGATTACTGTAGATGGCAGCTGCTACATCACTTCCTTCTTAAACATTCTTTTTTACAACTTTCCCCCACTCCCTTTGATTAAGGATCATTATTTTGGGTAACTCCTTCTTTCCTTATATCTCTATATTTCACTGCTCCTTTTTCCAAAACTTAATGAAAGTCTTTCCCATCCTTTCAATTCATTTGGACAATTGCCTCATCAGTCCTGGTCCCAGCTGCTGAATCTTCTTTTTTCCAGCCCCCCTCGTGTTGCTTCCATCCAGCTTTTCCACAGCTCTGCAACTCAGCATAGCTTTCTTGGTGGACCATGTCACTTGTCTGTTTAAATTTTTTCCAAGATCAACACTTGCTCTTAAACTTCTGGTCTTTATCTCCACCTCAGCCTAAAGTTCAGAACTGAATCTGTGTCCTATATGGATGCTTCTGTCACCCACTCGTTATTTTTTACGTTGTCCTTGACCATAAAACTGTTCCTCAGAATTCCCTGTTATATCCAGGTCTGTGTCCTCATCTTATTCAAAACATTTTGAAAGATATGAAGGCCACACTATTAACTTGTCCTCCCCAACTAATGAAAAGGATGCTCAGGTTACTTAACAAGCACAGCTGAGTTGCCTTAGGTAGGAGGCAACTATGCTAAATTATACCATCAGAGAAACTGGCCAAATACAAGTTAATTTCTTCATTTGGGGTTTCTTACTGTGCTTTGTTTTATCGGTGTCTTATCTTCTGGAGTTTCAGCTGTAAAGGGCAAGAATTGTCTTTATCACTGTACTGAATACCACTGCTATCTCAGTTCTTTCAAGCCAGTAAATAATGAGATATTCACAAAATTCTTAGCAGGTGTTATGTTTATGTGAAACCTTATCTGATTTCAGTGGGAGGTTTACCTGACTAAGATCTTCTGGGATGCCTCCACAAAGCAGAATAATTTCATGTTTCCCCTACCAGGTAACAAATGCCATCTTAATACATCAATCTGTCATCACATAGTTATGTACTATCCATAGCCAAAAGCCCCTAATAATAAATTCTAATCTCCTTAGGATGATAAAGTAGAAAACTAATGTGAACCTATTGCAAATAAAACTGAATTCCCTAAAAAGCAAGGCCTCTTTACACCTTAATAACACAATGCTCTTTCCAGCTGTCAGCCTAGAAACTCAGTACCACTTGGTATCGCATACTTCATTCTGTTCTAATAAACCTGTTAATAAAATGAGCCCTACAGCGTGGGAGTGAGGATCGTGGAGTGGGAAAATATTACGTCTAGTTCTGCATGGAAAGTTAAGCTGCACTATTATGGCCAAGGGCAGAACTGAAGTTGTTTTGTGAAGAAGCAGTTGAGCATGCATTTTGAAGTGCAACCCTTGTTTTTGCTAACAGATGAGAGTTTAATTCAGTTGATCGGACAAAAATAGAGGCACTGCAGCAAGACCTGGCTGTTTGTTCCCAGTTCTGCAGTAACCATTGCGAGGTAGARGAAGATTTAACACATCCTGTCAAGGAATCTGGGAATTAGCTGCCTGAAGGAGAGGCACATCCCTTCCCTGTGCAGTGAATGGATGTGTGATATGCCAAAGGGTTTTTTCATTATCTGATATAACTTCAGGGATGTAGCAATACTGGGTAACACCCCACAGGCCATACTATGAAGGACACTAGATGTGATGTTCACAATAGCCCACAGTCTTTCCTTGTTCTAATTATTTTGTCTTTTCCTAGGAGCACCTGGTCTGTTTTACTGTCACAACCCAGTGCTACCTTGTGACACGGACACGCAAAAATCCACTACAAATGTTCCATCACAACTTATCATGATGCAGTGTTATACGAATTATGGGTTGTCTTGATAGTAGAGAATAGTGTCCATGTCTGGCAGAAAAGAGTTTGGCTGAGGGCTACCTGAAAAATAGATAGGGCTAGCTAAAAACCAAAGAGCTGTTTGCCAAATGTGAATGGAGTCAATCCTCTTGTGATCCAAGCTGCAGAATATGGTACACATCTGATACTTCCCTTAATATGCAGGAGGAGGAATGTCTGCCAAAAGGCAGGGAAAGCACATGCCACCATCTCTTTCTTTCCCAGACCACTTCATCCCTTGTGCTAATTTAAATTTTCTCTTTTATCCTGAGTAAGCATTGAGCTTTGCTAACACCAAACTTACATTTCATTACATTTTGTGATAATTGGTCTGCTGGTAGTTTGAAGGTTGATTAGTTTTTTGTTACCTGTGATTACAAACAGGCACTCTTAAATGTTGCTTTAGTGCCAATCTGCTGCTCTAGTCAAGAATAATTTAGCTACTTGCTCTTGTAATTGAAAGTAACCACTGATGGACAGGTAATCTAGCTGGTGGATGGACCTAATACCTGTTCTCTCCTGGTAGATGGTACCAACAAATAAAGGTCCATGCAATGCTCACAGTGGCAGGGCTTTTTAGTTCAGTTAATTACCATTTGTTGCTAATCAATTACATAAAACCAGCACATACAGTCTCCATTGACCTGTAAGAAGGGTGATTGTTATTTTGCATTGCGTGCTGCTCCCTTTAATCCCTGGGCTCTTGACAGAAGACGCAGTCTTGTTTCTGATCCTCTCCCGATTCAATCTGAATGGTGATGGAGTAGAAGCTGTAGTGCTCAAACAGGGCTTGAGTAATATCTCTCAAAATCTTCTGGCTGTCCGCTGTGTCTGCTATAGGTAGCAAGCAGAAAATAATCAAAATGCATATAATGTAATGCTTTAAAGAAGAGTGTTTACTGACAGAAACTATTCACAAACTTCTAACAGTAAGTTTGCTTTGAGAAGTGTTTCTTATCCTTTTTATCCTCCTTTCAGGAACCTGCATGTCAGCAAAAGTTTGTTCATTCAAATGTGGTCGGAATATACAATTTTGGCAAGAGCTGAGCTAAGAGTAATCACCAAAGAAATTAAGTTTGGCAGAAGACTGGAAGAAAGCAGGAATACTTAATAAAGATTAGTTCATCCAGTCAGGCAGTAGCAACAGTGCCAAGTGATTTGGGTGGCTGATAGACCCACACTTTTGGGGAAGTGGGGACTCCATGGAGGACTTCGCCTCTGAACCCGTTCTTGGCCAAACACAGGTGGAATTTTTTTCTTAAATAAACTGTAACATGTACAAAGCAAACAGATAAACAAGAAAATTGATCTGGGTAATGGACAATTTGTCAACAGGGATAAGGACTATATTTAAAAAAAGTATTTTTAAAGATGAACTGTTCCCCTGGAGTTAGCTCTATGCTCCAAGCTATGTTTTAAAGATTGTTTTACAGCTAGAGATGCATCAGGAATGCAGATTTGACCTGTTGGTTTATCTTATAGGGATCAACAGTTTTCAAGTTTGACAAATCCACTCCAAAATCTATTTGATACTGTGAGAAAAATCCAGCCTGGGTCTAATTCTTCTAATTTATTTAAAATATCTTGTAGTTTACTTCCTTGCTCCACAACCTCTGCAGTTTTCAAGTTTTGGTAGAGTCCCCTGTTGGTAGAGGTCCCTGTTGTTTCGGTAAGATTTCTGGGAGAAGGATTTGAGAGCTTTTGTTGTTGTTGTTGTTGTTGTTACTTTCCCAACAAAATGGTGGCATTTCTTTTAACAAGCAACAGATACACAGTCAGTTGTATTCCAATCAGGAGAGACTGACCCTTACTAGGCAGCAGCTGAATACTTACTCTCTGTTTACAGAAATTTACTGACCTGTGGCAACATGAGCAGATAGAATAGCTTGATTCATTGTCAGAGACCAAAGATGAAGGTTGTGAACAGATTCCACTTTCTCAACTGCTAAAATTCTTGCTTTCACTGCATCATAAACAAATCCTTTCGATGTTCCTTAAAAGGAGAAATTGGTAGGAAAAAAATATTTTGAAGAGATAAGAATGATGATCATTAGAGGAAAATGCATCATGAACCTTTATTCAGTTAGATGTATAATTTTTATAAAAATATTCAATCCTTCGGAAAGCCCATCTACTTCAGAGTTCACTGTGAAATTTAATCCTATCCCTTGCTTTATACTTCTCCATGGAAGAATGAGACTCATGCATGTCTTAGGAGATACTCTGAGGGTCCAGTTTACATAGGGAAGTGAGCTGTTTAGCCAGACCATGTCCTAGTTTTGCACCAACATCTTTTGTGAGTGCAGATTTTATGGCACCACCTGAGCACCTCTGAGGGAGTCTGTCCTCAATACATTTACACAATAGAGAAGCATCTGTTTAGCAGAGAGGGAAAGACAAACATAAAGATTGAAATGGTTTGAATCAGGAATCTTAGATGAGATTAGATCCCAGATCTAGTTATTGAGCAGATCAGTGATTGATCACAGCCTTCTTACAAAAGATGATGATGGTGATGACCCTCATTCAGAGTGAGGACAATTGTGATAGGGTGAGTTGCAACATGAAATTCAGAGTTTAATCTAAATCCAAATTTGACCAAGGAATTTAACTACAGATCTTCCCTGGAGTGAGACCAGTGAGTTTGGAAATGCACCTCTATGCCCACATGAACAGCTATGCTCATCATGCTTCACTGGGATCAGTAAACTGAAAAATATTTTTAATGCCACCAGTTATGAAGTATAATAATGATAAGCACAGTATTGGTTAATTTTGTCTTTCATACCATAACTGATAATTATTTGTAATCATTAATGATCTCTGTGTTGTATGCTTTGTCCTATCCATTTATTACAAGAATGATACGCTATATGGAGTACTGACTTAGTAGAATATGATGCTGACATGCGCATGTTCTTTAGAGAAAACCATGGACAGTCAGTGCCTGCATGACACAGTCAGTCACGGGGACTGTGGGGCTGACACCCTGGGACAGACTGGATGCATGGGGTAAGAGACACCTCCAATACCAGCTGCAACACCCAATTTCTCTTTAGAAAATTCTGGGCAGAATATGCTACTTAGGAGGTAGGAGACTGGCTTCAGAGACCTCCCCAGAAACAGAGCGTGAAAGGGCTTGCTGCAGAGGGAACAGAGCATTGCCAATTTTGGCATGTTAGCACTGCTTAGGGAAGCTGGGAATTACTGCTGTGAGAAAGAGACCCCTGAGTGTCAGGGGCTGCCAGGCCTTCCTGGCAGTTTGGTTTTTTTTTCAGTAATCAAGAGATCTTCTGATTTTTTGGCAGCCAAGATACAGCCAGTATCTATACTTCTATACAAATGTATCTCTATCTCACAATCACTGAAAGCAAACCAACCCTAGAATGAAGCTTTACTGTAAAACAATACTGGATATTTTCTTTCTTGAAACAGAAGTAGGTGCAAAGTGAAAGAGAGAAGTAAATAGCCATGCAGACAGTCACACTGCRTAACTCATATCCATTCAAAACCTACACTGTTAGAGCTACTTTTCCCTTTAATCTTTATGTCTTCATAGCAGAGGAAGAGGTTGCATTATATTATTCAGTGTAAAGAAGGCAAAAACATGCATCTATGACTGTTCAAGTCATTTGGCCTTGCAAATCAAATGTTCAGGCCCATAGCTGACAGGATTAAATATTGCTAAGCCTAGTTCTTCTTGCTGCTGATGTGCTGAGAATTGTCTATTCCCTTGCACCTGAATGCGACTGGAAAGCTCCATCAGCTTGCTTTTCTGGACTGGCGTAACTAAAAATCTTTTGAACTTCTGCCCCTTGTGCTCAGCCTATTTCACAGACACAGTTCAAAGCACAGTCTTTTCCCTTTTCTTTGTTGGGTTTTTTTTTTGTTTTGTTTTGTGKTTTTTTTTTGGTAAAGACTTGTATTTCACATGGGTAAAGGAATTACACAATGAACGAAGTGAGAGGACATCTCATATGCCAAAGGGGTGATAAAAAGCAACGTTACACATATGACAAACAAAAGCAACTCAGTTTTAGGAACATATTGGGAGTTCATTAGCAAAACACCAGTACACAGATTTTTACAAAAACTGGCATATGTATAAATCTTCTAGTGCAATGGTAGAAAACGGTTTTGATTAAAATTGTAATTAGGTTTAAAGTAAGAATTATGAGAATATTGGAAACTGATACAGAAGTGTGCTATTATACTTTTGTCAGCTAGTATAAGCGTTATGGAGAAAGAGAGAGAAAAAAACCCAAAATATAACTGTATTGATTCTGGAATCAGGTCCTACCTTCCATTAACACAACCAAAATATCCCTTAAAATGGTGATGGTGGTTGCCAAAACAAAGATGGAAAACACAAATGTGCAGATTGGGTCAGCTATTTTGTATCCTGGCTAGAAAAATATGAACACATCACTTTGTTAATTTCATTATGGTTGGTTATTGCCATTTTTAATTAGTTAATCTCAAAGAATAATATATTCCATTCATCTAGTACAGAACAAGTGCTGACCTTCTTTGCCAGTTAGGGAACCTCAGCACAGGGAATGAGGACACTACAGTCAAAGAAAGGAGAGACACCGAAGTATCCTCCTTGCAGTTGAAACACCAAGAAGCACGTGTTACACTCTCAACAGTCATTTCAATTCCCAAGAATAAGTATAACTGTCTTTGACTGAATTACAATGTATATCATTAAGACAGAGAAAATATTTACATAGCACCTAGTGTCACAATGCTATGAAAATAACTGTTATCTTTAATTGCAAGGAAGGCAAGTGAACTAATAAAACTAACCTTAAAGAAGATGATGAGTGCGCTAATTAGCACACTAATACTCTGGAATAGATCTCCGATGGTGTGCACAAAGGCTGCCCGCAGACTGGCATTGCTCAGAGCTGCCTTTTCCAGAGGGGCCGACACGTGTTCCATGGCTTGTGCCCCATGGCTGTGCCCATGGCCGGTCTGGTGCAGAATCAGGCTTAGTCTGCAAGAGATGTAAAGCTGCAAATATCAGTGGGGTTATTGCATCTCTGAAAGCAGTGATGTCACACACGTCATCAATCCTCTCACTTCTGAATGCTGAACAGTAAAATCGGACACATTAGGTAAAAATACGGAGTGGCTAAGCAGATAATTCCTAGGTGATTCAGTGTTTTTTATACAAACAAGAAAGTCTGTGAACAGGGGAATTAATGAGGTCTCATTTTCTATAGAGTTCTTGAATGTTCTGACATCTAATAAAAAGTGAGATGGAGATTAACCTTTTCCTGGAGTTTGTGCATTTATATTTTCCCTTCCCAGTGTGGCAGCTAACAGAAAGGAGGAGAGCAACTGCARCCTTCAATGAGAAGCAGGATCTCTCTTCTCTACCCCTTCCATATGCTCGTGAAACTTCATAAACACTTAATATTTTTGAGGCCAGTCTCTCTCTATCATTTTTTATTGAAATACAGCAGCAGGGTCAAGGTTTAAAAGTTATATGGGTAGGAAAACAAAGTAGCTTACAGGATGTTGGCGAGCACGGCACAAGCAGAGGTAATGAGCATCACCGTAGCATTGATATCATAATCAGGGTGTAGCAGCCTCATGCTTGCCAAATATGTCAACACACCAGTCACCATCCAAACGATTATCATAGACATCAAAGCTCCCAGAATTTCTAGGAATTAAAAAAAAATGGATTTTAACAGGAGTCATAACAGAAACGCAAGAAATTTTAAGGGTTTTATGGTGATGGTTCCAGGTTTGTGAGCTTTATAGCCAGCAGAGTTACTTCTTGTGTATTGTCATCCTTGATGCTCACAAAGAATGGGCCGAACTTCTTTCTGGCCATAACACATCCAGTGGCTGCCCAGGGCAGCCCTGTGCATGTGGTGGCCTAACACTGTTCTACCTGCTCCTACTTTTGTGCCCATTCCAGTGTTGAGTTCATGCGGCATTTGGAGAAATTGGAGAGATGAAAAAGATCGTTCGAGGAGTTTTGGGAGGAGCAAAAGGAGTTGTAAGGACAAGGAAAGACAAAAGAGCAGTTTTTTTACACCTTACATAGTTGCCTGGCCCTGCCAGTATGGTTTGAAGGCCCCAGGAACCAGCCCTCCTCCCCCAACAAGGTTACCTTGGTCACAGGAGCAGAGGTTGGAGGGAAGGAGAGAAGCACGGCTCACCCAAACCCACTGGCAGACATAATCCCCCTCCAATAGCCTGTCTCCTTTCTGCACACCTCTTGCCACTTCACGCTTCAGAAAGGCAGTGACAGCCCCCAATGAGGTCCTGCCAGCAAAGCCTCTCCTTCCTCTCTCCTGGGACTCATCCTGCCAATGCCACAAAATCAGTTTTATGCCACCAGCGGTGATGAGGACAAAAGAAGTTATTTTTTCCCTGGGGCAGCAAAATTTAATTTCATCTCTATTGGCTCTGAGTTGGGCTCAAATAAATCCAGTCCCCAAGGCCACCTTTTATTGCACTGCCATAGGCAAGGTCCGGGSATGTTCATATGAATGTGCACCGTGTTTTTAATAGGATGTGGGACTAATAATTGCCATGTGACTTGAATGGGTAAATGTGGCACTTTATGAGCACAACTGAGACAATACCAAGGAAAATGAAAGTTCACAGTAAAGTGAAAGGCAGTAGATATAGCCAGAAAGAGCAAAGCACATGCACAGTCCTCCACTGTCAGTTCATGAAAGCAGCTGAAACTCAACTTATGATTTTGAATGTATTTTTATGAGGGTCACACATTTTGCAGCAGTCCAGGCTCCAGATGCTTATCAAAATAACCATTTTGTCTAAAACTGACAAATAACGGATGAAAGTGCACTGACAGGGAAATCTAGTTTTGCTTAAAAGTACATAGAGAGAAGCTAACATAAAGCGTGGTGTTTATATTTTCTGATAAACCTGGTGTTTATATTTTCTGCAAGTTACAGGTTGAAACGCTGCAAACCTGGCCCAACTGAAGGTGTTGATGGCTATGCCATCGTTGCCATGAAAGGAGCCAACAGATTTTGCGAACACCTGCATGAATGTCTGTGTGCATGTGTGGATATACTCCACAACTGAAAATGTTAGAAGTCATCTTTACCTACATAGGTGAAAATACATATTACTTTTCAATGTAGTATCTTAGCAAAAGTTTAACTAAGCTTACAGACCAGTTCAGTATTACTAAATGTTTTACTCAAGATGTTCTCAGTTACGTTTCTTCAGAACTACTAATACCAACAAGACCACAGCAAACAGTAGTATAGGTTTATCTGGGAAACTCTGAATTATACCACAGATAAAGAAATTGAGGTTGAAGAGAGCTCTCCTACCTGGAAGTAGGTGTGGCTCATACTATCAGTCTCCTTCAATACTATGCTTCTAGCCATGTTGCTGGAAATAGCCGCACACCCAAAGGATTGTGTTGAGCTGCTGTCTTGACTGATTCTGCTGCCTGGTTCTGGCTTAGAAAACAGGAGGCATTCAGATGGCTCCTGCTAATCTCGAGCTCTGTCATAGACAGTCTTTGCATGACAAACCCTATCTATCAGTCTGAGAACAACAGTGAAAAAAACAGCCTCCAGTGTCATGGAGGGCTGCAGCTGCAAGACTTTGGTAGTCAGCACACAGTGACTCTGCCACCCACCTGACTGCCCTCAGCTACTCTATTAAGGCACCATCTGCATATTAAACTGGAAATGCAGCTGGGAAAATAAGCAAGAAACAGGATAACTATCATGGAATGCAATTAAATAGCCACTGACATTTGATACAGGGCTCTCTTTGCTACCAGGATAAAAAGGCAATAAAAGATTGTTTTTGAAGTTCTGCATTGCAGTGACAAAAAACTAAAAAACCTAACACAGACTGAGGGTGAAGTTACATGAGGTGTCTGAACCTGCCTACTATCTCACCAGCAAGAGAGAAGTCTCTCTCTCACTTTCCTTTATTCCCAGGCTAAGAGAGCATAAGCACAAAAAGTAATTATGGATCAACTGATGGTAAGTAGTAGTTTGCTAAGGCTGCAAAATTCGGCTGTGTGTTGGCAACATATTGCCAGCCATGCTTCAGTCATATTAAACCTCCC
Source organism: Oceanodroma leucorhoa (assembly GCA_030449065.1). Classification (NCBI taxonomy): domain Eukaryota; kingdom Metazoa; phylum Chordata; class Aves; order Procellariiformes; genus Oceanodroma; species Oceanodroma leucorhoa. The sequence goes on from JASVER010000004.1 coordinate 3,802,775, forward strand.
CCTCATCCAGCAGCCTGTTTCCAGCAGAGTTGGTAGAATATACTTAGGGAGCAATATAAAGACAGGATGAGTATGGCATATGTCTTCTCTGGTACATTCTGCAGCTATAGGCAACCTTGTCTAAAACAGAGAGAGCTATAAAAAAGCAAAGAAAAAATGTGGTTGTATAATAGGAGCCTGGTGCTGTGGAAGAGAAAATTCTTCCACAGGAAGAGCAGGACACTGACTCAAGGGTCTTGGTGGGTCTGCCCCACAGCCCACTGGAGGGGGCAGAGCAGCGTGGGGAGACTGCTTAGAAATGACCCGCATGTGGGAGAAGTTGTTTGGAGTGTGCAGCTACCAAGAGAAAATGTTTCCTCAGGCATTTCGGTTTCTTCCTGGTGTTGATAAAGACAAGAATCCTTGATCCTCTCCTTCCAAGTTACTGGTTTTGCTTTCACTAAGTCCTGTTTTTCTGCATAAATCTTGGCCTGCAGACATCCTGAGCCAGAAGCTGCTTCTGGACCTTCATACTGAACATCCTTGAAGCATTTATCATCTGAGTCCTCAGTTCAGGTGCATAGATGTCTAGAGCCATTTGAGGTACACTGACACCTCCATGTATGACTTGACACAAGATGTATAGATGACCCATAGCCTTCTAGAGTGGCAGTTGGAGACTGTGGAACACATTAGAACATTTCAAATAGCACCAATCCCTTACATATGAGCAAATAACTTGAGTCCTAAGACACCCAGCATGGGATTCATTTTCAGACTAAGGCAACTAAATTAAAATGTCTACACGTAGGTGTGAGCTAGGTGTTTAAGCTCTCATTGTGGACAATGGACATCAAATTAATGGTGATTCACACAGCTCCCTGCTCCTTTGACTGACTGGGAACACATCCTAGAGTCTTAACTACGAGTGACTGGTGGGATTTGAGATGCCCTGGTCTTGTGCTTGGCATCCTGTGCAGTCTCCTGTGGGTCTTGTGCGACAGCTGCCATTCCCATGCATAAATCTCAGGCACCCTAGGGATGTAGCACTAGACCTGTATGTTTAGACAGCTGAACGGAGCCTAGATTTCTGTTGAACGTATCAGAAACTTGGACCCTGTGCTTMTATGTGCTCACTTACGTGTAGACATTAATATTTAGGTGTCTGAATCTTGAATAGAATCATACCCCCAGAAAATTTTTCTCATCGTTAATATTTTGCTGATGTCTTCCCTCTTGCAAAAGCACTTGTGTTTGATTGTAAGGCTTTTGGTATTAGGTGTCATCTATAAATATATTGATTTTGGTTGAGGACAGAAAACTTTCAAAATCTATCAGTGCTTCCATCTGATAAAAAACAGCAGTGATAAAGAGATATGCAGGGAGAGAAAATGGTAAATGTTAAAGGATCTCACTTTTCTACAAATATAACACTGTTGTCTTTTTAAAATAATTTAATGATTTGCTTTATTATTCTATAAATGAAGTAGACCCTCATTTTTACAGGTATTGCTGCTTTTATAGAAACTTGTATTTCACAGTAGATTGAGGACTCAGTCCTCCTCACACTCAAGTCACTGTGGGAAGTTGCTGTCATCTCAGCCAAAGCTAGTACCAGCCCAAAACTATATTCAATAACGAACYGAAAGACACATTTGTAGATAAGCGATGACTGTGCTTTTTACTTCTTTGAAGCTCACTGGCTTACTCTTTTTGTCATGTGTCCTGGGTACTTTGAGAGCATTAGTGCACTATCTCTAAATATCTGCAGACCTATGTTGGACATCGGCACGTTTTCCAGTCCCTGCCTATGGTGACTTCCCGTTCCCATTCCACATGTTCATACTGTGACATGTTTGCTACCTGCTCGGTGCCACCCAAAAGTTAGCTGCTTGGTGGGAGGTTTGGAGGCAAGCCACAGTGAGAAGAGGCTGATGAGGAAGCTTGTCAGGTCCACCAGGATGTGTGCTGCGTCGGTGATCACTGCCAGGCTCCCGGCGATCTGCCCACCTGTGTTAAACACATKTCCGTATCATGGCTCTGGTCAGAAGTTTGAGTTGACCAGATCAAACTCGAGACCTGCTTTGCTGTGAATCAAAGGGAACATTCAGTTTTCAGTGATCAGACACACGACTCGGAACTCTTCAAAGTGAGTTTCATTTGTACCTCATTCATGCAATGAAAGGTATGCATTAATAGAAAGAAATAAGCTAAATTTCTTTGTCTGAGAGAGAAAGTCCTAAGGATAATGTGATACATTAGTGCTGTCGTTATACTACTATTGTACTGTTTTATTGTCACTATTTTAATATCAGATTCCTTGGTGAAAAGCAGTATGAGGGATCACATTTCCCGTATCCTCCCACTATCTCTTCACAGATCACTGATATTTTTATTTATGTACAAATAGAGTCTTAGCTTATGGGATTAATTTCCTATTTGTTATAGGAAAATATGCATGTTCTTCCTGAGTTTTGGATGGCTGGATGCCCAACTTCTTATTTGTCACAGGCAACACTAAAACAGGAGTAAAAGGAAAGGTCCCAGTAGAAGAGCTGTGATAAACAACCGACCATTTTGATGAGGACATAGAGAAAAATGTTCTGTTTGCAGGACTAATCTGTCATTTTGCATCTGTAATGCATGATTTAATTTTGAAGCTAGAGCTGGAAAAATGTGGCTGAATGTCATTTTACTTTGGCRGGTTTTGGTTTCATCCGAATTCTGGAAAAAAAAMCCCAAAAAAACCAAAAAGCAAAACCAAACCATTTTAGGCTATCTGAAGCCATATTTCTCTTACCCAGCAAGCCAAATATCATTATTTTGCCAAATTCTTCTAACCATGTCTCAGGGCTAAAGGCAAATCCAAAGAAACTAAAAGATTGCTCTAAACTACCCCAGCTGCTGGTGGCTACAGGAGAAGACAAGATCACAGGCAGGAAGCTGTCCTGCCAACTTGTTATAGCAGGGGAATCTTTTCATCTGAGTGGAAATGTAGAAAAATGGAAATATGAAATAATAGAGCCAAACCATCTAGTTTCTGCATTCAGCAATATATTTCCATCCTTCTTCAGTTGTTTAATTAATTTCAGCTCACCTGTTTCTCCTGACCACAACCCATATGAGAATCAATGAATCCTGTAAAACATCGTAAAATGCCTCATTCAAACCTTTGGCAAGATACCACTGCCAAAGGGACATGTAGACACATCTTTTGTTTCCTTTTAGATGGAAAGTCATCATGCCAGCAGGATGGACTGTCTGTTTAATTTCCTCCCATATGCAGATTTTAGATTAGAATACCTAATACTGTATGGTTTGTCACCGCAGGAGAATGCATATTGCACATATAGGGCATACATTATTTTTTTCTGTTGCCTCCCTATACATCCCATTTACAGCTGCCTGAAAGTTACTTCCCAGAAGGGAGCAGGCATGACTGCAGAATTTAGGGGCATCTCATTCCTTGCAGTAAAATGAAAAATTCAACAGAATGGGGATTTCCCAGAACATGAGCAGGTGTAAATGCACATATGCTTTTTGGTCATGATAYGGCTCCTAGATTTTCACTGTTTGCAGGGTAGCTGTTTCCCAAGTGGGAAGCAATTTTGCATAGCAGAGGGAAGCAGGCTTGTCTGGCAATGCGCAGATGTTAACAACCAGGGCATCAGCTATCTTTCAGCAAACAAATATGTAGAGCACAAGCTGCCTGCAAAACCCTATTGCATTGTAGATACTGTATTTCCATGTTCTGTGGGACAGCATTACAAAAGCTTGCTTCTAGCCTGCCATCTTTGAAAAATGTTGAAAAATTATTTTATGTATTGTTGGCATAACTAATGCCTCAGGTGAGTTTCTGAGATCTCAGTCTGCTTCTCTTAGCAACCTGGTCAAGTCTTTATGTCCCTTTTTGGCATGATGACACATGCTGGGTTTGTCTTTCTTTCTAGTGCGCAAATGGAAATCCACTTTTGGCCCTTAGCCACTAAAAATCCCTGGTAAGCACTTTTATATCAGTGCTGTACATAGGGTGTCATCGGTTTGACTGATATCTCCAAATCTATGGAGGTTGTGATGGATCTGCATTAAAAGAACAGAAGATAGTTGTCTTTTGGAGACAGTTGGTGTATCAGGCTCAACCAACAGTGCCCCTTTTGGGAGAGCAGTAAGGGCCAGCACAGATGGTTTGAGTAAAAATATCACGGGAAAGATCTAGGGAGTCAAAGAAGCACAACTTTTCAACCTCTTTGAGAGTGATGCAGTTTTGTTTCTTCTGTTTAGCATAATAATGCCCACAGAAGCTGTTTGCCCTTAAGAGGACAAGGAAGGAGAACATGTTCTTTATTTTCAAGAGTAAAGCCTGCRCAATAGTTATAGGCTTTTATTGCTTTGTAGCAATACTTCCAACAAGTGGCCTTTATGACTTACTATTACCCACAATGGATGTTTATAGCTTTGTACACCACAAAGCAGTAGAAACTGTCAGTCACTCAATGCTCAATCATCAGGCACAGGCTGTCTAGCCTAACGATTAAAAAAATTAAATGTATGGTTCATARTTACAAAAACCTCCATAGACTGCTGTCTGTAACTGCAGTTAATAACTGGTTTGTCAAAGTTTAATGGTCTGAAGCAAAATGGTCTTCAAGCCTGTTACTTAAGYTGTCACTGCAAAAAAGCTGTATGATTCATTAAGCAAAATGAAACATTTAGTTAACATATCATCTGTCCTTCCAATTATCCTCTAGCATTGCCGCATTCACCAGACTTAAGCCTACTGATTATATGGTTTTGTTAATAATGCATTACTTCTGGCACTGGAAATTACTGCACAGAGATTAGTGGTATGCACCGGTTTTCATGGGGAAATGCACGTGACCTGCCAACAACGGGGCTTCACGCAGATGAAGCGCGTGGGAGGGAAGAGCTGGAGAAGTCCCTGCTGGGTTTGGCAGCCCAGGGAGAAGGCAGAAATGCAGCAACTCTTTCATTGCCTCCAGTTCTCACCTGTGGGGAAGACAAAGCCTTTCTAATTCATTTTCATGGGGCTCCAGAGATGCTGAAGCAGGGAAACATGTTTCAGAGGCCTTCCTGGCTGATTTTTGTTACATCCCCTGGGGCACATGTGGCAAAAGCCTGTGGGGTTCCTCGTGCCTTACCTTACCTCACCTCACCGCGGAGAAGGGGAAATTAAAGAACCAGGAACTATCAGGTGGGTGTAAATATCACAGAAGCCATGCAGAGAGCAGATCRGTGGGACAATACGAAAGCTAACACTCTATGAGCGAGCCAAAAATTTATATTGGATATTGTAGGATGGGTCCAAAAGTGAAGGCTAGTTATACAGGCTAATAACCTTCCATTGGTCCAGAGATACACCAGCAGGCCAATGTAAAAGATAAATGTGCCCTGGTATAAATACATTGACTTAACTGAAGAAAAGCAGATGGTGAATCTGGCCCTGGACTTCCCTGGATTTTGTAAAGACTGTTGCATTTAATATCAGATCCTGCTGCTAGCAGCCTTCATCAGTGCTGAGGTCTAACTGGCCTGGATAAACATGTAAAAACTTTTAATCTTTTCTCAAAAATGTAATCCAATTTATTAGAAATCTTTTGTGACATGATGCTAAGACATGCTAGCCACCTTTAACTGAGCTTAAGGACCTGGGAGAACAGTTCAGACCATTAACTGATCATTATATTCCTACCCAAATGCAATCCTTAAATGAATATATAAAAATATTTTGATAATTTCACTCACCACACACACACACACACACACACCCTGAATTCTTTTAAAGATTGGGGAGAAAGGAAAGTTTTTTTATCTCAGGTGGGTTCACCTCTGTGCATGATGGGTCACTGCACTCAGAGTAAGTGCAAATGGGCATGAATGCGGCTGTGCTGGGCACCAAACTGAGCTCTCTTTGAGCAAACATACTCCCCTGTAATCTCAGCTATCATGAAGAAGATGCAAATTACTGATGCTACACAGAGCTTCCTCCTGGCTTGACGCTGCTCCCTTTTTCTGTTCTCATAGGCCTGTGAGTAGCCGTGACAGTGATACGCTGGATTGGCTTCAGTATCTTCTGCTTCCTGCTGCTGGCTCTCTTCATTTAAATTCTTCTGATGCCGGCTCATCCTTTGGGATTGAAAGAAACRGAAGGTTAAAAAAGGAAAACGCTGGTTATTTGGGCGGCTAGCCCTGCAGCCCCAGAAACTGTGTAATTAATGCTCTCGAAGGATAAAAGCAGCGTTGGGAACAGTGGAGCAGGTCATAGAAGAGACTTCCTCGCACAAGCAGGGCTCTGTGGGAGGGAGCTGCACATGAAATGATGGCTCTGGCTGTGTTTCCCAGCTCTTTGGGCTCTCATACACCATTTAGCAGTTCATGAAACACAGGGTGATTTTCTTAGGCTGTGTATTTTATGCACACCTTATGATTTTCAAAAAGTCGTCCCTCATGCAAATAGTAACCAAATTCAGCATAGCATGGAGACAATTTTACGGAAAATTTCACGTTTTTATTCCCAACAGCTTTGTCAGGAAGACTATCAAAAAAAAATTTTTTATTTTTCTCAAATATAATTGACTAAAGATATTTCTCTCCTCTTTTTGCATGCAGAACTATTTTATCTCAAATTTCCACATATGTGCAAAATCTATCAATCTTCCAGCAGGGCCTGAGCATAGAAAATATTAGCCCAAAAGTTTCAAAGGCTCTTAAAAATCAAAGAAATCAATTCTCCATAGTATGCTGACCCCTTTGCTTTGTGCCACTGATTTCATAGAAAGGTAAGAAGTTCAGCAGAAGTGGCTCTTTGAGCATTGCTCCATCACAAAGTGATTTCCCAGCCAAATCTGCTCTGCCACAAAACCTCAGTGCTGTCCTTCTCAGGACCTCTGCATAGGAAATATAGGATGGGGTGGAGAGGTCCGGGGCCAAGCACATTGCATCGCAGCTGCGGGAGCTCCTGGCTGACCGTGACATCTGGTGCTTTCAGTAGAGCAGCCCAGAGTCTCCCCCAGGGGAAGCCCCAGGGTGGTTTGGTAAGCAAGGACCATTCCGTGCTCCTTATCCCACTGCTGAGAAGAGCCCAAATGGCAAAAAAAAMCCCCTAAACCTTGTCCCAGGAGGCTCGACTGAAAACCATTATGTCTCTCCAGATGCTACATTTGTTGCCACAGCTGCTCCTAATGTGATACCTCTGTAGGTAAAACATCCTCTGCCATGTACTGAGGCTTTTTGGGAGTGCACTGTGGCATCAAAAGGTGAATTCTGCCCAGATGCATGTACATAACATCCATATAACCATGTGTTACAGCTATTTGAGGTGTGTATGTGCAGGGCCATAGTCTGCAAGCCTGTCTGGGAATGCAGCAAACTCCACTGTTGTTTCAGAGTCTGAAATTAGCCTGGGGGCATGACGTGGGGTTAGCTGCCCCCAGTAATAACAGCCTCTTTTCCTCGTTCTGACTAAGGACTTTCCTTTGGGACCAGGAAGATTTGTTTCTTCAGTTGCATGAAGGAGACCTGTGCTCAGGGAGGTACATGGATCTTGGCGACTTTCTGTAGCATTTCTGCACTGTTTATGGAAGTGTCAAGATGCCTAAAATCTCGCTGGAAAGAAATCATGCCAGCGGCTGCCAATCTGCCGCAGTTGATGTCGAGAAAAAAATTGCACTGAAGTCATAAGCTTTTTCCAGCTGCCTTTTTGGGCAGCCTGAGGGGGCTGCAGCTGCTCGGCGGGTCCGAAGTCCTGCCAGGTGCCCCGCAGCCTGCACCCCACCGACGGGCGAGAGGCAAAGGCAGCTGCAGAGCTGCAGATGCCTCAGCCCCTCATTGTGTTCATCAGCACCACGGAGGTACTGGCGAAAGGAGAAGAACTGACCCACTTTGGCAGTCAAGCCCTGCAACTGTAGATAATCAGCRTGGATTTGGTTTTGTAAATATTATTGAGATGTTGCAAGGATACAACATGTTCCCCTGAGTCAGCTTGTTTCCCAGCCAGGTTAGCATGTGGTCTCTGTTTGCTCACCGGTTCCCTCTGTACGTGAGGAGCTTGCGTGAAAGAGCAACTGGTCAGATTTAATGCCTGATGCCTGGAGACAGTGAGTTTTCTTAGTCCTTTTGTCAGTGTTTGCCTTTATTTTCCTCATAACAACAAATAAATGGAAGCTGGACCGTCTGGGGAATGGGCTGCCCATCTGGCAGCTGGGGTACCCGCTAGCCAGTCCTTCTTCAGTCCTTTAGTTTTACATTCATCAGACTCCTCATGTGCACTGTGTCACTTATGTACAATATTTTCCTGATGAATTAGGCTCAGAAGGTACCACAAATTGATTCCTTCCAGATGGCTGAATAAAATACTGTAGTTCTCTTGCTGTCCCCTGGAGATCAGGGCATGCAAGTTTTTCTTTCTCATGATCCCTCTCTGGAGTTAACTTCCAATGCTTTTCTATGGTTTGCATGTAAAATTAATTTCCCTTTAACTCAATTTTCATCAGCTGGCATTGAACGTTAAAATCATCTTAACGACATGAGTCATGATCAGCTCAACCGCCTGTCAGGGCAGGGATGCCAAAATTACCCCTGCAGAGTTCTGAGCCACCAAATCCTTTCCTTGCTGTTAACAAAATAGGTCGCTTTGTGATCCCCCTCCCTTTTTTAATCTTCAAATCTCTCCATCAGCTAACAAAACCTCCGAGTACCACTGAGGGGTAAGAAGGCACTGTCCACAGATCTCATTGAACAGGTGCAAAAGCAAACAGAGACAGCGTAAACCCACAGATGTCACATTTTTCTGTCTAAAGGGTACCTCAATAAAAGTGGCCCGGTTGTCAGAGGTGGTGAGCATTCACTGCTCCCTTTGAATTCGCAGAGCAGCATCTGGCCCCATGAGTTAGGAAGACTCCTGCCAGCTCCTGTGCGTAACCATTATTTTTTTCTTCCAAGAGCAGCCTGCCACTAATTAAAAGAATCTAAGAGACAGCTTTATAAACGCGTGAATCAAAAGCTTAAGGTGCAGAGATCAGCTCTGTCAAACCATAAACCCCTTCTGAGTGTGTTAGAGCAAGATGTAGCCTTTGAGCATCAGATCTCTGCACCGGCACACTGCAAGCAGAGTCCCAGATTAAAACATAATCTTTTCTCCATTTCAAATTCTCTTTCCTTTGTAAAAAAGATAATCGGGGGAATGTCACAGAAAGGCTCCTACTGAGTCATACCCAGAAGGGAGGAAGGTGAAAATATTAATACATATTGCAGATTCCACACAAATGATTAGCAAGAGCTTTTGATTACAACTTCCTTTTGTTTGTTTTCACTTGATCTATTGGGTGCCTTGATCTGCAGGCTGATGGGAATAATTGCCATCCTCCTAGACCATTATGAGATCCCCAGTCAAAAAAGCAAAATGTGGAATCATTGCACTTCCCACAGGAGATCACCTCCTTCACAAGGGAAAAGAGTAATTTTTTGGTGCCTGAAAGGATAATGAAACTGCCTTCAGAGAAAAATTTGTCAAAGCCATAGTCACCTCCCTTATGCTGGCAGCCCTCCGATTTCAACTGATGTATGAATCTTGAATATTTCCAAGTCATTTATGACCCTGTTTATAGCTTGGCTGTCCAGATTCCCCTTTTCCTTATTGTGGGCACAAAACAAAGGCAAATATTTATACATTTGCATACATTTAGATATCTAGTAGATGGGAATTTGTCCTATGATTGTTTTATTTAGTGTCATTTTGAGGGCCTGGCCATGTATGCATAAATGTATTGTCAATAAATTTCCTTCTGCATAACAGTGTGACAATCGCTGCATAGAGTTAGACCAAAGGTGCATGTAGTCAAGTATCCAAACTCTGTCATGAGCACAAGGGAATACGTAAGGACAAAGTATCAGAAAGGAACATGTCCAGAGCGGCACTGCTCTCCAGTTGCACAAATCTGGAGGCTGGGAGGTGGCTAAACCAGAGCTACTGTCTAATACCCCTTAACAGATCTTTCTTCCACAAACCTGGCTGACTTGAAAGTGTTGAGTTCCATGGTTTAATTATGATTTGTGTAAAAATCATGCATCCTTTATTACTCTTGTCTGCCTGATATTTTAATTAGTTCTTGTACTATTAGAAATAATGAATGACCATTCCCTGTTTACCTTCATCGCATCATTCATGATTTTATATGTCATTGTTATACTCCTGAACCATCAATTTCCTGAGCTGGTGTCGTAGTTATTTAATTTCTGTTTCATACCTCTTACTATATCGGTTCTTATTTTCTTTCTGAGATGAAGTGGGAATAACTGAAGTGGGCATAATGGAGGCGGCGTATGACCCATACGGGGCAGACACAGTTCTTTCTACAGGGTTCTCATGTCACCTAACACGAGGGCAAAAGCAATGGGATGGGTTTTGCTGAGTCCCCTAAAATACTGTGTGCTCCTGGGGCCAGCTGGCAAGCCAGTACAAAGGAGACATAACCACAGGGCCCACAGCTAAAACCCTTCAGAAGTCACAAGAAACACTTAAAGTTTTCCTGAGCGTTGACTTCTGCAAAGCACAAGGAGTGGTGAAAAGCCTTTATTTAATRAGGACTCCTTGATCCCATAAAAGTTTTCATATCACCTACAGGAAGGCAGAAAAAGAAGAAAATATTCCCTGTATACTTGTTAAAGAAAATCAATCTCCACCTGAAGAAATCATCTCCCAGGCTCACTTCAAACTTTTTGCCTACTGATATTAGCCTGGCAGACAGGAATCAATTACAAGCCTAAAGCTTCACTGATAGATAGGAATCACTACAGCTCATGTTAATGCCCTCTGTTAAAAACTTTCACATGAAGACAAGCCCTAAGGTTTTTACACCTTTCCAATGCTTTCAGCATTGCCCCCTTTTTTTTTCTTGTCTCTTGTCTCAGACAAAAAATAAAAACAAATACCTTGAGAGTAGAAGTCTTGAGTTTCACTTGTGTGATGGTATTAAAAATCCCACTATAATGACCTGTAAAGAACATGATCAGAAACCCAGAAATCCATGTTGGATCAAGCCAAAATATAGTTCACAGCATAGTTGGTACAATGTGATGCAAATCCACTGATTTATGAAGTAAGATATATTGAATATTTCTGGTCAATATTACACTGATCAGCAAGAAATAAAATCATCTAGCCTGTCTTCATTCATGGAAACTTCAGAAATTTGGTCAAGACGTTCCCTAGTCTTTGATAAATGGTTATCTAGATCACTAGATAGGTGATAACAAATAAAAAATAACATAACAAATGATTAATCATCTGAAGAATTTATCCTCTCCCACCACCACCATTGACTGTAAAAAGACCATAGAAAACTACCTTACATACCTAATTCTGACCTAAGTTAAAGAGAGATGATATGAATCTCCCTTGATATRCCTTACAGACAACATTTTTGCATGTTCTGAGTGCTCAGCTTCAGACTCTGTTACGATTATGGTTCATACCCTTCCTGGAGGCTGGTGAGAAGTGGTGACCTATCTTGCGACCAGTCCTGTGTAATATCTCTGTCCATTACCTGGAGGAGGAGGTGGAGTGCACCCTGATCAAGTTTGCAGGTGATGCCAAGCTGAGGGTGCAGCTGATACATTGGAGGGCAAGGCTGCCATAGGCAGGCTGGAGGAAGGGGGCAACAGGAGCCTTATGAAATTCAACAAGTATGGATGCAAAGTCCTGCACCTGGGACAGACTTCTGAGACCACATCTAGAATATTGTGTCCGGTTTTGGAGTCCTCAGCACAGGAAAGATCAATAAACTGGCACAGGTTCAGCAGAGGGCCACCAGGATAGTTGAGGGCTGGAGCACTTGCCCTGAGGGAACTGAAGTTCCAGCCTAGAGAAGAGGTAGCTTCAGGGGCACCTAACAGCAACCTGCTAATATTTTTGAGGAGGTTATTGAGAAGATGGAGCTTTATTGCTGTGCATGGAGGAAGGATGAAGACAATGGTCATAAATTGAAACAAGAGAGGTTTAGACTGAATATAAAGAAAAAAAAATTGACTCTGAAGATAATTCAGTATTGGAGCAGATTGCCCAGATATGTCATGCAGTCTCCGTCCTGAGAGATTTTTTTCAAGACTAGACCAGATAAAACCCTGAGCAACCTTATTTGAGCTCTTGGCTGATCCCGCTTTGGGCAGGAGGTTGGACCAGAGACCTCCTGAGGTCCCTTCCAACCTGAATTATCCTACAAGCCTACAGCTGACCTGATTTTTAGAGATCTCAGTTAAAGCCCACACCCTTGTAGCATTTCAAATTTGGCACGGTAGACCTCAATGCATCCAAACCCACTGGTGACTACAGACCAGCTTGGCATGTACAAAACACTCTCCCCCACAGCCTTGTGTGCAGGGAACAGGGCCTGTATTCAGACTTCCTACTCATATGGTTAAGATAAAAACAGTTCTGTTCCCTGTGTATTGTAATAATGGCATTTATTAAAAAGAAAGAGGCTGGGGGATGGCAAAGAAATAGGCAATCTGTGTGCATAATAAATTCTGCTGAAAGCATTAGAGCTGTTCATTAAGCCTACACACAGGGAACAGAAATATGTGGTAATTTATACCAAAGGCTAAGACGAGCTTATTGTTACTGATCGGCTTAAGACACCTGAAGCTGTGCACGCAGCCAGTCTGTGCAAGCCCGAGCCCAGCAGGCCGCACCCCCACCGCCACGCTGGCTCTGGCCCCCGGGCTGGTACCCTGGGTCGCTGGGCTGCRAGGGGGAGAAGGGTGAGAGCTTCCCTGAGCTGCCAGCTCTTCCGAACGGGAGGGAGACCCAGGCTTTCAGCCCCTGTTTCTGGTTATTGCTGGAAYGGAGTAATTAGGTCATGCAGTTAATCAAACTTCACCTGGCAAGAAAAACCAAGAGGAGATGCAGCACAAATGCCACACGCCTGGACGACAAGTCCTCCTCCTCCTGAGGAGCTGTGTTACCACTGCCATAGCTCAGCCATCTCAGGACCTCTGCTATGGAGCCCTCCTGGGACTGCCCTTCAAGCTCTAGGGCTGTTGGGAATATCTGCCTGTCCTGGACACTGCCTTACCAGGACACTGCCGCAATCAGCCCAACAATTGCAATTGTTGCAGCTATTTGCCCCAACTAACTTCAATCCTACACTAAGAAATAATAATCAGAAAGAAATCGACTCCTCCGGAAGGTGAGTCAGCTCTTAGATGGGACCCTCAGCTGCTGGGGGTTACTGCCCCTGATGTGCATCCGGCCCCTCTTCTCACTGGAGATATTCCCTGTTCCTGGTAATCCAGGGAAACCGAGAGCTTCCTCAAGAGGCAGCCTAACAGCTATCCCTGTCTCAGGGCAGCCCTTCCCGCACTGTGTAAAGGCTTCATGCAGAGATGTCCTTGCGTCCAGAGGTGGCAAGGGGCCAAAGAACTTCAACCAATGAAGCTGTGCCCACAAAATTGCATGCTATCATCAAAAAAGCTCTGAGATTCTTCAGTAACTAAAATGAATTGCAGAATCATATGRGATCTTTTTAAAATATAAATATTACCACAAAAGTAATTTTGGACAGTGCCATGTATATTTATGGATATAAATACTATTCATGTAATAGTATTTAAATAATAACCTATACACTCAAATGACTAAAATATGATGGCAATGACCCCAGCATAAGAACATGGAGAGAAAGATTTCCATTTGAACTGACAGTGTTTACGCCAAGTTTCTGTCCCACGCTTTTTTAGAGCGCCAAGCAATAAATAACCTGAAAACCAATGAGATAATGGAAATGTCAAGAGGTGCTAAGCTGTAACTGAGCAGCTATTTTCTTTTAAAAATACTTGCTGGTCTGAGTCAAGAGGAAGAATGAAAATAAGTTCAACTGCAAAACTATTTTGTGATAGACATTTATACTCATTTTTTAACCCAAGCTACAGGATACGTTTTCAGAGGGTCTTTCCTCACTCAAACAAGCATTTACTCACAGGACCTCTGGCACATGAGAGGTACATCAGCTTCAAGTCTGATAGACTATCCACATGAATAAAGTTTTGCAGGATCTAGTCCTTAACAGCATCGCATTTCTTTCACACCAAATAGATTATTTAGACATTCAAGCATGAAGGAACCTTGAATCAAACATGGTGTCAATAGCACTATTATAATTCAGTCTAAAATTGCAGCATAATCCATGAGGTTTTGCATCCTACAATAAATCTACTAAGTTTATAAAATAGATAGCAGGAGACACTTGCTTCAACAGTAGATTGGTTCAATCCATCACAGATGCAGATACATCAGGCTGCTGTCTAGTAAATGCATCAAACATTTAATAAGAAAGTTTGGAAAGGAAAAAATCAAACAAAACATTTTGAAAGTAGTGAAAGATGTTCCCTGTATGCACTGTGAAACTCCCCGTACTTTGACTTCAGCAGCCCGTCGGCAGGTCGGTGATCTCATATTGCTCTCAAAGACAAAGCAACGGCAGTGAAGGAAACAGAGCTGTGTTACCTGTCTAGGGCCAAGGAGTACTTCTTGGTGTCCCTCTCACTCACAAGGCAAGCTCTTTCAAGACCCTTTTTGGCAGCCATCAGGAAAGTTGGTGGGGTTTTGCTTTTTTCCCCCTTAAACTCTCCTTTCTCTGTTGGAAGTGGATGTGGGCAAAAATGTCCTCCCGACTTATGCAGAAGTCTCTGCCAAATGTTTTTAAGTGAAAAGGTTTTAATAATCTTCTCAATAAACCCACTGCGAGAGAAAGCTGCTTTCCTGGTGCTGGTGGCGTCACTAACATGCCAAACAACTTGCTGAGCGTGTCAGATTGGGGGTTTTGGGCCTCCCTCTCTTTTTTTTCTTTTTTTCCCGTCCATGTTTGATGCTGTGATACGCTCTTTGGTCACACGGCGGGTGCGTGCTCTCCCACTCGCTGGCTCGGGGTCAAGCGCAGCGGTGCGCACACCGATGTGCACGCAGGCGCTCGCCCGGGCGTGCTGAACGGGAGAAAGTGATTAAAACAGCCCGATTTGCCTGGAAACAGTCAACCCACTGTTTGCCTTTCTGCTTGCTCGGCTGGGGAGGAAAGCACACCTCCCTCACCCCGGCTCAGCGCAAGCCTCTTTAATCTAAGGGATCGCTCTAAAGACATTTCTACCCCTGGCACGTTTGCTCCTAACGGTTCAAAACAGAGGAGACGGCTTATTATTGCTGTTTGAGACACAGGTTATTGAAATCTTCATTTCACCAGGAAGGACTGCGGGTTGTTATTTCCGCTTTATTCAGTTTGTTAGTTCTGTCGACAGCCACGGTCCCTGGAGGGGAGGAGAAGACCTTCAGCCTCACCTCTCTCACAGCCTGGCCTCAGACACACTCTTCAGCGCTAATGGGAAATTTTGCACCGGCGCTGTCTGTGTTTTACCATATTCTCAGCAGAAGCAGACTGTGATTGAGATCCCTACCCGTGCACTGCCTTCACAGGAGAGATTAGAAATAGGCAGCGAGCAAATGCTGGGTGCTGCATTTAAATTCTGCAGCCTTTTTTTACCATGGGTAGCCTAATATGTATACTATAAGCTGGGATCTCCCCTCCCTCCCCCCAGCTTGCAGAACACATACTCTGTCTGAGATTCATGGGGGCAGGGGGACACATTTGTACATCATATAAATGCAAAAAATTGGGTTTATGCCATCAGACATCCACATGTTGCCTCCCACATGTCAGCTGTGTAAACACTTCCTTGGAACCTCTGAGCCAAGGAGGAGCTGATGGTATCTCAAACACCTTCCTGAACAGCCACCGGGAAGCGGCAGAAATACATGTTTTTTCCACAATGTGCTGTCACCTCTGCCTCTCTAATAGGTCCTTTTCTCAATAACCTTTTCCCAGGTGCTTATACCCACCTACACACCCTTATAAGCTCCTTTGGGGCAAAAGATCGATTTTCTGACTCATTCCTGGGACTCCCTAACATCTTCTGGACATTAAAAATTTGCTCTTTAATGTTTTCTGAAGTTGCAGCCACTTACTGGACCTGACATTTAATGTGGATGGCTGGAAAGGCTGGTTTGAGAAGAGACTCAGGTCAAAGGATGAATAGTGTGGACCCAGGGCATTTGTAGAAATCTTACAAAACAGAAGTACCATATTACTTACCACCCCAGAAATGCCACTAAGTAGCAACTCTATTCTGCTGCCAAGAGGGAGGAAGGAAGGACAAGGAAGGTAGCCTTTCCAGCTGTGCACCCTGGAACCTGACACAGGCTTATAATTCATACCCAACAAGGGCTTCTGCTGGCTCCCCATGCCATAAACCCTATCAGCATGGGTTTATGAAAGACAGGTCCTGCATAACCTGATCTCCTTCTATGACAAGATGCCCACTTAGTGGATGAGGGAAAGGCTGTGGATGCTGTCTACTTAGACTTTAGTAAAGCCTTTGACACCATTTCCCACAGCATTCTCGTGGAGAAACTGACTGCTCATGGCTTGGACAGGAGTACTTTTCGCTGGGTAAAAAACTGGTTGGATGGCTGGGCCCAAAGAGTTGTGGTGAATGGAGTTAAATCCAGTTGGCGACTGGTCACAAGCGGTGTTCCCCAGGGCTCAGTACTGGGGCCAGTCTTGTTTAACATCTTTATCAATGATCTGGACGARGGGATCGAGTGCTCCCTCAGTAAGTTTGCAGACGACACCCAGTTGGGTGGGAGTGTTGATCTGCCTGAGGGTAGGAAGGCTCTGCAGAGGAATCTGGACAGGCTGGATCGATGGGCCGAGGCCAATTGTATGAGGTTCAACAAGACCAAGTGCCTGGTCCTGCACTTGGGTCACAACAGCCCCAGGCAACGCTACAGGCTTGGGGAAGAGTGGCTGGAAAGGTGCCTGGCGGAAAAGGACCTSGGGGTGCTGGTCGACAGCCGGCTGAACATGAGCCGGCAGTGTGCCCAGGTGGCCAAGAAGGCCAACRGCATCCTGGCCTGTRTCAGGAATAGTGTGGCCAGCAGGAGNAGGGAGGKGATCGTGCCCCTGTACTCGGCACTGGTGAGGCCGCACCTCGAATCCTGTGTTCAGTTTTGGGTCCCTCACTACAAGAAGGACATTGAGGTGCTGGAGCGTGTCCAGAGAAGGGCGACGAGGCTGGTGAAGGGTCTAGAGCACAAGTCTTATGAGGATCGGCTGAGGGAGCTGGGGTTGTTTAGCCTGGAGAAGAGGAGGCTGAGGGGAGACCTTATCACTCTCTACAACTACCTGAAAGGAGGCTGTAGCGAGGTGGGTGTTGGTCACTTCTCCCAAGTAACAAGCAATAGGACAAGAGGAAATGGCCTCGAGTTGTGCCAGGGGAGGTTTAGATTGGATATTAGCAAAAATGTCTTCACCGAAAGGGTTGTCAAGCATTGGAACAGGCTKCCCAGGGAAGTGGTGGAGTCCCCATCCCTGGAGATATTTAAAAGACGTGTAGATGTGGTGCTTAGGGACATGGTTTAGTGGTGGACTTGGCAGTGTTCGGTTTACGGACTTGATCTTAAAGGTCTTTTCTAAACTAAACTATTCTATGATTCTATGATTCATAAATACCACCATTATTGCAGTGTCCCTGTGTGCTTCTCAACTCATCTTTCCTTTTGAAGTTACAAAACACCAACATCCTGTCACAGACCAGGGATGCCTGAAAAATAAGCCTAGCCTGGGACCTGATTTACAATGGATCTCAGTCTTTCTTAAGTGCTAAGCCAAAGTATCAGGTCTAAGCACCCTCAATTTAAGGAAAATTTAAAATCCACCTCAAAAGATTACAGATAAAGCCTGTTTCTGTTTCAAATCACTGGAAGCATGTAACTTTTGTTAGTGAGATAGATGAGTTTCCATCATCTTGCAAAAGGGTCTTGAGCCTCAGGTGCATACCAGCAAAACAAAGCCATAGATCATTCCCAGCATTTAATCTAGACATTTGTTTTGTGTTTATTGTTGTCAGTGCTGACGGTTGTGCTTCTCAGGAGACAGGCTGTGAGGCAGGATAGAAAGAAATCTCTTCAGAGCTTTCCACAAAGACTTGGGTTTCCTCTTTATACAGACTCCGAAACTCATTAAGAGAGAGACAGCAACTGTGGAATTTCTGCTTCAGAGAAATTATTCAGACCATCTCAATAAATTCATTTTTGGCTTTCAATAATAATGCAGTTTGTTTCTAAGTCTACATTAAAAATGTCACATATCCAATCATACCAGTTCTAATGACCCTCGTCAAGGACATTTCTCAAAATTTGCATCTAATGCAGACATGTGAGGCATCACACTGGCTTTTACAAATGAAAGCCCCTCGACATTATTATCCAAAATCTCCATCAGTAGAAAAAGCATATCCTTGATCCCATTTCAACTTTAATCAGCCACACTTAAAAATGAAAAAATAAAAACTCTCATCCTGTCATTTTGGGAGTAGATACTGACAGCTTAAATGTACAGAGGGAAATTTGGTGCATCTATCAGTTGAAAATGCCAGCGAAGTCAGTCAATTTTACCAGGCATGAGACATCTTAGAGATCATCTGCAAAGTTCTTCTCCACTTTTCTCTGGCATCAACTCAAGTAGCTCTGTACTGCATTGCCTGCAACCTAGCGATCCAGGCATTTGTGATTTCTGGGGCTTGATTATTACAATTTTTGCACTTATAGCAAGAACATGCTTTTTCACCCAATGGAGCTCCAGTGCCTTCGACTGGAACCTCTCCAGCCATCTGTTATTTTGGGATCCAAGGCTGGAGGCAAGACAAATTGAGAGAAAAAGCACTTCCCTGTTCTTGTGAAACTAGTAATGCAGTAACCTTTTGTAAGTCACTGTCAAAAGGAAAATATCTACCCTGATTTAGAGCCAATTTAAAAATCATTAAAAGGATGTTAATGTTCAATATTTTAAAATACTGAATTTTTAAACTTCAATATTTTTATCTTGGGTTTGACACCAATATTTTAAAAGTATGGAGACTTTTGATAGCCACTGACTGTCTCTACTGAGAGGTAAAATTCCTCTGCAATGTCTTAGATGGGTATTTCAAATTACACAAACTAATTAAGGATAAAGACTTTTTACTTTTCAGGCCCTTGTCAAAGAAATTCGAGCTTGCATTGGGAGTGGGGATCTAGCAGGAACATAGCACGGTACCATTTTGTGATGTACACCACTACCTCCAACAGTAAAAGTCTATGCTGCTACCAAATGAAGTGGGAATTCTACGGAGGCTGAAGCCTCAGGTCAGGAATATCAGACATCTACTCCCCACGCAGGAAGGTGTCCAAGCCCAGAGTTTCTCTTAGACTCCTGGTGAAGCCAGTGGTGTGAGACAGGCATCTCTGGAGGAGCTCAAGACCTTGCTATGGATAGTGAGAGAGCCCAAGGTGCCCAGGCTGGGCAGGGAGCACACTGGTAAGTATGTGAGGAAATGTGGGATGAATCTAGATCACAGCGTGGGAGTCCTGAAGGACACCACAGGCATGAGCCTTCCACAGCTACAAAATTCATATGGCCCATGCCAGGTCTCTTGAAGGTTTTCTTTCTCCAAGGTGTGATATGAATATGGGTCTGATCTGTATGGTCACAGGAAAAGTAAGGTTTAGCATTTTTTTTCCTTTTTAACCTTATTTATTCAACATTTTTATTTTATCTTCTTTTCTTAGGGCCAACATTTCAGAAGTGCTCTGAATCAGCTTCCCAGCATCTCAGCTCTCGTGGTTTAATACACGTTGTCCAAATAACCAGCTCTCATTAAGTTCCTTGGAGGGACCAGACCTTCAGATGTAAGTAATGCCAAGAAATGTTATTTTGATACAGCTGCTTTGCTTTTCTGAGAGTCTGGCAAACTAATTTGGTGTCTGAGTGTCTCAAAAGTCCTGTTCAGGAGTAGCACAGAGTCTACCCTTAGAAGTTTTTCATTCTAGGCTATAGCTTAAAAGAAAAAGACAGTACAGTTGAAAAACAAATGCTAATGGCTTCTCAAATGTTATTGTCAAAGTGTGTGTCAGCTTTTGTTATAAAAATATATTATCTTCCTCTGAACACTTAGTGTTTTTCTGTCTCTTTTCCATTCCTACTGCAAAGGGCTTCTGCTTGTTTTTGCTTTTATGATGTCTGAAGTTGGTTGGGGAATTAAGCCTATAATTGCATTGCTAACAAGTATTTCTTAGATACATTTATTTTTCCTTGGGGAAAGAGACTGTTAGGAAGAGAGTACACATATTTTGGCAGCAAAAGAGACAGCTATGAAATTTGGTTCCTAAGTAACTACCTGGATATAATTTTAATTGTTTACTTCTAMTAATAAAATATAGTAACTTTACTGCATTAGTTCCTTTATTACACTTCCAACATATATTTCATTGTCATGCTCTTCCTAAGTATATTTGGGTCATGAAGATACATTACAATATATATTGAGAGCCAGTTTGTTAAAGACAGAAGGAGTTCTGCATTATTTCTCACCGGTGCAAAACTAATTGGTTTTTCTCAGCTACTGCATATATATTTATTTTCCATTTTATCATTCCTATAATTGCAGTTTGAATTAGGAAAAGGACAGAGCAACCTGGTAAAAGCATTTTCAGGGACATCCTGCATAAAGGCTTCCCAGCAGCCAGGATTTCTCAAGCCTGTCGAATTGCCGTTGGTGTTTAAACAGTGCTCACGTCCTCCTTGCCTGTGCCATGCAGGCACTGGCCATTGCTCAAGTACTTTTTCTTTCCTGCAGGACTTCTAAACTTTTCTTTGCAATGATGTGTAATATTACTGGGAGGTAGGAAACCAGGGTTCACAATTCAAATGTTCAAGAACCCTGAGACTTTGAAAAAGTGAGCAGTTTTTGTTTAATCCCTTTCTAGTTTCTGAGTGTGTACAATATGCTCAGGCACCAGGGCYGGGCGCACCCCAGCTGCAGTGCGGGGGTCCCCGGCACACGAGCACACCCGCGTCATTGCGCAGGGACAGCATGCCGAAAACTTCCTGGTGAAATGCAGCCCACATTGCTCTGTCTCCTGCAAATAGTTACCTGGGTAAGATTTTCTCTGCAGCCACATGTTTTCTCTCTC
Organism: Oceanodroma leucorhoa; assembly: GCA_030449065.1. NCBI lineage: Eukaryota > Metazoa > Chordata > Aves > Procellariiformes > Oceanodroma > Oceanodroma leucorhoa. Next base: position 3,823,827 of record JASVER010000004.1, read on the forward strand.
TTTCCTGCTAAAGAAAAAGTGGAAAGTCCAGTATAAGTCCAGGGCTGGGACTTCAAAGACTGCCACTCTTGCACTGTATTATGGCTTGCAGCAATGTACCCATGTAAGGGATCCAAATGGCTCACACGGGCTGTGTTTCGAGGCAGACAACACCACGGGATCATGGATCCGGTATCTCAGAGGTGCAGCACATATGTGATCCCCCGGCAGTGCCCACCTGGACTCCCAGCCAGGTTGAAGGGACATCGACCTTGCGGCCTGAAGCTCAACCAATGGAAATAGTTGAAAGGTTTCTAGTTTAGGGAGGCAAAACACACTAGATATAGATAAGCTATAATTTTAATAGCATTTTCCACACATGCATACCTCTAAGCTGCCTACCATAAGCCTGTTTCCTGACTGGGTTCTCTGGATACCTTTTATATGGTGCATATACAGCATCTGGAAATTAAATGAAGAGTTAAATAACGGCTCTCTTGTGTACGGAGCACAGTAAAAATTACACAGTGAGTTTTTATAACTTTTTTTAATATAATAAAGTTAAAGAGACTGAATGCTGGTTTTATGATATGAGATTTCCAGATTGCTCCCAAGTCAGCAACAAGCTATTCATAATCTTTTATTATAGCATTGTCATGATGACTGTAATCAAGTCCCTGAGCTACCTGATGATACCAGGGGTAGCATGAAGCTGGTAAATACTGATAAGTTTGCATTTAATATGACAGGTAAAGAGTCTGGCTCTTGCTTTTTCTAATATTAAAAGCCTGTTGATAAACTTGGATCTAGTTTCCTCTTTTAAAAGTGTCTGGATTTTGTGGATATCTTTAGGATACCAAAATATGAGCTGATTTGGTAAAACACGAGTTAGTGTTCCTACTATAAAAAACTTCTTCACCAGCCTCCCTCCACACTCCCCCGCTGTCTAGAGCTTTCAAACACCAATTAAAAATGTGATCTAAGCAAAATCTGGCAGGAAGGCATAAGTAAGAGCATGCTGATTGTTACAAAGACTGGTCGCACTCTCCTGCTAGGCTTTTTCCTGCTTATAAATACTAGTACATTGCAGTGTCAGCTGGACCCCAATTCCTGCAGAGCTTCTGGGCTAAGCTCATACCAAAGGGTGAATCAGAGGGTTTGCTGTGATGCCCTGTTCCATGTGTTCCTAACATTTTGAGGTGCCATCCGTAAAAACAGGCCTTCTGTTGGGGTTTGCACACATCAATAAATGAAGTACTTGCTCCAGGTCATCTGCATTCTAGTGCTACACAGACAACAGCATATCACAGCCATGAGATTTGCATTTAGAAAATGTAAATCTTCTCCACTCGCTAGCACCAAAATCAGAACAGCTCTTCCCCCTTTTCAGCCCCATGGCTGGACTGCCCATTCCTGCACAGCTTACACACACTTTTCTAGCCTCCTCTTAAGAGCCTCCAATGATGGATATTCCTCATGCAGTCTATTTCTGTGCTTAATTACTCTTACTATTAGAAAGCTTTTCCTAATGCCTAAGTTAAACCTCACTGTAATTTAAGCCATTATTTCATAATGGAGAATTAATTCCTTCCCTCTCTACAGCTACCTTTTATGTGTTAGAAGCCACAGTCGTGCCTCTCTGTTCTTTTCCTTTCAGCAAACGGCTCCAGTTCCTTCGGGCTGTGGTTTTGGGCCCTTCTCCCCTGGACACTCACCAGCGGCTGCATCGCTCTGAGCCGCAGTGGCTGGGCACATGCTCCAGCTGGGGCCATGCCAACGCTGGAGGAAGAAAGATTTCCACTATATGTCACATCATAGACAAAATCCTGCTTATATATCTCATGGCAATAGATACTTCTCTGGAAACAGTATAATGTTACTGACTTACTTTGGTTCACCTTGTGATTTAGGAAGTGCCCTCCCCCCCAGCCAAATCTTCTCCTGTTATACTGGTGCTTACCTGACGTTGGCTATTGCATGTTTGAGTAGATGATTATTACTACCTGTGTATAAAAATCTTTCACTTGGTCTGATTGAATTGCATATTCCTTTTTTGTTTTAATAATTTATTCAATTTGCCAAAAGTATTCTGAATTCTAATCCTATTTTTCACTCCTCCAGGTAGCCCTTTCCAGATTGGGGTCACCTGAAAAATTAATAAACATATTCTGTATGCCACTGTCCATAGCAATAATGAAAGTACTAAATAATGATGGTGAAGGACAGACCACAATGAAACCCTGACTTAATGAATTAAAGTGCATTAAAGTACATAATTTACAATTGATTTAGCATTCAACTCACAGACGTGGACACCCGCATTTCCTGTGATCGCTATGGCGATGCTGTAATATGGTAATGTACAGCTGCAAGTCTAGCTGAAGCAATGATAGCACAGTGAAAAACTTTGGAAGTTATCTTTATTTTCTACCAGGAGTATAAATGCTTTCTGGAACCACGCTTTGGCCAGGATAATAGATGGTGTCCTGGAAAAAGTCCTCAGGATTTTCTTTAACACCTGTGCCCAAGAACATGGGGAAATGTATCTGGTATTTTTCTGAAACTTTGCCCTTCACATTTGCCACATGGAAAGGACTTAGGTCAAGGCCTCAAGACTCGATTCATTGTGGGGACTCAGTGGCTGCAGCTCCCCACCAGAAACCTGCCTGGTAGCGAGCACACGTTCCTGCTCGCGTGGCTCTGCAGGGTCCCCGTTTACATCAGGCTTCCTTCTGCCCTGAAACTCACAGGATCCGTCACCATTCCTACAGGGCCTGCAGTGAGGTTTATTTATTTCAAAAGAATTATACTTTAAACTGACATTAAAAATCCATTATTTATTTTTACATATCATGAATTAGGCAAAATGAAGGAAAAAAATCTCTCCTACGCATTTAAGAACTTTTTCTGTTGAAAGAAGTGAAAGAGAAAAAAAAACAAATGAAAAATCGCTATGAAAACCACATCTGTTTTGGTTGCAAAGTTATTTTTCTTTGGGAAAAAAGTTTCCAAAAAAAATTTCAAGTGGTTCTATGCAATCTGCCTGTGAAATTCCTGTACTGACCTTTGCTGTGGCAGTTCTTGATCAGCCGACAGCATATAATGGCTTAATACATGAACTGAAGCAGTATCAAAATCAAAGAGCAATCATCTTTGGAAGGCAAAATATCACAAGGAAGGCATCATTCAGCAGAAGCGAGTTCAGCTGAGGGCCACTGAGATGCTCAGGGCAGGAGCACTTGCCCTGTCAGGAGGGGCTGAGGGAGCTGGGCTGATTGAACCTGGAGAATAGACAGCTTGAGGGGAACCTACAGCAGCCCCCAGTGCCCACGAGGAGGTCACTGAAGAGATGGAGCCAGGCTCTTCACAGCTGTGCCTGATGGGAGGATGAGAGACAATAAGCATAAAATTGGCTGGATGGCCATGCCCAAAGAGTTGTGGTGAATGGAGTTAAATCCAGTTGGTGGCCAGTCACAAGCGGTGTCCCCCAGGGCTCAGTACTGGGGCCAGTTCTGTTTAATATCTTTATCAATGATCTGGACAAGGGGATCGAGTGCACCCTCAGTAAGTTCGCAGACGACACCAAGTTGGGCAGCAGTGTTGATCTGCCTGAGGGTAGGAAGGACCTGGGGGTGCTGGTYGACGGCCGGCTGAACATGAGCCGGCAGTGTGCCCAGGTGGCCAAGAAGGCCAACAGCATCCTGGCCTGTATCAGGAATAGTGTGGCCAGCAGGAGAAGGGAGGTGATCGTGCCCCTGTACTCGGCACTGGTGAGGCCACACCTCGAATCCTGTGTTCAGTTTTGGGTCCCTCACTACAAGAAGGACATTGAAGTGCTGGAGCGTGTCCAGAGAAGGGCGACGAGGCTGGTGAAGGGTCTAGAGAACAGGTCTTATGAGGATCGGCTGAGGGAGCTGGGGTTGTTTAGCCTGGAGAAGAAGAGGCTGAGGGGAGACCTTATTGCTCTCTACAGCTACCTGAAAGAAGGCTGTAGAGAGGCGGGTGTTGGTCACTTCTCCCAAGTAACAAGCAAYAGGACAAGAGGAAATGGCCTCGAGTTGTGCCAGGGGAGGTTTAGATTGGATATTAGGAAAAATGTCTTCACCGAAAGGGTTGTCAAGCATTGAAACATGCTGCCCAGGGAAGTGGTGGAGTCACCATCCCTGGAGATATTTAAAAGACGCGTAGACGTGGTGCTTAGGGACATGGCTTAGTGGTGGACTTGGCAGTGTTAGGTTAATGGTTGGACGTGATGATCTTAAAGGTCTTTTCCAACCTAAATGATTCTATGATTCTATTCTATGAAATGAAGAGAAATTCAGGCTGGATATAAGGAGAATCTTTTTCCCCATGAGTACAGTTGGGCACTGGAGCAGGTTGCCCAGCGAGGTCGGACCACCTCCATCCTTGAAGCATTTCAAGCCCCGACCGGACACAGCCCTGAGCAACCTGTCTGACCTCAGAGCTGACCCTGCTTTCAGCAGGAGGCTGAGCTAGAGACCTCCTGAGGTCCCTTCCTGCATGAAATTTCCATGATCCTGTGATTCATACACTGATCAGCACAGGCCATGGCAGTGGTTTTAACTTCCACTTTTAATCTACCCATGCCTTTAGCGCTGAATCGTACATGCAGTCACATATGTTATTTAGTGTTTCTTACAGTGTAAATGAGTTGAATAGCACATATGTCACCTGGTGAGGACACAGAGGTTGTAATGTAGAAGTAAACAGCCTGCTTTAAGAGAGAGAAATATGTCATGCAGTCTGAGGAAACATCTGCAATTAAAGTAATTGCTGTGCTGGAAAATGGCATTTATTCAGGAAGAGCCAAAGGTAGGTAGAAACAGACGTAATGTATCATTTTCCTAGCACCAAATCTACTGTAGTTTTTCACCGCAGATTTGCAGTTTAAAACTTTTGAGTGCAGTGAAAGATGATTTATCAGATATATATGGTACAGTTCAAATGTTCTGTGATAAAAATGAGCTATTGATCTCAGGAGATTCTAATWTAGATCAGTTCACTTAAAAAGAGTAATAAACTGAAACAGTCTGGGAAGCTTATGTTTCGAATGACTTATCAAGGAGTTAAAAAATTTAGTGAACTGAGCCAGCAATAACTTTAACAGTAGTCAGAGTCCCAGATTTTACTGAGCCAAGCGTTTTTGAACTATTCATACAAGTATGTGGATAACAGTTCTTTCTATTACACTGATGTCCAGAGAGATGCTCATTTGTAGTAGAACTTACGAAAATAAATAAAAAGTAAAAGACATTCTGGAGATCTCAAAGCATAACCTCAGCAGTGATACTGAGTAATGGCTTTTTGGGCATAAAGTGTTGTAAGTAAAGTATGAGGAGATCAGTCCCATAGATTTTCAACCGCTGAAACTTGAGGTTTTGCCAAAGATTTGGGAAGATTTCTAGAAAAAGCTTGATTAACGTTTTATTGCTGAAAATCTGTCTAAATGGGTACTTTGGCCTTCCAGTTCCTCACAACCACAGTTTGGTTTTAACTGCTTAGCCTACGTAGCTTTGTTTTTTTAATGAAGTTTATGAAATAAGCATGAATTGAGTGGATTAAAACACTATAAAGGTGAATGCACAAATTGCTGTAAGATTGCACTCAATTTTCAATAACTCAGAACAGGCTGTGTCCCGCACAATTAGGTGTACTGTTCGATATCCCCATTAATGACCTGAATAACAGAAAAGCATGGACATCCTCAAATGTGAAAATAATGAGCAAAGAGGGACTGAAAGCACTTGAGAGGGTTAGAATCTAAAACAATACATTGGAGAAATGATCTGAAGTTGGGAAGATGAAGCGCAGCATAGTCAAGTGCAAAAAGTGGTACGCTTGGAAAGAGGAACAAATCGAAAAAGGAAAAAGAACTGGGCAGCAGCACAGCAGAAAAGATGGTTGTAGGGAATCATAATCTAAACATGATATAACTGATGTTATGCTGTTGCCAGAAAGGCAGCTCCTATCCTGGAAAATGGACAGTAATTCTCCTCTCATCAGCACTTCTGAAGCTTGACAAGGGGTGTCATGTCCTGGTTTAAATGTTACATATCCACAGAGATGAAGACCCTCTGCTTGATGTTAAGAAAAGTGGCACTTACTTAGAAAATATTTTTTGTGGGGGATGACTGAAATGAAATGGGTTTGACTTAGCTTAGCAGACTGGTGGGAAGGCAGAAGAAAGGTGATATTGCAGAGGTTGTACAGAGGATAAGAAGGACAAGCAGCAGATTAGGATAATTTGCAGCAAAAGAGAAAGCTGGGCAAGAAAACCGTCTAGTTAGAACAACAGTTAATCAATGGAACAAATAACCAAGGGCACAAAATCTCCGTCACTGAAGGTTTTGAGAAATGTTTAAACCAGGTATTAATTGCTCCTTCAAAATGCGCCCTATAAAGGAAGCCTTGAGTTCCTAGCTCTTAAGTAGACTCCCAGAAGCGGGTAAGGGGAGTCCCAAGCAAGATGGCAGAGGAGATTGCAGGAGGTCTTACTCAAAATTACAATAGACTCCTGGGATATGAAGGACCCATGTTTAATTATATATGAAAGGATTTGATTCAGTTCTCCCTGTCAGGAGACTGTCTAATCACCACATGATATCTATAAGATGGCAGAAGATCTTTGTTAAAGACATCCCACTTTCAGTAAAATAATAAAATATGCATTAGCACAAGAGCTGAAGTCCAAAACAGGAGTTTCAGGAGTAAGAAACAGGCTCTGTTTGCTTCCTACACCAAAGGAGGGCTGCTCGAATGGAGGTGAAATCATGTTTCTCTTTTCTGTGTGTTGAGTGTGTCGGGGGTTGCTGCTATGCAYGATCTCTTGGTGCCCCAGGAGCATTGCACCACTAGTACACTTGTTGCATGAACATTCACAGACAGAGCATTTTTTAAAAATAAATAACTTTGGGGGGTTGTTTCCATAGGGTAATGCTCCAGTCCCTCAAACAGCATGGTTGGTTACTGCCCATATGGTGATGGGAGTCTCTGTTGTGAGGGTCCTTGCAGCAGCATCTTCAGCTGGACCTGGTGAGACTCCCCAAACCTCTGCTCACTTGTTATGATCCAGCTGGGCTGTGGTCCTGCATGACCGCTCCAGCACATGAATGGACTGTTTCTATTGATAGTATTAAATTAGGCCCAAAACATCTATCCTGACTGTGTAGAAAAGGCTGTGCTATGCGCCCATTTCTGCATCTGCAAGAACAGTTTCCACTATTTACAAGTATCTTAGCTACGTGCTGTCTGGTCAGTTCTGTAGCAGGAACTGCGTCCCTTAGACGGCCGGGTTCTCGGCCAGGTTAATCAATACATCTAACACATGAATAGTGCCTGTCAGTCCATCCAGGCACAGCAGGAGCTGCCCAGGGGAACCTCCAGGCCAGTCTGAAATCCCACCTGGAGGGCTCCTGCAGCAGTTGCCCGACAGCTTTGCTGTGCAGGGGCTGGAAGCTCAGGCAACCACCCTGTCACAAGGCAGTCTCTTGTCTTGGGTGGACCCCTTGTTTCATGCATGCAGAGACTAGCTGGAAGCTCTGGGACCAGGAATTAAGGGTGAAGTGTGCTGGGTGCACACCCAGGCACAGCCCTAATCCCCAGCTACACCACAGTAACAGCTGTAGGACAACTTGAGTTTCAACCTTAGATCTCACTTGTGGCTGAAATTCCATGGCTTTTGCCCCACACACATTCACAGAGCAAAGGGTACATGCTAAGCTCCAGAGTGGAGCCCTGTGTCTGCGGAGCATCCTCTGCACCAGTTATCACCTTATTAGTTTCCATGGCAGTGCTTTTCCTCTTTCCCAAAACAACGCATCCTCTATGCTTTTACTACTTGTCATCGTAGAACTGAAGCTCTTTGTTAAAAGCTTTGCTCGCTGGACAAATTTAGAAGCACATAAGCCTTATGATGAGATAGCAAATTAATAATGGCCTGCTTGCATCAGGCAGTAATAGAGATGTTGTAGTTTAAATGACCATTTCAGGGTTGGTAGATAAGACTTTTCATCTCCTGTATGTAAACTTCCTGACCCAACAATAATGGCCATCTGCAACAAGCACAAAGCCCTGCTTGTATTTAATACTGATACACATTTCCCAGACTGGGGAACTGTGCATTTTATTACATCCTTGAAGGTTCTTTCCCCGTGATTTTTCCTACATATTTAGTGTAGAGAACACAATAATGGTACAAAATTCAGTTCAAAGCGTTGCAGCTCCTGCTTTGCAACTCCACCAGCCTCATGAGACCTTTGATAGTTCCCTTTGATAATTCTCTTAGCAATACTTGTGAAATTAAGTTAAATGAATTTATTCAGCTGCACATGAAATGGTTACACATTGTGACTGGTAGTTTTAAAATAAATGGCCACACTGTATTTTGGAGGTTTTGATACAGAAAAAATAAGATGAAAGATATTCCAAGGGGAGGGAGAGAAGAAATGTGTCTATTATGTAAACAAATATAGAAATGTCTATTCCGAGGAGGTAACGATAGATTTTTGAGTCCATGATCACCCTCTTCTTCCAGTTCTTGGCTAGACACAGAGTAGAAGCTCTGAATGAAGGAAAGCGATTCACACTGAGAAAAATTCAGAGAATCAAAGATCAAGTAATGCTCTACTTTGGACATAAAATAAGCCATAGCTAATTTCTTTTTTTTTTTTTTTTTCCTAGTTAGACAGCAAGCTAAATAGTGGTATGACTTTCCTGGAATTAATTTTTCACTTACAAACACGGATCCAACTCCCCACCGCTACAGTGTGAACCTACTAAGAGTTTGAGGCCAGATATCACATCTCCGAGGACATCAGCGACAGCTCTTCTGAAGAGATAAAGCACCTAAAGGAATTAATTTCATATGCATCCACTGAGAAGTGCGGTGAGAAAAGGGTGTACGGCTAAGAACTTCTCAAACTGAAATATAGTAGGGCCAGGGATGGCCCATGGGGATGAAGTTCTGAGGATTTCAGTTTCTCTAACTATAAAAGCAGAATAATGGCACTGGTCTTCTCTGGAAAACATTTTGAGATAAAAAGGACCTGACAGCGTCGCAGGAGAAAAACCAGCTGGGAATCAGGAAGTTGCCATACTTAGTGGATAATCCGTCAGTATAAATATCCATTGACTGCTGAGAAGCTGTTTTTAAATAAATGGAAATAATGCATTTTTGCAGTATTTTAAGGAAAAAAATCTCCTTTTTACAGAACAGTCTTACTCTTTATATGAGCCTAGGGGATTTCTACAGCTTTCAGCATCACAGCATCTGAATGAAGGATTATATTTATAGTCATAAACACAAAGAGCCTCACAAACRCTATGCTGCTGCACACTCAGGACTTCACAGGCACAACCAGAAGAGAGCTCCAAAGCCCGCTGGAAATGACTATACTCATTCCAGCTACTTCGGTGGCCTCCAAATCAGACCAGAGGGGCACAGACTGCTTGAGTTGAAGCAGATCCCTCTTTTGCTATACCATTGTTTGACCCTCATGTTGAATCTATAGTGCTTTAGGCCTCACATGCAGCTACTAATAAAAAATTCTGTGTGTAGGACTTTTGTAATGTTATAGCGACAATGCATGACTGATAGATGCTTATAGTTCCAATAAGGATGGGCAGAGAAATRGGTTAACGACCTGCATGAAAGCACTTGAAGGAAATAATGTGCCTCCAGCCACACAGGCATCTGTCTTTCAACCCATCAGGGGTGGTCACAGCAGAAGGACTTGATGCTAGATAGACACAGAGACTAAAATGTTAGACTTTTTGTGCTTTATTCATTAGCAGTCTCTTTTGTGGATTTTCAGAGTATTTTGGATGCCAGGTTTAGATATCCAGCATCTTTTCTGCACATATAAAACTGCTAGATTTTCATAAGCTAGATTTTCATTTCAAAAATACCAGTGTTGATATTTACATAGCAGAAAAAAGCCATGTTGTTTTCCCCAGTTATCAGATTATGAGAGGGGAAGTAATTCCCCATGGGTAGCAACCAGATTTCCAGATTTAAGGAGGCTTTTGGCCACTTCATGCATGCAGGATACGTGCAGGAGATCCATGCACTCATGGCTGGGTGTCTAAATCAGCCTGAATTATTGCAAATGATTCCTAGCAGGAAGGGACCCAAATTCAGTATAGAGATTATTTGAACTCTGTTATGCTGGAGTAGATAGCCTGTCCCATCTCCCGCAGTTCCCACCTGCCTGCATTTGTGAGCTGTATCAACACCACTCTCTGTTACTTGCTTTGCCATATTTTGTCAAATGGCATTTCCTCTGTGCCTTTCTGTCTCATTATAGACCAAATTTTACTCTTACTGACAAAATGCTACTCACCTGACATCAGTGAAGTAACACCGGTGCAAGAGGAAACCGGCTGTGTTTATACTCACTCCGCTGCTGACTATTTAGACCTAGTAAAGGAACTTGGGAAAAGACTAGGCAGTCTATCAGCTATTAACTTATAGACTATTCCACACTTCATATGCCTTTTTTCTACTTTCAGAACTGTGTTGCTCAAAAAGTCTTGTCAAATTTTAGTGACTTTTATAGCTTGTGCTCATGCTGCCTGTATTACTTCACTGAGTATCGATTTCCAATCTCTTTTACATTCTTATAATTTTTACAATTATGATTGTCTTCTATCATCATCTGAAATAGCAAGATGTCAATTTTATTTTGTCCTAGTTGCTGCTAATGACTTATTGATGCAAGCAGTTGCTTTCCGTCTCTTATTGTCTTGGAGGTGTTTATGTATGGGTCTTTAATGCAGTATCAAGAGAAAAAATTCTTGGTAATAGCTAGACTCTGGTATAATTTTCTCGATTCTACTTCAGTACAGATCTACTGAATATCTCAGGAGATGGTGGATGTCAGAATAGTTATAATCACTAAGGACAAGCTTGTAAAGGTATGGAAGCACCTGAAAATGTACATAGCTGACTAATATGTACATAGCTGCCTAGGCATCTAAGCTAAATAGAAATCAGTGACAATGATCTGTGAAATAGATAGCAAATGAAAATAGGAAGTGTCAGAGGCACAAACAAGATACATGTTCTTTGTAGGCTTTTAATTCTAATACTTAAATGTATGGATAATAAAAAATGGGAATTACTGTCCCAACAGATAGCAAAGTAAGGACTATTTTTAAAACAAGACATTTCAGAATGATAGTAATTGGATTTGTGCGGGCAACACTTTTACCATCCTGCAAAAACTGATATTTCAGACATGTTTCATATTCTGTAAAGCAACAATAGAAAGTCTCTGAAACACTTTTTCCTGAATGACCAGACAGGTCCATTCCCTTAATGTGTTTGTGTTCATAACGAGTAAGCATGTCAATACTGAATGTGCTAAAAACGTGTTACGCAAGTAATGTATGCTACTCTACACTTACGACGTTCACTGGTGGAATTCAGTGTTAATAACAGCATTACAAATGAGACAAGCATAGAATGGGACCCAATTTCATGACCACACATGGCTCCTGTCATACTGCACAGCTCCACTCACTTTACAGAATTTTCATCAGATCAGATAAGGCAAGAACTGGGTCTGTGATGTCTAAGGCCATTTCTATTCAGGTCACTGACTTGGTGATTTGTAGAAGGCTGTTATCTTTCACAAAAGCAAGCTCCTCAGTAGCAGCTCTGCAGAAATTTCCACAGCTTCTCTCTACTTGCCCACAGTCTCGCTGCTGTTGCAATTAGCTGTGCCAGAGGTCCTGATTGAGGGACAAAGTCTTGGAAAGCTATGATCAGTCTTCTGGAGCACCCACTACATCACCGCAGAAAATCTCATTTAGGCTATCATAGGAGGAACAAATGCAGAAAATAACGCTTGGCTAGCCACGTGTACCAGGGAACATTTTGTATTCTTGTTCTAGACTGCAGAATAATCTGTCATAATTATCTTGATGAATGCAAAGATGACAGGTCAGATGATAGGACATGATTTTCTGCTCTTAAAAGGAAGAGTGTGTCTCCTGTTTCCATGACTGTAGTCTTTAGGGAGGAGCTATTTAGTGATATTTCATGTTATTGATATGGCACTGGCTTGGAAAACTGTTTCTAAATAGTTATCTGTGCTTCTAACAGTGTTAAAAGTAGACATTAAACAAGTTAAACTCAGTGAGTGGTTAAGAAAGAAAGTGGGGTTTTGGCACGCACAGTTAGCACTTCTTTTGTCAATTTTGTAAACTATTCAGTTTTACACCTATTTGGATTAGTCTCTGGAATTCAGCATCCCACAAAACACACCTTTAATGCAGAATTTGTATTTTAGTAAATTCCAGTCTCATTCTTAGTTTCTGGATGATATTTTTTTTTACTTTCGTATTTCATTAAATACAAATTCTGATAACAGCTGTTTTTTTCAAGTTATGTTTAATATTTTAATGCTGGTTTAAACAAGGACAGTAGTGGCATCTGTCAGAGAGACGCTGCCAATAAAATTCTGCGTATTCTGTGCAGCAGAGACTATAAAGAACATCTCTTACTATAATGTCATTCAGAAACATGGTTGTAAGACAGGCTCATATCTTCCTGTTTGCGCTCACCTTGAGATTTATCATAATGGAAGTTCATGTCGTAAGACAATTCAAGGCTCATTTTTTCTAAGCACCTCGTGCAAAATTGCATTGAGTGGCAGGAGAGAGTTGTTTTTAATAGTGCGAGAAACTGGAAGGTGAATTTTGGAAGCATTTCAAATATTCTGCCATTCAATATTGTCCCTTTCTGTCAGGCATATGGTAGATATTCCTGATTGAAACAGAAGGGCACAATCAAGTTCAGATTATTTTTAATGCAGTGATTGGTGCTTAAGCCAATTGTGTTAATAGAAGAACAGGACAGCTCTGAAAAAAAMCGTAATAATTTCTGGACTACAGCTGCTCACTGATATAAGTCTTCCATCGAAAAGGCACTGTTTAATCTCAGACAGTGGAAGGTAAAAAGAGAAAGTTGCCCTTTCATAGTCACCTTTGTTATAGACATAGCATCCACTGAATCATTCAGGGGGAGACTAGTACGGGCTAGCATTTGTATCAGTTGTTGAGTTCCTGACAAAGGCATACACATACATTTGTGTTCACATGTTCTGCCCTCCATTTCTGAATTCATCCTTTGTTATAACAAAGAATTCATGAGTCGGTCTCAGTTTGGGATAAAGACACCTAAAATTCGGTATCTGCAAGTAAATGTCCATATGTGAGCATGGTGCCTAAGCCACTGCTGTAGTCAGTACCCTCGATGGAGGTTAGGGCGACCCAGCTGCCAAACTGATGAGTGCTGAATCTCTCTACTGACTCTCTCTATGTCCCTCAATCCAGTAGTGAATAGAGTTCTACTCAATTAGCAAACATAGGTGTCCAGTGCCATTTGAGATGACCTAAGATATCTACACAGAGCTGGCAGATAGAGCACAAGACCTACAGGAGACCCATGCTCTTCTGGACTTGCAGCTGAAGGCCAAATGAGCATTTCAACAAATTCACAACGGCGTCTCGAAAAGCACCAGGCACCTATGTTTAGGCACCTGAATCAAGCCCTTACATTTAGACACCTCAATTTAGGTGTCTCAGTCCTGAGCTGAATGCCTGTACTGCATACAAAGGATTTTTGAATCTGAGTTACCTTTAATCACTGAAGAAGTCTGCAAGAATCACATGTTCCTCAGAGGGAGGTAGGGACTCCCTGTGTAGCACCAGATTACAGGGAGGATCTTTATGGATACTAAATCTTTCCATGTGGAAAGTACTGCTGTTAAACTTAACTGGCTAAGGAAATCCATTTACAGAACTGGCGAATTAGAGTGGCAGTATACAGTTTCATCTGCTCGTGCAAAGAGAGGATATTGACTGTTTCTGTTAAACCAGGGATTAGATAAAATATCAATGTCACAGTTATTTTAAGCAGCCTTAATAATTCTTAAAAAAATTAGATGAGTCAGTAAGTGGGAAAACAGGTTTCCAGACCACCTTTAGCAGAATACTGTTAGCATAATAATTAACAGCTAACAACCCACATATTCTTAGTGGATAAAGGTTTACTGGAGCAAGACAAATAAAAATAGGAAATGTCTATTCAAATTCCGAACAACCATGGGCTCCCTTTTCCCATAGGAACTGAGAGGTAATTAGCATATCTGAAAAGTGATTTTGATGGCCGCATATGGATTCAGGTACTTCAGCCTAAATTGAATATTTTGTTATCTTTAGTGGTTTCCATAAAATGTACTACATGGAAATAGAAGAAAGTCATGTCTGGGATTCCTGGAAGTGACAAGATAGATAATTACTCTGATAATAAACATTTTGGCAGTACAATTCAGTACTTAACCTCTGCTGGGTCATGGCTCAGATAGACAAGGARATGCACTGGATTTGTTGAATTGTTATACCATTCTTAATGCGTTAAGAGTCTCCCCATTTTTAGATTGATTTCTACTTTTGAGCTCTGTTGTAAATTTTGATAAGTCCCCAAAGACAGTGGAATCCCCAGTTTCAGCCTGGTTGTGGTTACAGACTTCACCCAGGCTCCTTTCTCCACCAGAGCTGAGAAGTTGCAGTCAACCAGCTCTCCATTGGCGTGGGTTGCTGAGGTTGTCTTGCCCCAAGTCAGAATTCATACTAGTGGCTTCAGCTTTCTCTATCAGCAAATGAAAGAAGACAGCAACTGCTTCCTTTACTTAACCTGTTGCTTCATTTTTTTTTCCCAAGAGCAGCCACAGCCTGAAGGAAGAGGTCATGGTGACCAATTCTCCCACACCTAGTGCAGGAAGAACGGCTGAAGGAAAGATCTCCCCACCCTTTCTTCCAAGGAGGTTTTTGTGATAGGAGCATTGAAACCAGTATCTCAACAGCCACCTGTCTCAGTGTACGAATGAATTTCCAGGAGAAATGGCCTCTCTCCTCTGAGCCTTCCATGCAAGCATATTTCTCCTTAATGTGTTGGTGAGCCAATGTGTGCATTTATGCAATAGGTACTTAAAGCACTGGGTTTGGTAAGTAGCAAATCTCCAGTGGGAGCCATGGTTGCTGCATGAATCAGGAAAAGCAAGGTCATGCAAAGCTCACTGCCTTCTCCTCCATCTCCAGAAGATGGAGAGTAGCCAAAGAGATGAAAACATGTTGTGTAGGAGTATGCAGCGCATTTTCGGGTGATKTTCAGAGGTCTTTTGGCCGTGGTGTGACTGATGTGAGCTTCATGCACCCACACTGTGGAGCTCTTTTGTTGTCTGAGGAACACTGTCTGCCCTCCATCATACATATCAAAGGAGACCTGGTGAGCCTGCTTCGTGCTCCTGCTTAGCTCTGATCCTTTCAATTGCAAGGATTTGAAACTTCAGTCATTTTCATAGGCCCAAGGGACAGACAAACTCGGTGCAGTTTTGACATCAGACCTGAGGAGGAGGGCTGCTTCTGGTGTGTGAGGGGGTGGTGAGCCATTTTAATTAAGTAGTCAGATGTATTCCTGTCTTCTTGAACCTGCACATTGACATTAGAAGAAAGAGTGTGTTAGAAGTATGCTTGAAAGGGAAAGCCAAGTTTTTAAAAACTCTCACAGAAAACAGTCCATAAGGAATTCTGAAAGTGAAAAAGTACTCAGAGGGAAACTGTAGGAAGGATTTGTGACCTGGAGAGAGGAAACCAAAGGAGATGAACTTACTTAGCCTTTGAAAGCTAAAGAATATTGCAGAATGGTTAAAAATATCTAAAAGAGAAAGATATCAGATAATAGCAAGATTTCTAAAGGAGTAGCAGGTCATTCCGTAACAACAATATCGAACGGCTGGAGGCTGAATTTCGAAAAGAAATTGAAGAATTAATTAAACTGCCAGTTAAAATAATTGAGAACAGAGTAATTCCATTTGTTTTCTAAATAAATGACTTTGCAACCAAAAAGTTTTCTCTGTGGAAATTTTAATGTTTTCTACCAAAATCGTCTAATACTCCAAGTACTCAATTTTCAGCCAAGGCTGATTTTCACTGCAAATATGCTGTTCAATGCCTTTGTGGTTCTACTTACTACCATGTTGCTTTGTTGTTATGAAGATTACGTCTCACATTATGCTCCTTTGCAAAAAGGTCTCAAGATGTATAAAGCGTCTCAATAAAAAGGGAGAGACTAGTTTAATAAGAAAGATATAAATTAAGCAGATTTGATTATAAAGAGTTCGAGCAAATCACAAGTCCTGTACTGGGAGCTGTTTTCAGAAGCATTCTGAGAAGAAATCGCACTGATTTCAGGATTCAAAATAATTAAAGGGGAGGGAAACATTTTCTAAACACGTGTAGTTGGTACATGCTATGATTAAGTACTTGTTGCTCAGACCCTTCTTAATCAAAACCAGTTATCTTTTTAAAATACACACTTCAGTTAAGAAGTATTTTCATATATATGAAAATTCTGGTTGAAACTATAACCATGTTCTTGAAAACTAGGCGAGTAGTCCATCTGGCCTTCCTTTAATTAAGCTATAAAAATATTGGAAAATTGTAGAGCCTAAGAAGTAGAAAACTATTGCAGAACTGACTGGATTTTTTTATCTACTTATCCATGCCAACTTTTCTGTCAAATATGCTTCAGTGAATATAATAAACAGATTTTTTATGTTTGATGATATTTCAGAAAGGCAGAAACAAAAAGAGTGTGAAGACAGGTCAGTTGAACTTTATGAAGTATAGGACAATTTGCAAAACAAAAAAGAAAAAAAGATAAAAAAAGAGATAAAGAAAATAAAAAGAAAACTGCCAAAGAGAGAAGATACCAGTTACATGGAAATGTGCTTAGGTCTTACTTTGTACTCTGCTGAAATTCCTTCCTTTGCACTATTTAGGTGCCTTCTTTGACTTAGTTCCTAGTAATGCTCTAGGGAAAAGTTACACAGATGGCAGAAATTTTCTACAAGAAGAATTTACTGGCATTCCTCCCATTAATAGATGGGAATGTAATATTCATTAAAAAGATTCCAAACTTCAGTCATCCCCTAATGATCATGCAAATTCCCTCACCAATGCATAATAGAACAAAAGAGATCTCTGCATTAAGAATTACTTCTACCACTTTCTATGGCATTTCATTAAAATGTCTTATTTCAAACAACCTTTTGCAGAAGGTACTTATCAGCTTTGCTTATGGGACACATTGGAATAAGGGGGAAATGGCAGATGCTTCCCGGCAGTTCTGTTTTGTTTTGCTTGGTTTGGCCAGACTTGGATGTGCCAAAGGTAAAATTCGACATAAAAGCTTTATGCTTGGTGTTGATTTTTATTGCTGCAATACAAACAAAACATCAGGACCATTAATCCCTCCATGATGTGGGAGGATTTTGTGAAAATCTTTGCAGACCCAACAACAAGAAACAAGCAATAAGAAACTCTGTGCTACTCATGCCCACCCTCTCGCTTGAGTGATGACAGGAAGGTATCTGTGAGTGGGGTGCTGGTTGATAGTGATTTCTCTGTCTTTAGGTTGCTTTACATAATATTTTCACTCTCAATAGTATCGATCCCTCAAAAAAAAAAATATCAGGGATTATTTGCATCACAAGCCCTGTCATCTGCCCAGAGTTATGGACAGTCGTGAGAAAAAACTGCAGTGAGTTACACTCAAGAAGTAAATGTTGACAGGGAGATTTTCAAGTCAGAGTTAAGCTGTGAATCTGGGCTGCCAGCAGGAGGGAAGGGTAAGAAGGATGGACATCCTAAATTTAGTCCAATTTAGGTTCCTGCTCTGAATTGCTCTCAGGATGCTCTTTCCCTTGATTACCTGGGAAGTCCGCAGACTAACCTTCTAACTTAGATAAGGTGTCTTAAAACTCCTCACATTGACCAAGACCTCTTCTTTCAAGCACATTTCAGCTATTACATGCCTGGAATAGCTGTGGGAAGATCATATATGATTGCTGCTTCCTTCTGCTAGAAAAACATAAAATTTAATTCACTATGAAATAAGACCATGTGCTTAAATGACTGTGAAGCTGTTCAAGCTTTGTGAGCTCTGAAAAACCATGAAATGCCTGAGGAGATTAGCAAAACACCAGGCCCCTGATGGTGCATCCTTCTGGTCAGCGTATCATGCTCAGGAGTTAGGAGAGCATCACTCGGGTCATGTCACACTGGGAATGACGCACCGCTTAGACAGGGCTGATCTGATTGCTGTAAGAAGGTGTCTAGAGCAGTTCAGTGAACAGCAATAATATTTTTTAGGTGAGAAATGCAATGTAAACCCCTTGACSGCGGTGTGCTTATTCGCCTTTGAGTTTAAAAATTTCATTTTCTCTTTGTCTGTAACAGCACGCTGGAAAATAACAAGGCAAGGCTCTGGACTCATCTCAGGTGAGGTTCATTTATCAGGTACAAGTTGCTCTAAAAACAATTCAACTTCTACATAACAGAGAGTCAGTAAGCATTAGATTTTTTGCTACATTTCTGCCAAAGTCTGTGAGTACAAGAACATTTCAATATCTGGGTTTTTCTTTATCTGATGACGACATTATTCAAAAGGGAGTGGGGTTGAAGCGAGGAATACAAAGTCATGCTTGAGTAACTTTAATCATTAATAACTTGCTCATTTATAATTGGCTAAAAATCCTCCCAGGTTTCAGTTGTTAGTTCAATGGATTAACAACACAAGGACACTGACCTGTTGTGTCTTTGCAGGAGGAACTTGCTGAGTGGAGATAAAGGAGCAATGAGCTCATTATGCATCCTGGGCAGGGGAGGATCAATCCTACTTCAGAGAGGGAAGACGGAGAGCAGCAAACATGGTAGAATTAATGGAAAAGCTTTTTTTTTTTTTTGTGCTATGCTTTCTTTAAAATGTGAAAAAAAGAGGGCTCTGTGTTAGGTCTGAAAGCAGGACTAGGTGTAAAACCAGCTTGTACCATTTTAACAGAAAAACATCACTCTAAGAATTATTTTGGCTTGTCAAAAATGTCAGGCAGAAAAGAGGGCACAACTGAACAAGCAATGGATTTAAACCATAGCGGATTTGGGAAAAGAAAAGATCACTGCAAGCGTTCTCCAAGAAAGGAGATGCTTTGCTGAGCAAATTATTTACTCCGTTCCTGGTTTCCACAAGCAATAAAAGAAATCTGATTTTCACCATCTTCTTTCTGCAGTTTAGATAAGTGACAGATTGTGGCAAGGTGTTTGCTGTGGGGCACCAACACAGCTCTTGTGGATCAGCACACTCCTGTTCTCTGGACCATAAGCTAAAGTTGAGCAAACAGATTGCACTAACCCTGGCTTTACCGCTGCAGGGCTCAGAGAAGTCAGGCTGGTTACTGACTTCCATCAGCTAGGGTCCTGGCCCAGAGATTAATGACCCTACAAAAAATTAAGATAGAGAAAGAGTTTGACCAAAGCTCTGCAACTCTAACCCAGTTAGACTGCTGACAATTTTCACTATTCCTATTGGCAGGATCAGACTCCTTAAGCTAGAGCCAGATGATGGATCAGTTCTTCAACTGGAAAATGCAGTTGTATTAAATTTTGAGAGTACAATTTGATTGCATTTTTCAAAGGGAAAAAGTCCAGCTGGCTTGTTCTGACAGTGTCAAAATGCTTTTTGTATTTATGTTCCAATTTTATTCAATACATGAGATATTGTGCATTGTAGGAAATGTTTTTTTCTAATACATGACATTATCACAATGGAAAGATTTTGTTGTTTTGACTCAAACTATCTGAACTTTTACTGAATGGGAAGTTTCACCATGCTGGCTCTAAGTTTTTGTTTAGAATTGAGAATAATGCCAGGAAAGTCACTATTTCCTAAAGAACAACAACAAAAACACTACTTTCAGTCCAGGTCTACCACCAACAATGATTGGAGAGAAACTGGGGAGAAATGGAAAAGATTTGGAAAAAGGAGGCAACGCTCTCAAAGCAACAATATTTATGACATGTTTTTATTAGTATTATAGCTCATTTTGCTCTGTCAGAAGTTAGGTTGATAATTTACTGGAAAGTTGCTCCCTAGTAATGAATAAATTTTCTTATCTAGCATATACAGATGTTTTCATCCCTATTGCCTATTTTAGGGTTTATACCTTGACCTACTCTCATACCTGAGCAGTGCCCATACAAAGCAAGCCTCAAAGTGAATTCCCTACTGGAATTCAATTTTGGTACTTTGTCCATCAGGGTTGCTGGTACCACAGCAGTAGTAGTGTTCTGCCCTGACTTTGGCATCCAAAAGTTATACGGCTGAGTCTAACCTCATCAGACTGAGCATCATTGTCACGGGAGATAAACAGGCACAAAGGATCTACCAAAGGCAGACATTTACCACTGACTTCCATTTCATCAGGAAGATTAAGGTAAGTAAATACCAATCATCTGTGATACAAAAAACTTCTGAAATGTATCATTTTCTTGAGGAAAGTACAAACAGCTTCAGTTTTAAGCAAATCCAGAACTGTTTTCAGGGCAATGTTTGGCTGAAGGCTCCCAAACGGTGTCATTGAATGTCACCCTGAAGATAGGTTTTACCTGGGTGCACAGCAAAGTTCCTTCCTCTAAGGAAGGAAACTATGTCGACTTACAAAAGACTGGCATTTTGCACAACAGAATTAATATAATGCCATCACTTACAGGCTGTTACCATAAAGGGCTGTGAAGTTATTATCTGACATGCAAAGATGCTACTGGACTGGGTTTCCCTAAGTCTATAAACTAGACCCCCAGACAGCTTCAAAGCTCTAGGTTCAGCACTTGTACCTTTTTTACTAGATACAACACGATTACACAGCTCTGGCCTTCTACTGAATCAGAGACTCTCCTGAGAAAGATTTACATGAGGACAGACTGCTTGCACACGTCCACCACATACGGATTTCTTCTGCTTTCTATATTGCTGTTACTCATAACATACCTTACACAACACTCGCTTTAGCTAGTTTGATGCAAAGACAGTTTTACACTTGTTCTTGTACGACCTACAGTTTAACCACAACTCACAATTTTCAATACTTAAAGGGAGCTTATAAGAAAGATGGGGACAGGCTTTTTAATAGGGCCTGTAGTGATAGGACAAGGGGTAATGGTTTTAAACTAAAAGAGGGTAGATTCAGAATAGAAATAAGGAAGAAATTTTTTACAGTGAGGGTGGTGAAACACTGGAACAGGTTGCCCAGAGAGGTGGTAGATGCCCCATCCCTGGAAACATTCAAGGTCAGGTTGGACGGGGCTCTGAGCAACCTGATCCAGTTGAAGATGTCCCTGCTCATTGCAGGGAGGTTGTACTAGATGACCTTTAAAGGTCCCTTCCAACCCAAAGTATTCTATGATTCTATGAATTTACCTGAATCCTGCTTTTCCCCCATTTATATCACTACACTTCAAAACATTTAGCTAAGGAAATAATAGTTTTTCAGGAAACAGAAGCATATAAAAACCACAGTGAGACAGTCACGACCACCCAGGCGGGAAGTGGCAGAGTCTAGCTTGTCCCAGGCCTGCGTGCAGTTGTCCAAGCAATGCTGTATCCAGTATTTATCTGACTGCTATTCAGAGCTTTTCATAAAAATTAAAAGAAAAACAAATACCGGAGGGTGAAACATGAGCTGAAAGCTGTGAGGCTGCTGGAGATGGTCAGAACTGACTGATTTTCTACAGCACAAGGAGGACCTATATTGCTTCTGTGGGACAGCAGCTAAAAGGGGCTGAATGGCAGCCAATGAACTTTCTCTCAAATATATTTGCCATGCGAGCGTATAACATGGCCTTGCCCCTGGTGCATATCTTGTAGCTGTATTTCTAGCTATGATTTGCAGCCAGTCCATTTTTTACTTGTGTAAGAACAGCAGAATGATGAATATTTCCAAGTGTGTGTCACACCAAGAAGAAACAAATGTATATTTATATTTGTCTTGCTTTGTATTTATGGATAAAAGTCCTAGGGACCTTCCTCTGTAACAGACAGCTGCAGGTATACACAGGAACCCGGCAGAGAAGAAGATGTTTTCCTAATTTTGAAGGTGTGCTGTAACAGCATCTGTTTCATTGCAGGGCAGTGACGCTGTGGCAATGAGTGTGTCCCACTGGTATGCAGTGACAGAGATGCTCAGGAAAATGAGGAATTGCATCCCAACAGCATTTAGGGACTTTCAGAAGTGTTTGCACTGATCAGACACTGCTGATCAGGAGATATCAGCCTACAGGAGTCCATAGCCAACAGGTCATATTTCACATAAATTATTTTCAGCCTTCCTCCAGCCCTGTCAAAGCAAGGAGGAATAGAAAGGATGGAATTACACATGACCTTAATAAAGTTTGATTTTGGCTGGGGAAAGCCATTGTGAGCGGTAATAAGGGCTGAGGTCGGAAAGCCCCCTGTAAGCTCCAGGGACAGGATTTTCAGGGGCAGAGCCGCAGCTCACYGCATTGCAGAGGCTCCAGGCAGCCTTCACCTGCCCGTGCCGCTCCGAGGGCTCTCCAGCTCTGTTCAGATGATTTCCCTGTGCTGTTTAATTATGAGATCTTTCTGGCTCCTTATGCACTCCCACACTGGGGGTTCATTATCTGAGCCCTCCATTTCCCCAAATTCTCTGCTCTGAGTCGTCCCATACAAAACACACACTAAACATTCGCAGTCGCACCAGAGCTCTTTTTATACTCGAGCCAACAAGCACCCTATAAAAAAGTCACTTATAAATACAGCACACACGAAATCTAGTTATAACTGGGAAGTTGTGAAATAGGCTTAGTATGAAGGGAAAGGAAAGGAACTGATTTTATGAGTACATTAGCAGGGAGAAACACCAAACAAGGAAACCTCCGCAGCAGTGACATTTGGAGCCTAAATCAAGATGACATCCACAAAGAGACAACAGAGAGATCTTGCTGTTCCTGTGATTGCTGCGACTGCTATTAGGACTCCTGCCATTCAGCAAAGCAACTGCTGTTGTCTTTGGGAGCACCAATTCAGGATCCGCTTCAGTGGCTGTAATTTAATAGTAAAGGCATCAGAGGTTGAAACCGGGGACTTGGCAGGCATGCCTGGGAGAAGAGGGCTTTTTGTGTTTGAATCACTAAACCTTCAAATTCCTGCCGCAGCTCTGCTTCCCTCAGTCTTTTTTTTCCAGGAGATGTACAGCCTCAGCGTGTCAAAAATGAGAAGCATGGATAACCAGACAGTGTTAAAATCACAGAGGTTTATACTGAGCTGCAAAGCCAATTTGAGAAAATTGGGGACCTGGAAGAAGCAGAGCCCTCCCTTCTGCCCTTTCCACGGATACTCCTGTCGAGCCAGACCCTGGACTGCAGGCTGTGCACTCACAAGCCCAATTACAGATTCAAGCAGCAAACTTCAGGCTTCGGCAGTTTGCTGAAACTCACAGCCTCTTATCCAGGGCTCACGGAGATGATGTGCCTCCGCTGAGTTACAGCCTCTTTGCATTCCCCAAACCCACGGCGAGCAGGAGCCAGTGCGGGTCAGCTCCACCAACAAAGCATGAGGCTGTGCAGAGCTAGAGGCAAGCCTTTAGCACCTGAGAGGGACCTATCCAGACTGCAGTACACTGCCAACAGGAGCTGAGAGAGCCATGCAGGCTCCAAATGAGCTGCCATCGGTCTGGATGCTGTATAGGTCACTACTAAATGCCACACGGACAGCAGCAGCAATCTCTTCTTCATCATCCCCTAATTCACATCTGAATTTGACATATTTTGTATTGGGCATATTTTCATTCTATCCAGGCTGCCACTCTGTCCACCTGTTTTTCCTTGATGACCCAGCTTTGAGCGTAATTTTCATTTGCCTGTGGACTCTTTGCGTCACCCATGGACCCGTGGCAGCTTGGCCAACCGCTGAGCCCACAGCAAAGCCCAGTGCAGTGAGCTCTGCCTGGTCCCAGGGAACATCGCCCTCTTGTACTCATGCTTTTCCAGTTGTCGTTTAAATAAAAGCTCTGGCAAGCCGAGAAAGCACTAGTGCTGCAGAGCCTTCCCAGGGCTCCTTTGTCAGGCTGACAGTCATGATGCAAATAATACATTTTCAAAAAGACAGCGTATCCTGTTGCTGTTTCGCATATGTTAGGATGATGTGTTTTGCTGGCATGAGAAGTGAGATCAAGCCTTAGTACTTAGATATGATGCCTATGGTAGTTTTAAGCGCCAAACTGAATGCAGGATGTGACCATAGCTGAGAGAGGTCACGGTGCTGAGTTTCACCCCGCAGCGTAGGGGAGAAAATTCTCCATTCCTATTGACAACCACATGAATAAATAAATAGATCTGCTGATGGTGAATTTTGCTTTCATGGAGTTAAATCCTTATGATAAAGGTGGGGAAAGGGAGAGGCTTGAGTGCCCATGTCCATGTAAGCATCAAGTCTGTCCCAGAGTACCTGCTGTGGGGGCAGGAGCGGGGCCAGGCTGGCCTCCAGCAGTGCTGGCCAGGGCCTTGGGCAGGGACCAGCTGATGAAGGACAGGGATAATGTCTTTAGCCAGAACTGTTTTGTTCCCTGTAAACAACTTGTGGAGACTCAGTGAGAGTCAAACCCGGGAAGTCACACCTGCTTCTCCCACATACCCATCACTCTGCTATGGCCATCCCAGGGTTTCGGCTATTTCCTATATCCTCTTTATTGTCTTCATCATTCATATTAAACATTTCTGGTAGAAAAATATTTTTTAAGAACTCACATTTTCCAAAGAACCCAGTCTTCTCTGAAAAAAAACCACCAAAATTAGCTCTCTGACTACTGCTACTATATAAACAAACAACACAAATGCATCCCCCCTTTCTCCCAGTTTTCTTCCTGTGTGATCCACAGAGAGGAGGCAGAGTTCTGCAGACAGGACCTGCTATTCCATTTATACAACCTTTAAAACAAAAATTAAATACCTTCTGCAAGGGCTGATGCTGTACCATACTCCGCTGAGCTTTAGGGAAAAGAAAACACAAGTGACTTTGAGCACCGCTGCAACTGTAACTGATATTCTATTTGAATTAAACATTTCATTTACTCTGTCACAGTGACTGTGACCTTTTCAACTGCAGTTTGGCTCTAAATGACTGATGTTCTTCACATTACACACACGAGGTGCAACAGACTTGTTCTGTCAAAGAATGAAAATAGCTCTGCGGGTATTTTGCCTCCCTGTTTTGCAGAGATATAACAGTGAATGCAATAAAAAGTAATGGTGTGGAAGAGATCATGCTGCTGCTTTCCAAGGGTCATGTCTATATAGCTGGTGAGGAGCCCTGGCATTTCCACCGTTTACTGAATTAAAAAACAGTGATGGGCAGCAGCCACTGTGGAATCTGAAAATGTGCTGCATAGGTCCCGTGTCTTCAGAGTCAGCGTGACCTCTGCAGGAAACTCAGGTTGTACTCCTGGGGGTGAGCTTCCACAATAGAAGTGCTCTGGGTTGGGTGGGCTCTTGAAACCCTTGGTTTTCTTCATTGTCCAGAGACTGTTACTTACAGGTGGCTTGGAATTGTATTACAGGGAGAACGGCCCACCCGTCCCCCGGCTCCCAGCCACGCGCAGCCCCCCATCAGAAGGGTCCATTGCCAGAGCTCAGAGGGAGTGTAAAGATGCTTGCCCACCCTCTACATAGCTGATCCCAGTGATTTTATTTCTCTCCTCTCAGAGAACCGAGGCGTCTTCCTCCAGAAAAGAGAAAGAGCACAACTTTTTGAAGTATCTCTGCATTAGTGAGCCCCAGGGGTAATTAGGCTGGTTGGAACAATAATAAAATCCACTTTCATATTTCACTTTTCTTATTTTTCAGATTATCTCCTTTCCAAAGCACTTTAAGGAGAGAAGCAAGGCCTCTCTCGGGATGCCGTATGTCCCTGCGGCACAGGGAGAGGTGCTACTGGATGCCTCAGGAAGACACACACAGCCCGGAGCGCGTGGGAGAAAAGACCTGGCAGCTGGAAGAAAGGGCACAAAAGCTGTCACTGGCTGGTTTCTCCAGGATGCCACAGGGTCACCTGTGGTCACCTGTGGCATGTCTTTGATCACAGACAGCAAAAAGCAGAGCTGAATGCAGCTGGATGGCTTGGGGCTGGGATTCAACACAGGAGAGGAGATAATGTGGAGGCAGAAACGGCTGAGTAGGAATGAGAAGGGACAATACAATCTCTTGTAGTAGCTCTGCTGGCTTTAAGTGCTTGTTGAACTATAGCCTGATTTTAACACACAGAGATAGGCCAGAGATCGATCTGCTGTTCAGGAATGAATGGCCTGAGAGTGTGCACAGACCAGTGCCAGGTGTGCATGGAGTCCTAATCAGCAACAGAAAGGTTCTTTATGGTACTTTGCAACTTCGTGAAATCCCAGCTTGACCCAGGAGAAAAGATCACTTCTGACAAGAGACCGCTCACTTTTCCAGTCAAGGGCTGCTGCAGTTTCTGCAAAATGAACCAACTGGAGAACACTATCTGAAGAACAAGGGTCAGGAAACAGAAATCATTGGGGAAGGTACACCTGATGTGATGTGCACAGCTAATTCAGTCTCAGTGCAGACAGTATCATCCCATGGGTGTTCACTGAGCATCAAAAGGCTTGGCTATAATAGTCGTGGGACTCTGTACTTGCGTGGATAAGCTGGAGAGATGAGAAACTGATGGGGGGTAGTTCACCGAGACCCCACAGAGGAACACAAACAGGACACCGAAGCAGCCAAGAGAATGGGGAGGCCGAAGGCAGCCTTCCCCTATAAGACTGGAGGCGAAAGCCAGAAGTCTCTGAACAGACGTCAAAGTCCAGTCATTAGATAGCCACAGAAATAATAACTAAAGGAAGTACACTAAGCTGAATTATGACATGGGCCATAATATATAGCTTCATACTCTAGAAAGCAGTGGAAAGAAAATTGAGGAAACCCAGGAGTAGAGAACTCACACGGTCACATAGCAGGTTGGCATTAGAGGGTACAAACAGGATCCAGTGAACCTAACATGGGCCCCAGCCTGTACTTTGTGAGATTAGTCCTTTTTAATGGACTTAATGGACTAGTCCTTTGAAGCAAGCACCCAAATTCCTCATTACACATGGGGCAAAGGATGTTCTTTCACAGGTTTCCAAAGGGAGATCCAATCTACCTAACATACGTACCTAAATTCATAACGCACTTAGCTAATTGCTCATAACTGACACAAACTCACAGCTACCATGGCTGTTGGCTCCAGAAGGTCAGCAAAGGCTTGTACCAACACTGACAGTGATCTAGGGTTGGAGAGCAGCAACCCATACCGCAAAGGTGATCGCTGATGGCCAAGGCAAATCCCATCAGTGGGTAGAAGGCTTTTAGTGGTCAGCTCTCCTTTCTCACATTTATTTGTGTTAGCACTGTGCACAGAGGATGCCCACACACAGTTAATTCACCTGCATACTCTGACTGGAAAAACTTTATATGCTAGAGGTGAATAATGTTTTATATTAAAGCACAGAGTGTGAGGCGAGAGCCAGGCTTACCTCCCACACACTTATCTTGTGATATCAATATATGTGACTCACCCTTCAGCTGCTCCTATAAGAAACCAAGCGATATTTCATACAAAACCTATCCAGAGACTTATTTGTCTTCAGAAAAAAATGTTATCCCATGCCTCCTTCCCATTGTTTTTCTTTTAAATCAAGCTTTATCTCAAAGTAATGCATTCTGTCCAAAGCTTTTCACACAGTCCTAAATACCATACAGGTATGTGGATTCAGCGAACACTTATTCTTTGTGCTTTCCTATCCATTTCCTTTCTTTATTTGCAGAAGCAGTTTTCTGTTAGGAAAGACAGGGATAGGTAACTATATCCATAACCCTTCTTCTGTGCTTTGCAAGACTTTCCATCCTTATTCTTGTTTCTTCACAACTGTGAAGAGAACATTCTGTACCCTGTTTGTAGCTCTCGCTGGTCTCCTGCTGTTTTCCAATATTGTGGGTGTTGTTTTGCTTCCCAGGAAAGAAAAAAAAAATGTTTTTCTTACTTTATCACCATTATCGTAAAAACTGCCAGGAACTCCTTTGTGGACTGTAAAATCTACAGCTTGTAGATGTGCAGTCAGAACTTGCAACGGTAAGTTATAAGGTGATTATCCATAGCAATTGTGAGCTTGTTTCAGAGTCCAGTTATTAGGCAAGCAGACTGTTTATTTTGTGCATATTTGCAGCATTTTGTTAGGTTTTGCCAGTAGATAATTGCTGCTGATTAGTACTCTGTTATCGTGTCTAAAGAAAGACCATGTGTGGGCCACTTGCCATGGATACACTGATTGTCATAAAAAAACTCAGCATGGGTTTCAGTTATTTATCACTGTTTTCCCATATTTAGAGGAGATGAGATCGCTTTTGACAAATGAGGGCTCTCTTACGGCTAAAAGATAATTCAGTATTTCTCCAGCTATATTTAAGTTAGTTAGCCCTATTGCACATGTCAATTATGCTCTCAAATTTTAGACTTTGTCATCACAGTTAGCATTTTGCCTGGCACTTTGCAGAACTACAGGGGATCAAGATCCCTGATCCAAAGAAACTTCCAATCCAAGAGCTAAAATGGAAGCAACCAAACAGCATGACACTGGTACGTGGGGCAGACTTATCGGTCACCCTCATATTGCAAGGTGAGATTGCAGGAGATGAGGAGTTCTTGGGCATGTGGAAGCTCATGGGTTTGGACTGCTGAGAGCACAAGAGGATGCACGCGTGAAAGGCTGCATGATGCTCTGAGCGGAGAGCGAGCAGGGCGAGTGCTTCCAATGTCAACAACAGTTTGCCTGTCGGACCRGGCTGTGGACCCGTGCCGGTGCTGCTGGCCTGACGGGGAGATGTCCTGGCTGAGTGAGCGCACTGGGGAGGTGATGCCTGGAAGCGGTGCTGAGCCAGTCACTGCCGTAGCAGCACACACCTCACGGGAGCGCGGGCCTGCTGGCCTGCTCGGTGGCGGTCTGAAACGCACAGCCTCCCTCCTTAAACCAAAGGAAGCTTAATAGCATAAACCACCGGGTGAAGATTTTTAAGTCAGTGGGATTTGGCACCCGAGACATTGCTGGGGTTACTAAAAAGGCACAGAGAAATAAAACAACCCTCACAAGACTGCCACGGCACTATGCAGCTCAGATTCGGCTGAAGAAGACCTGTTTCCCTTCCACCAGCCTTTAGCCATTAGCTCACACTTCCACCATCTCCTCACTGTCTTGGCCGCTAAACCATGCTTAGGAGACGCAGCCTGCCAAATAAGGAGCCGTGCCGAAGCTAGAAGTGAACAAAGGAGGAGCGAGCAGTGGGGATACCCACAGCGAATCACTCGTTACTGTCTCTCTAATTTTCTGTGTGCCGTACCCCGAGGCCCGGCCCGCCTGGGCTGGGCAGCGCGAGGTGGCAGCACCCGCCCGCCTCACGCCGCTGCCRCTCGTTTCCTGACGGCGGTCTCCACCTCATTGTCCAGCCACTCTGCGAAAATCGATGCTCAGATAAAGAGGGAAGAAAAAGGCCTTTTTTACTCCGTCTCGGTATTTAACTGCTCTGTTCACTGGGAATAAAGCTGGGGTCGTATTCCAAGCTCGGTTAGAGCTCTGCTCAAGTCAGTAATGTCACTTAAACGTGACATAGTTAGATATCGAATTAAAATCCCATTCAGGAAAGCTGTTCAGCTTCAAAACGCAGCTATCAGGGGGACTTGCCGCTTGTCAAATACTTGTCAAGGTAAATGTGACTAAAACTCAAGGATGTGTTTCTGATGTGAGAGCACGGAAAGCATCGCCGCTCCTAGGGAAGGCAGCAAGGAGAGCTGCGCTGCAGAAGCTGATCCTACCCCAGTGCCATCTTTCTTGTGCCTGCTGGGAAGGTACTGCTGGTTTAATCTTCTGATGTAAATTCTATTTTTTTAATTATTCTGATTTAATTGCCATGTCAGAGGAGACCCACATCCACCGACTTCAGTGGAATTCAGTCCCTGTTTTTATACCACTGTCCAATTGCAATATTGCATTTCATTGAGGAACACTTTTCTAATCGGAAGGGCATGTGAAAATATATTGTATTCTACAGCTATTTCCAGCACAAACAACTCAACTGTCTTGTAGAGTTTGAATAAATCTTTAGATCAAGTTCACCTCCTGAATGACCCATAGATCAGTGCTGAGCTCTGCTGTGGTGTTCCATTATTTATTCATGATGTTTGCTCTATTCTTATGATAAAAGAAAGATTTAAAGAGCCATTATGGTGTTTATGGAAGTGTTAACCAATTAAAAGCTCAAGGTTGCATGCTATATCTTCTGAACAACAAAATAAAAAAAAAATCAGGAGAATGATTGATACAGTTAATATATTTATTGGCATTAGTACATTCTCTTTTATTGCTGGGATCAGGGTGACATCATTCATCATAAAGACAGCATAATTGTCTTTGAATGTTATAAAAGGTGAAATTCATTCTCCTGGAAATTAAAGAGAACATTGTAAAGCTTCAGTAAAAAAAGGGGACTGAATGATACAGATGATAAAATGTACTGGCTTTAAATTTCTGTCCATAAACCTGGAATAAAGCTACTGAGAATTAGTCCGAGATGAAGATTGTAATGCAATAACCTGAAATTAGTTTAGGCATTCCTCTAATCTCATTTTTCATGGTGTAGGACTATTCATCATAAAATCTGTTTTCCTTCATTGGCAGTATTTCAGCTGTCTACTCACTGAATGAAAACAGTAAAGGAGGAGTGAAGACACCAAATGATTTCATGTTATTTGTTCTGGCAGAATTAGCTCACTGTCAGCAAAGCAAAGCAGACGGAGCAGCATCTTCTACCTGGTCTTTGCTCCCTGTGCTCAGAACCTCTTTGATCCCTTACTCCCCTTTTCATATGCAAGTTGGGGTTTAGGAAAAGGCCTTGACACCCTGATAACGTGTCACTCTCATGGGATTTTAACTTTGCTTAGATTTTGCTTTTATCTCCCTGGGTAATTTCTTATCTACAAAGAGACTCTGAAGACCTCTATGCTATTCCTTTGAAGACCAGCTCTGACACTCTTGCCTGCATCAGGTAAATCTCACCCTGTGAGTCTGGACTGGGTCTGCCTAAGAAATGGGATGCAAAATGAGAGAGAGGACAGGGAAAAAAAAGGCTGAAGCTTCTTACTCAGGGCTCTACGTGCTGCACTAAAGCTATGTGTTCATCCTTGCCTCAGCAAACCTTTCCAGACCTGTCTCATGCTTTCACCTTGTTTGCTGTGGGAGTGCCTTTCAAACAAGTTACCCATGGGGAAGGAACTTGCCATTGCAAGATAGCCAGCATCATTTTTCATGTTATAAATCAAGGTGGACATTCCTAGTGACTTAGAAGAACTAGCCTTCTGAATTATGCAATAGCTGTATATGCCTGGCTTAATCCAAGTATGTTTAAAATTAGCCTTTAATCTTACACAAGCCCCAGTGCTCCTGAAAATGAAATTGTCAGTGCAAACCAGACCAACTAAGCAGTATCAATTAACACCAGAAGAAAAACACAAAGGATTCTCTTTGATCATTGCTAGAAGACATTTTGTGCTTACCTTTAATTTGCTCTCCTGATTTGAAAGAGCAAGTTCAGGTTATAGCCCTTTGTTAGAATAATAATAAAAACAATCCAGTCTGCGCATATACGTTGTTTAGCTAAAGGACAGTAATTATGTGCATATGTTAAGGGACTAATTGAGGTTAAACCTGCAAGGGAGCATCCCTTAGATTTTTCAGGAGGCAAAAATTCCTATTAAACATGACAGTGTCAACCCAAATCTGCCCTTTTCATTGTTTTCTCTTTCTTCATAGGTATTAAGAGAATCTTTAAGTCTACTTCTGAGTTCTGCTGTCAAAAGGTACAGCTTTTTAAAGACTTCTGTGAGGCTTTCTCTGCCCTGTAGATGTTCAGAGAGTCACAAAAAAAAATCAGACCAAAGGAGCTTCTCAGTTGATGCTCACTGCAGGGTGCCCTGATGGGACTGACCAGCCGGAGGGGACAGGGATGCTGACCCATTACGTGTCCAGCCCCTGAGCTAGAAATGGCAAGAGGAATGAGATGCATTTCCCTCGGGAAATTCCCTTCACTGATTGTTGTGTCTCCACTCTTTGGACTTGAAGTGGGGCCAGGCAGGCCAGCTGTACTGCACCRTCCCTTGCCACTGCGCGGATAGGGTATCACGGCCGGGCTCCGAGCCTGCTCCTAGGTTTATCTTTACATGTAAGTGAGAAGTGTAAGAGGAGTATCGCCATGGATGCACCACATTGAGAAGCCCACAACATTCTACCCTTTTACATAAAAAGTGAAGAAAGGAGACAGTCTATCGTCAAAGCTAGAGGCAACTAACCTGGAATGAGCAAAAAGGAAATCGCACTGTGTCTACCTCATATTACAGCCAAAATTTTGAGATGTAGAGAAAAATCACAGTGCAGTCTCAAAAAAATTAGCTAATCTGGGGTCAAGTCTTTCCTCTTCTGAGAAAATCTGGGAGAATTGCTTTACCCAGTGCAGCTATTCCAGGTTTTAGCACATCCAGTCCCTGACTCAACAGGGACTCTGCAGCTGTCCTAGGCAGGATAATGATTACAAGAGATAATCTTCATGTTTCAAGAAGCATTGCTGACAGAAGTCAGGGAGAAATGCCTTCTCTCTCTCCCACAGTAGCCAGAGTATTTCACAGCTATCCAGATGCATTATGAGAACTTTATGTCTTTCTCTAAAACAAATGGCGGAAAACATTGTCAGGGAAAGCACAGATGGATTGTATTTCTCGCCGCCATATATCACTATGGTTAGCTGGAGATTAAATTTCTCTTTTTTATTTAGGCAATCTTGCCTTTATTTTCTTACTAATAGCAGCTGGAGGGAAAATGYTATAAATCTGTTTATTATGTATGCACTACATGACTACTCGGTACTTCTTACAAGCAGCACTAGTTCTGCTGTCATTTAAATCAAGGATTGGACTCAGCGTTAGTTAACAAAGTCGGGATCTGTTTGATGGTCCTCGCCCCAGTCCCTCGGTGATCACATCGCAGAAGCTCAGGGCAGGAGAAGACAAGGTTACAAATACTGGCACTGCTTCACATTGACTATTTTACTGCSTCAGTGTTTGCGCTCAGTTCTTTGCGAACTCTTAAAGATTTACATCCCAATCCATCCAAATCACTGTTCAAGGCTAAGATAACCTTGACAAAGCTGTATCCTTCGGTGCCGAATTTAAAATTAGAAAAATGGAGTTTCTTCTTACACAGCTTAGCAATTTCTCTTCCAAATCTGCCACATTTAATAGCCAACACACAGCAAAGTTTCCTCCTGTAGACATTACCAAGAGGAAGATGGACAAAGTAAAGCGAACTCAGCCATTGAAAGTGCTTTGGCTTCACTCAGAAAGGAACCGATAAGGATGTTTGAGCCACGATTGATCGGAGGAGCTCAGGTATAGGTGCACTGCCTCCGACACTGAATTGATCATGTTCTTTCTGTTAAAAGTCAAAAACAAAGTAGTAGGTAAGCTTTCTGTGTTCACTGCCAGGCAGAAAATATATACCCTCAGTTGCTTTCATTATAAATAATTAATTATCCACCAGTTCAAGCCACATACCAGCTGCTGATTATTCGAGTTCTGTAATTGTTTCAGTTCCTTAACACTTACCAGCCATTAATCTCAAATAACAATAGCCATTTAATAATCATTAATCTATTTCACCAAAGAAATAGATTAATGGCAATTTCAGGAAACTTTCTCTTCAGGGAGGTCTGAAGAAGTGCTGTCTCGTGGGATGCAAGTGTTTAAAAATTTAGGTGCTTGTGACAATGTCTATTAAGTTATATGTCTGTGTGTGTGTTTGCAGCCAATGCTCAGTGCTATAATGCGGCGACATCTCTGTCAAGAGCCTCTAGGTGCTGCCACAGTACCAATAAACAGGACCTAGTGCTGCATTTGTTTCATTGTTTGGAAGAGACAACAATCTGTATTTTTCAAGTAAACTGGTATTCCAGCAGAGTTTTAAATAGATACTGAGTAGCAGTATTTTTCCTTTGCAATTCTTTGGTCAACAGTTTAATTGCAATCATTTCTCAATAAGAAAACAAACAAACAAATTTCCATGCATCAGCATCATTTCTGAAATGAGAAACCACTTAAATACATGGTATGTGAAAGTGTCAGTGTATTTTTTTAAATTATAGAAAGGTTAAAAAAATAAAAGTTTAACGTGCAACTTCAGTTTGAAGCTATTTTGCTTTGTTTCCTCACCTACCCAATCCTGTACACACACAGATTTGGTCTGCTCTAATTCTTGCAGGGAAGTCTCCCTCTCTGCCCCACAATTTCAAATGATGATCAGCTACAAGGACTGGAAGCTGATGGAAATCATTTGAGTCTAGAAGTGGAGACAGGTTTAATGCAGCTGTTTAAAAAACATCTTCCAGTGGTGTTTTTCATTTGCAGACCAAAAACTTCACAAAAAAAGAAATCCTGCCCATCAGCAGCTCCCAAGGATTTTGTTTCAGTGCCTCCATCCCTCAGGTGGGATAAAGTAACACAACTTCAAAGAAAGTATCCTAATTTACACCAAGGATCTGGTCTGAGATCAGCATTCGGATGCAGCTGTGCACCAGATCCAGGGCCTCAGTACCGATCCCCGTGCTCTTCGGTAAGGCTTGTCCCCATGCTCTCATAGACAAGCACACAGAAAATCTGTAGGAATTATTTTTATATGAAAAAACCCAACCTCATTTACATCTACACCAGTCATAACTATAACTGCAGCAGCAAAGCTTCAGAGATGYTAAGGCTGGGTGACTTATATCACACCAGCATCAGACTTTCCAGCCTGAAGGCAGTGTCACTGTGCCTTGCTCTGAGCCCAGCACTTCCAGAACGGTGACCCAGAACGAGCTRGCAGTTTCACGTGAGAAAGGCCAGTTGCAGCAACCGTTCCTCASCAGCACCGTTATTATTTATGGCTCGGCAAGGGGGAGAGGGGCGCCTTGTTTCTAATTTGAATTCATCTGCCTCCTGGTAAAGCCCCTCTCCATGAGATTTAAGAGCCTTTTGGAGCCTGCTGAGAGAACGGGTGTAAATTTGGCCTCCAACAGGAATGAACTTCAGCAGCTACTGACGTGCCTCCCTGGATAACAACTTAAATTCTTCCTTTCCACAGTTGGAGCTCCTGTGTCTGAAGGGACGAGGAGTTTGGTCAGCAACTGAGGCCAGGAATTAGCAGTGCAAAGGTTGGCAGGACAGAAAACTTATTTCTGATATGAGCTTATGAGAAAGATACTTGGTTCTCTTATGCCTACTAATACATGGAATATCATTATTAGATGAAATTATTCTTATAATTATACAAAAAAAAATAAATTCTTCTCCCACCTTTCACTCCCAGACTTACTTAGAAAAACCTGTTGTAACTCCTCACTGATCTTTATCAGCCTAACTACAAAGTGTCCATGCAGAAGATAAATGCTGTTATTATTTAAAATTCCTAGCACCAGCTCCCAAAAATGCTGACAAATCACTAATCTCAAGAAAATGTATGGTAGTTAATTATAAGTGGAGCATGCAGAAGTCATCCAGTAGATTGCAATCAACAAGATTCACTGAACAAACACTTTGTTCCTCACCACTAAGGAGACAGGTTGTTCTCCGACCCTTCCTCCTCCTCTCAGTGGGATGTTGGGATAACGATGAGCACAAAATAAAAGAAATGAACAAATGAGGCTTCAGCCCCAGAAACAAATAAATCATCTTTGATAGCCGAGCACTTGGACATACACATTTCCACCTTTTTCAGAGCTGTCCTGCTGGCCAGGGAGGGGTTTTGCTCATGTCACCTAACCTYGAATTGAATACTGAACAAATCGAAACAAACTCCCGCTAAGCAAAGGGGAGCGACGATGCACCCGGGGGCACGATGGGGTGCCCCACGCCACGTAGTATGGAGCTGGGAACACCCCACTCAGCAAGCTGCCTGCCAGAGACCCTCTGTGAGCCATGGAGAAGGAGCGGCCACTCAAGGGGGTCCATTGCCCCAGCACCGGGCAGGGATGTCTGGGTGTACTAAGACATCTCTGTACATCAGAGATGGTGTTGAAACAGTCTCTGCATGGCTGCTGCGGTGGTGCCAGTGTGGGCCCGCTGCCGGCGCAAGGCGTAACCAGCTCTTGCAGACACAGGGAGACATTCCCACAGGAGCAGGAAAAGCCCTTCAAAGCAGCTCACAGCAGAGGGAGTGGGGAAGAGGGAAAAGGGCCAGAAATGAAGCTATCATCATCTCTGTTTTATTTCCCCAGAAAGCCTTCCAGAAAAGTGCAAAGCTCCAGCGGGTAAAATCAGCCCAGATAACATCCAAGGTGCTCACCAAGTTGATCAATGGCCAATGAGGTAGACTTTCATGGGCTCTGGTAAAACACCCCATTTCTTAAGAGTGATATCTGGAGGCAACAGGTGCATGTCTCCGTGTGTCTCCCTGCACAGGGTTAGCAGGCACGCAGGGCTTGCCCGTGGTGAGAGACGACATCACCAACATGATCTCAGAGAAACAGGATGGAGCAGAGTCAACGGCTCCATATGCGACCTTGGGAAGGAAACGAATGGATCATCAAGGTGGTTGTCATGCCAGCAGGGTGGCCTTTACCGTTTTGAGCTATTTGCTGCCTCAAAAGCAAAGCTTAGTGGGAACACACAGTCACGGTTAGGACACCTGTAGATGTAGCAAGGAAAAAAAATGAGCAATGGATGGCCAAACAGTGCACCCATAAAACTTTCATTCTTGAATTTCCCTTACAGGGGTCCCATCTGCTCTGGCGGCCACACCTAGGCATGTTGTTTGGTTTGGGGTTTTGCAGGGGAAGGGGCTTTTAAGATCCATTAACCAAGACCGTAAAGATGTATCTCATCAAAGCGGCAGCTTGTCATGGTTTTATGTCAGTTCCAACCCATGGAGACAAGAACACCACCAAATTGTGCAGACCAGCCCTGCACCTTGGCTGTCTCCTTTTAGTGCTGAGATCTTTTTCACGCAACAACAGGCCTAGCATGGAAAACATAATTTTTCTGAGACTCATTTTATTTCATTAAACAAGGTCATTGGAAACAGCAGATGCTGTTGATCACACCTGATGTGCTTTGGGGAAGTAAATTTCAATGCACTGTTTGTATAAAGTGAGGACAGCAATTATTAACTCAGCTGAACCACTTCACCCAGCAGAAGTTGGATTGCCCAAGATGCCATAAATCACAGGAAATGGGTAGCTAAAGCACTGAAGTTACTCTGTTCCCATTGGATACTGCAAATGAAACTGTACTTCATAATCTTCCCAGCCATAATCAACAACTTCCCCAGCAAAGTGGTCTTGTATTTCTAATTGTAAAGGGAAGAAGGCATAAATACATAAATTGTATTTATGTCTAGCACCCTTTCTTGTAGGAAAATTGATATGATTTCCAGACACATTCACAATTTAGATTTTAAAAATTTTCATTAGAATATTTAACATACATTGTTATAGAATGATAGAATTGTAAAGTATTTCATTCTGAATTAGTGTATGAGTGCTCTGTAAGGAAACATATTCTGGTTTTGCTATTCAACTTCAAATTGATTTTCCTGCTCTTATCCAAAACAAATAACTAGTGTGTGTGGGATGAAAAGCACTCTTTGGGTGGAGCAAAGGCTTTTTCAGGTACCACAATTTCATCTCTGCACTTCCCTATTATTATTCTATTACTTAAGAGTTCTCTCCCATCAATAACACTCTCTGGTCTGGTCTATCATAACAACAGTTTCTTCCCCAAGTGGTTTATGTCCAAATGAAGATAAAATGCACTGGAAAGTTCAGAAATGAAGCTTTATTTGTGTGGAGTTTGGGGGGGAGAAAGATTTGTTCTATTTAGATACAGACATATCTCTGAGCATAGACATAAAAACATCTCCCCTGACATTTATAATGTGTTTTTTGTTTGGTGTTATGGAAGACTAACTAAGGGACAAACAACAACTTTGTGACCTGGAGTTCTGAGGTCTTCCTCCATCAAAATGGACAAAAAGGAGTGATGGCAGCTAGGGAATTGAAGAGCAAGACCAGCATATCATTACTGACAAAGGATATCTGTAGAATAGGAGGCATCAACAGAGAAAAACTATGCTGCACTGGTGAAAGCAAAAAAAGTGGAATATAACAGAGTGTGCAGAGGAAGTTAATATCCATAGAGATGAGTGATATGTTTAGACTGACAACTGAGAAAGACAGTTTTGACAGACACATATTAAATGAATTAGAGTAGGAAGATGCAAGTATATCTAGGATTTTTTTAACCTTCCTTTTTCACTTCCACTATTTTTCAGCTAAGCACAATTTTCCCTTGCATAACATTTACAATTTCAACTCCAATTGAACAAGGCTTCCACCAGGCTCTGGAGACTGGGCAGGTGGGGAGTTAGAAGATATTTTCTAAGCTGGGCAGTAAACAGATTTGTATTGCTACTTCCAAAGACAGGATGGATTCGTATTCAAACCCCTGAAATCTGAGGCTTGTGGCAAACATCTTAGTGATTTTTGGAGGATTTTTGTGTAAGCTTGATGACATGCAGGATTTCCAGACTCTCTTGGGCTTAGCAAAGTGTGCTAACTGTGCTGCAGGAATGAGCTCTTTTGAAGTCCAAAGTCTTTGGCAGCTCAGCAACAAATTTACAAATGATTTAGAGACATTTTCCAATAGGAGGCTGTCTGCTAAATCCTTGGAGACTGCAATGATTGTACTAAGCAAGCTGGGCACTAGAGAGGCATAAGACCATGTATGAGAGCATGTGAACATTCCTAAGTTTGGCTTGAAGACTTCAGAACCAGAGGGATATCTCAAAATTTCTTAAAACCTCGTACTGCTAATGTAGCAGTTATTCATGCCAAGAGTCACACTAACGTCACCAGAAAAGCTTAGTAAAACTTGGTGTGGTATGGATTGCTGATTTGAGCTCTGTAACACAAGGAAATCGTCACAAATAGTTTTTAGAAGACAGAAGGACTTAACTTCAGATATGAGAAAGTCAGAAATTGTGTCCTTCCTCTTGGGCTAAGTGCTGGACTTGTGTCTAACATGTGATAATACATATTTATCATGGGGAAATGACAAAATTTGCCTTGCCTCAGTGAGGAGGCAAGATCTCACTCTTATCCTCTGGGCAAATCTAGACTGAACTCCCCAAAATGTCTTCATTTCTAAGTAGGAGCTCTGAGATTTAGGAGGCAGAGATGTGTTCACCGTGACAGGTGCTTGTTGCACTTGTCACCTTCCTCATGGCCCCAAACATCCACGGRTCTCCTGTGCAAACACTGGTGTTGGATTCCTGCATGTGCTCTTCTTAAACCTGACGGCACAGAAAGCCTTCCTGAAGTGAAGGATTCTGTATAGCTCTGAAGAAAGGCAAGGCTGCAATAGCTGGAAATCACTGCAATTATGCCTTCTAGAGGTTCCTAAAGTCAAAACCTTCCCTGAAATGTAATAACATGTTTTACTTGGACTGAGAACAGAAACAGAAATAGAGCCATACACCAATTTGTATAAGATTACGCCCATTTAATTGTATTAATTTAGAGATAGAAATATGACAGGATGCCATGCATCCAGCTACAGAGGACAGAGCTGCTGCGTGCAGAGTCGGTGGCAGCACAGCTTTCCTCCTGTCCACCTGCCACTGCCCAGCTCTGCTGGCTACCCCACGCTTGCTGAGCCCACCGGCGTTGTTCCTTGTCCTGGGCTGAAATCATCTCCCACTGAAGTTACAGAGCTGTCCTGCCATCCACACCAACGTCACCAGGATTTCAGCCTGCAGCTTTCCTGCGTTGCCTCCTGCATCTCGAATGGGCTCTTGCCTCTCTTCCTGAGCCCCAGTTCCCAACGCTTATATTTGAGATGTCTGAAATTAAGTTTCTGACTTTGTGTTTTCCTAAAGTCATTTATCTAAATTGCTGCACATTCTTAAAGGCCAACAGGGTTGGGAAGATGGCTATACCCTTCATGAGACTGCTCACTGCTTAGCGCTGGGAAGGACAGACCAGGCATGATCCGGTACCTTCCCAGGTACAAGCTATTCCAGCCTCCCCTGCTGAGCTGTGAAAACTCCGCTCAATGCTCACAATTTCTTTCATGTCCCTGGGCACAGCCAACTCACAAATATGCAGCACTATGAAAATTAAATGGAATTTAATAGCTAACTAAATATCACCATGGGCATTTTCTGATAGCATTGTACTGGGAGGGGGACAGCTGCTGCCATGTGCCATGTCATCTCCTGTGCTGAATACAGCAACGGCCCTTTGAACAGACATCAATGACAGATCTAAAGCGTGGCTTTACAAAGTCTAGATGTCATAGACTTTCTTCTGTTTAGATTAATGTAAGAGTGGATAGACCCCTCTACTTTCATCTTGCTGATCCTAACAACTCTCTTTGGATGCGATAAAGGAGTGGGTAGATATTTTTTAAAAGTACTACAAGCTTTTAGAAGTGTTGAAAATGTAAGTGATTTTTGCTTTTAAATGTCTGCAATATCTTTAATTTTTTTCCCTCCTGCTATGTGGAAGTTGGGKTTTTTTTTATATATGACTTGTTCTTCTTGCACTCATAATGTCCATATAGTCTCTTGTTTTTCTCTGTCTGTAATGGATGTAGATACAGCCTGCAAATAAACCATTAGCTGCAAGAGTTCTATACATTTGGCAGAGAAGCTCTAGGAGGAAACAGAGAAAGCATTTAAAATAATGAGCAAGTTGTAAAAATTAATGCTTTCCATTTGATCATTTGAGTACAATAAATTATAGATCAGATTATCTGGGAAACTCCCACTCCCATCTAATAGAGGGTCATAAACCTAAAGAGCAACTGGCCTGTTGCAGATTGGTTGCTCAGGACGATAAAGTTTTGAATGTTCAAAGTCAGACAAAGATCCCAGTCCAATACATTTCCYATATTTCCGCACTCCAGAAAAAAAGATAAAGGGCCTTAAAAGTTATATGCTACAGTCCGGACTGGTCTCTTACTTGTGGACACAGAGAACACATGGGGATTTTGAGGTTCTCCTGAGACTGAGTAAGCACCAGCTGCAGATGTGGACCTCYCCCATGTAGAGCCTGACTGTCGGCCACCTTCTGCAGGAGGTGGGAGAGCTTGGAGCATCTGTTTCTTGGTCTCATAACCACTGTCTCAAAATACCCCATTACTTCAACTCTATTACTCAAAGCTTTCCTCCCTGCACCCCTTCATTTTTAATCTAATTCTTCAGGAAAATGCRTTAAGTGAAGAAAGTAAGCCACGAGGTTCAGAGCATATCTGAGCCTCTGCAAAAAATAGAAGTGGGTGAAGTCAAGAAGAGAGCAAAAAGGATGGCACTAGGTTATGTTAGGAGCTCCCAGGATGCTGTTTGACCA
Source organism: Oceanodroma leucorhoa (assembly GCA_030449065.1). Lineage (NCBI taxonomy): Eukaryota > Metazoa > Chordata > Aves > Procellariiformes > Oceanodroma > Oceanodroma leucorhoa. The sequence goes on from JASVER010000004.1 coordinate 3,865,221, forward strand.
GAAAAACTAAACAATTCCAAACTGGTCTTGCCAGCAAAGGAGATACAGGATCTGCCTGAAGAATCCTTGTGCACGTCCTTACCAGAGCGTCTTCGCCTGTCTTRAGCATTCCTTCCCAGGAAGTTTTTTTTTTCCTTTGGAGGTTCTTTTTCATGGTACTGCTAGTTCAGGCTTCTCCTGGTCATGTCACCTCTTCTCAGACCTTGTCCAGCTTCCCTTTACCTTGCTTAGATCAAACTGTACACCTTCTCTCATTCTTCCAAGTTTTGGGCCTGTAAGAGAAAGTTTTTGCACACTGCTTCTTCATTCCTTCTTTTCTGCTAGGATTTTCCCATGGCCTTAATGCCATCTCATGCAAGCAATCTTAAGAGCCCTGCTGTTTTCCTGTACTGCATCTCTCCCACTCCTCTACAGTGCTTGCACTTGAATCACAGATTATCCAGGTTAAGAGTCTCTATTTTTTGTGTCAATCTTTACAATCTCARTCTGGAGACAGAGACCCTGTTAGGAAACTGTTGATTCCATGTTCACTGAGCCTACACATTTCAGCTCATAGGGTTTTTTTCAGTCCAGGGCATTGAGGGCTGTGGTTCCCAGCTAACCTTGGTGTGCAAAAAAATCTGTCTGCAAATTAGATGGTATCATAGAAAAACTCTACTCTTGATTTTCTTTCATTTTTGGGGGCAACTCTACTGGTGGCCACACCGTGAAAGCTTTGTTATTATATTAATAGTCTAATACTGATAAAGTCTTTAAAGTAGAATCCCGGCTCATGGAATTTATAGATACGAAACCTTCATAAACTCACCAGACCTCATAATTTTAACACACACACACACACACACACACACAGATTTTCCAAAGTGTCACACTGGGCATTCAGGGGACATGTATGGTCTTGTGATGTCTTTTTGCGCAACTAGCACAAATATTCTGTTTGCCAAATAGGACCCTAACGTGCAAACTGAAGCTTAATGGCTACACTGCAGTGGAACAGCACAAGTTGCTGCATTTTAATTGCCTCTTATTTAGGAAATGGCACAACATAATGAAGTGCTTGGATTCTGGCCATGACTCCAGTCTCCTGTGTGGTTCTGTCCTCAAAACTAGACATCAGATCTCAGAAACTTCTTGCTTTCTATCATTTAAAAAGACTTGCAGCTACTGTTCTAGGACAGCACTGCTTTCAGGGGCAAATTTTCAGATGTTTGTGGGTGCACAGGGCACAGAGAATTGCACAAGCACCACTTGCAGACAGTTTCTGTGCACACGTTTCATGAAACTGCTGACTACCTACCCATAGTTGAAAAGATACCCTTTACTTTCTCCTTTCTCTTCCACACTTTACATCTCACTCTATGATACAGTTTGCATACATGCATCCTTTCRGTGCGGATATTTTGCAATATCCCTTGCTGAGGTTTCACAAAGTGAAAAGCATCCATCTCCACGTGCCAGACAGGTTCCTGCTCTTACAGGGTGCTCAGCTACCGGGACAGCTCTCAGGCAGCCCTCATCCCTTTTCTGGCTTTCTGCATAGAAGACTTCTCTTGTCTGCAAGTCAAATTCTCTTGTCTTGGCCTCTCCAAGACCTTTTTGACCTGGAGAACAGACCAGCATCCCTGTGCCTGCAGGCACTGGGGAGATTTCCTTTCCAATGCTTAACCTCCCTTCCCAGGCATTGTACGGCGGGAGTTGTGCACTGGAGTCTACAGCACAAGAAAAGGAAGTGCAGACCTGAGACAAATCTGAATTATTAATTAAACCTCATAGCGGCCATGGGAAGCAAGTGCTTCTTAGCCTAACTGAGGGACAGGGAAATCGAGGCAGTCTCCCAAGGTCACACTGTGGAAGAGATTAATGAATAATCTTGTAGCTCAGACCTGAGCTCTCATTTCCAGACCATTTTTGCCTCTTAAAATATGTAATAGAGCAGCATGAGAATTACGGTGTAGAATTCTATTAATAATCACTAGTCAAAAATATGGCACATCTAGCAATAACAACTGGGAGAAAATTTAATATTTTGCTTTTTAATGTATTTCCTTCTGTACCGCAGTGTTTGATATTAATTAAAAGAGACCCCTGAGCAGTGCAGAATAATAAAAACCTCAGTCAGTCATAGCTGAAAATATGCTAAAACCTTTTGTGTTAAACTTTCAGGCATGGCTTTTGGTTTAGGTTGAGGGTGAACTCTTCTTTTTGTTGACCTGGTTTTAAAATTCACATTTCCTGGCAAATCAACCGAGTCACCTGAGGGGTCTCAAATCCAATCAAAGAACAAGTGATTTCTTAAAGCTTTGCCATCTTGCTATTTTTTAATTCCCTATCAAATAATTTATATGGAGCTTTACCTATATTATAGTTCATTGATGCAAGTAATTTCAGAGGGTTTTGGCAAAATAAACCTCCAGTGAAAAATATTCTTAGTTAATAACTAACATAAAAAAGACAGAAGTATTTTACCATCGCTATAAATTGTGAGTTAATTTTAGAGCTCTGCTGAAGTGAAAATAATATTATTTCAGGTCGCAGGCCCATCAACAGCCATGGCTGTCAAGTGATAGGGTAGATAGTCTGCTGTGAGACTATATGGGTCTTGATAAGGCCAGTCGGTCAGGAAAATGCAGCATCTCCTTTATTATGGTCAACTTTGGACTTGCAACTTATCTGGGGCTGTAGCCTATTCTGAGGGCCTCTAGCTGAACAAACAACTCGTAGGCAGTCTGACCTTCCTCTTCTAATTTGTGATCCGAGCTGAACCAAAAGCTTCCCTAACTCAGACAAACTTGCCCTTCTCTCCATCCCACCCCTCTCACTGCTCAGCACGGTCCCGTTTCACAGATTCAGTGCGTCCAGRAAAGTTCTTAAATGTGTGGTGCTTATTAGAGTGTAATTGCTTTGGGAGATCTGTGACTCAGACCTGGCCTGCGCATAAGAAGGTAACACCAACACAATCTGTCGTGACGCTCTTGGAGATATACGCGTGTATCCTCTCCTCCTCACTGGCTTCCGATAACCTTCGGCCTCAAGGCAACGTTCATGCAGTTATGATGATGTGGCTCACAGAGGTATCTACTAAGGACCTCCTGCATCAGAGAGCTGTACACGTACCTCACATCAACAGCTCCTATCTGGTTCTCCATGCTGATCCTTTACAATGGGGAAGATACAGCAGCTTTTTAGGAGTGGTGATTTTCAGAGACAAGAACCTAAGAGAAGAGTTTAAACCTGTACCACTATGCCAAACACACAGAGATACAGAGAAAAGAGCTAAAGTGATGACTGAATTCCAAACTCCTCCTGACTTCAAGTGAGATCCAGGCACATATTTCACAGAAATGTACTGCTGTGACAGAATGAAGCACAACTTCCAAAACTTAAGAGGATTATCTGTTCTGGATACTAAGACTGCACAACGTAATTCTCTGTACTCATTAATTCACCTCTACTTATTACTCTCAAAGACTTTGAAACAGTGTATGACACTGATCCATTAAATAAGTTTCTGTGGCACTGCTGAAATGACACCTCTACAGATGGAAATGCATTATTTGGACCAAGTGTTGGTGAGACAGCTAAGGGAGCTTCACGCTGGCATCCAAGACCTGAAACAGGAGCACAGAGACAGGATGGCAGCAAACTTGCAGGGTACCACTGTCAGCACCCCTTCCAGCTCTGCATGGACCTGCCCTGATCGCCTCTTATCAGGARCAATCTTTCACAAGTTGCCTCCCTGGAAGACGTCCTACAGAAGCAGTTCAGTGCCATGAGATATATATTCATCTCTATATATACACCTACCTACATACATATATATGTATACATAATCAATAGCACATCAGTTATAGTTTTGCACACCTCAAATCAGTAATCTCACTCCATTGCATAATGTTCTCACTCCAAACCGTAATGCTGCCAAAAGTCTAAAAATCACCATTTTTAGCTTTCTTATATTTTTAGACATATAATGACAGACAGATACTTCACACAGGCACAACCCAAAAGAAGAAATACAAGACCACAAACATTTGAAATAGGCAACTAATACATTTACTCTGGAGATCAATATAGATTTCCACAGGAAACTGATGTCCACCCCCAAATATACATGACGGAAGCAAAAAAATTGAAGTACTGCAATTTACACAAGCAGCAGGTATTCAGAATTAATGGTATTTGTATCTCTCACTGGGTGATACCTGGTTCCTGGTAAAAGGCACTTCACTGTGGGTTGAACCCATTACAATTTACATTTTCAGAACACTTTCCTTACATGAAATTAATCTAAGTTAATTAAAGAAGACTAGAACCATGACATAATTAAGTAGGCATTAAGCTCTCATCAGCAGAAGTGAGTGACCCTCTGTGCCATGGATCAAAAAGGAAGATTCATTTTCTCCTTCCTGACAGCGGGAGCTGGTGGAGCAATTTTTGGTGACAGACCCCAGCAGGGTGGAGCGGTGCTCAGCTGTGGTCGGGGGAGGCTCCAGACCAGCAAGGACCAGCTCTGCTGGCTCCAGCACGGAGTGCGGCAAGGCTGGCAGCYGGGCTGGGGACGGCTCCTGTCGTCCCATCTGATGCCGTCCCCTCGCAGAGACATACCCTGCAGCTCGTGAGGTGCAGAAATTACATTTTTAATAACATAATCCCAACACAGTAAGATCCTGATCCAAATTCAGATGAAATTACACACTCCTGCTGACTTCTGGAAATTCCAAAGTTTTAAAAATCTTGCTGTATTCTCCAAAACTGATTTTTTGAAAGGTGCTTTATTTAATAACAGTATTTACAGCCTGTCAAAGGGTTCAAAAATRCCTGTCCACAGCTTCAGTGACAGTTTACCCTTAAATCACAAGGCCAAAATCGCTTCTCTCTGGCTAAGGCGTTCRTTCTCCTGGCAATGTGACTGAGAAGCTTTTCTCAGCTGTTGGGCTCCCAACAGCCCCATTGACACTGTGGTATGGATTTTGACCTCTGGAGGGTCAGAGAAAGACCCCTCATTATTACCTATGAGGCACTGAATTACTGAAATCTAACTGTTTCCCATTTCTGCATAATCCTTTAGGCATAATTTAAATTTGACAGAAAAGAGGAAGATGTCTCATTTCCATCTCAGTTCCCCCAGATATACAGTTCCCCAAACATATTAGGCCTCTGAGAAAGAGATTATCTTATAACAGAGATTAATAGTTTCTGGAGAAATAAAGCTTCTTTTCTGCAGGTGATATCATCAGTACTCATTCTAATACTTAAGTCTTGTATTTTTTTCCCAGGCAGACCAGCTGTACCAATCCATTTCCAAGATAGTCCCTATCCACAAACATGACAGATGCACTAAAAGAAAGGAAGTGTTTTTTCTAGTAATTTGAATTTTGCACACACTGTTGTTCATGAAAGTTCAAGTGAACTCAAGAGCGATCACTTCAGTCCCAAAGCACAGAAGGTGTAGACATAACTAAAAGTGAAAACTAACTACACAGCGATACCAAACCTGGCTGTTTATGGACCTGAAACGGCCTGCACTATAATAGAGAACCACTCCTTGAATGAAACTTTGTTTGCATATRCGTACATTTCTGAGATGATAAACGAGGGCAGAAGAGAAAACAGAGGCCCCATGGGAGTTGTGCTTCACTCTGGAGTGGCAGCTGAAGACCAGGTGWGATACCCAGGTAAGYCGAGATGTCTGTGTTTAGGCAACTCATTGATATCCTTCATATTTTAGTGGATGATCACGAGTTATTTTTCTGCACTCCTTCACAATCCATGTTTCCACTGCTGAAGACAAAATCCCATTAGTTTTTTTTTATCTCTACATCACTTTTCACCATCTTCCATTAAAATAATTGAGAAAAGAAATTATAGGGGAGGTAAGATGCATAGCGAAAAATTTCTCATCTTTGAGGTCTGCTCTGAATTATTTGTTCTTATATGTCATTTGAGCCCTAGAACTCTTTCAGCAGCCAAATGTGCCCAGCAGTTAAAAAATCAATAGACTCCTACTGAGGAGTAAAAGTCTCTTCCCATCTCCTGTGCTGATTTGTTCTGTAACCTCTGACAAGACCATTTTCCTCTTTGGCAACGGCAATTCCCAATGCTGGGGAGCAGTCTCCCCTCCACTGAGCAACGTCGTGCACTTCTCCCAGCCTCTGTGGCTTCCAGCAGCAGCAGATTAGAGATACTTGCCTCCTTTGGTCATCCTACCCTTGCCCACCTTGGCCAATGCTTTCTCTGGAGAGCCCCGTGAGATCGTCAGGGCAGCGTAATGCAACTGAGGAGCAAGCTCTGGCGCAAGTCCTGCAGTGAGACCCCCTTCCCCTGCCGAGCTCCGGTGAAACCAAGAGCTGAACAGGCATTTGCCAGCACAAAACTTGCTGCAGAGCTAACCAGGACCTATGCTTATATTATCACTGTAATTTATAGCCAAATCTGTACTTAAGTATATGGGTAACTGCAAGCCTTGCTGGCTTTATAATCACAGTATTTCTAAGAACTGTGACATCTGCGTTAAAAAATGGGATCATTTACATGGATCCCTATGTAAGATCATAAACCAAGTTTCCTCCAGACTTAATACTGCTGCATAATCTCTAACAGTTAGCACCCATACTGTTTGGGTCATAAGAGAGCTAATTTGTCACCCTTATGGCTTCCACCAGGGTAAGAGCAGCAATTTTAATTAAAAGTTTATATGCAAAGATATCTCACAATTTCAGTGTGACAAATGGTTCTCCTCACTGTGGGTTTCCCTGCTGCTGGTTAGAGCAAAACGCTTGCCTTTGCAAGATTGCACATTTTTGTCAAAACACACCCAGGAAAACAGTAGTGATTCTCATGGCTTTATCCTGGACTTCTGTAGGGGAAGCAAATTTCTTTCTGTCACTCCTACTATTTTATCTCTTTAGGGTTTCATTCCACAGATGATTCTGGCTGGAGTTAAGGCATCTGTATCTTAACATCATTAGTTTGTAAATGTTTTAAAACAAGAACTATTTTCTTCTGCATTCATGCTTAGTACAACAGATATCTCAACATTAATATACTGAAAAAATTACAATAGATCTTGGAARTATTTTCTTTTTAAGTCATTTTACAGCATTATGACATACAGTGAAAGAAAATGTCCAAAGCTATAATTGTACAAGCTATGTTAATGGTTGAATAATGTGAGAAATTATACAAATAAAACCATGTCTATTTTAAATACTCTTTCTATGTCTGCTCAGTGTCTATTATATTTCTTCATTTTTTTTCCTCATATTATCTTCCATTTCTGATTCTTCCCTTTCCGTGCAGACCTCTAAGATGGACTATTCTCTCTTCTTACTGTGTGGCTACCTAAACCATATTCTCAGCAGGCAGTTGCTATAGTTACTGACGTAAATTCTTTCCATAAACTGAAGGAAAGGTTTGGAGTGACTTTCTTCATATCAGCATATTGCAGTAGATCAGTCCAATATCAGCTATCCCTTGTGTCATTCTGTTCAATGCACATTCGTTACCATGTAGTCTTGGATCAGCACAGATTAAGTCTATTTAATACAGTTCTCTGCGTGCATGTGTAGGAAAAAGCTCAATTTCTCTATAAAGCCCTCTGATTCTGCGCTGATGTGGAATCTGGTGGGATCAGTGGGAATCTTTCTTRTAAGAACAACTTGTAAGAAGCCTTTTCATTGCAGGGTAGAGTATTTTGTTTCGCTGAGTTTCAACGGCATTAAATAATTATTCTAACTGCTAACAGCCAGGAAAASAGGAAAGGTAGATACTAGTTTACAAAGCTTGTTCCTATTCTGAAAGTTTAAAGAATGGCTTTGAAAACCACTGTATATAATTCTAGACTCCACAAGGATGAAGAAATAGGGAACAGGGTGGAGAAGGCTTGGGGGAACCCAATAGCAGCCTTCCAGTGTTTGAGAGAAGGTGACTGAGAAGACGGAGYCAGGCTTTGCAGAGGTGCCTGGCAGGAAGACGAGAGACAATGATCATCAACTGAAATAGGGGAGATTTTGACTGGTCATAAGGGAAAACATTGTCATCACAAGGACAGTCAGCACTGGAACAAGTTACCAAGGAAGTTGTTTGTGGTATCTCCTTCCCTGGAGATTTTCAACTAACTAGACAAAGTCCGGAGCAACCTGGTCTGAATTCAGTGTTGACCCTGCTTCGGGCAGGAGACTGGGCTAGCGACCTCCCGAGGTCCTTTCCAGTCTCAGTGATTGAATGATTCTAAGTTTGGGCTTGGCAAAATGATGCCCGAAATTATAAGTTRTGGTGTGTTTTGACTTGCAGTTTTGCACTATGAAAATGCAGGTGTGGGACTTGCAGGTTACAGTATGTAGTGATGGGGGGAACAGGGTTGGGAAGAAAAAAAATATTGTTTATTCCTTGCTGAAAAAAAATCAATGCCAAGCATTTTCATCAAAAACAAAACACTGAAATTCCAGCCCCTGCTCCAATGACTTTTTATAGAAGCTGGAGTAAGTCCAATGGAAGAGAACGTGGAAAGAACCAGTTCCAAATATTTTTTTGGAAATATGGATGTTTTCCAGTCCCAGACTCCACCCTGAACTGCTCTGCTCTGTCACCAGGTGCCATGCAGCCCTTCTGCCTMGGTAGTGGTTAAAGGTAAGAGATGGAGGTGGAGACACATTTGCCTCCAGCTGGCCTGGCCCTTCTCCTCTGCTCTTCTCAGGGCACTCTGCTGGGGTGCAGAAGCTGGAGTTCATGCTCTCCTGGTCTCTCATGTCCTCTGTGAGTGCTGACCCAGAGAACTATTGAATAAAAGGTCACCACTACATTTCTTCTAGTGCTTTCTGCATTTTTTTAATCCAGACCAAAGAATTCTTTTTTTTCCTGTGGAAATTAAATGCATCACTTCACTTTGGACTTTTTACAAATMATGTGTTGAAAATAATTCCCCCACTCATAAACACCAAGATCCTCAGCCAGCACAAACCTCCGGGCTCCATTGCTTTTCATGGACCTGTACCCTGGCTGAAGGTCTAGTCTGAAACGTGAAGCTGGCAACTGGTCTGGCGATCCACCTGAACCATCCTCTCACTTATGCCAATAGTGCCAGCGCCTGACCTCTCTATAGTGATAAAGGTCACAGTCAAAAATCTCACACGCAACCCCATTGCATAATGTACCCAGAAGTCTGGAGCCAAACAGTGGGACATCTGTTTTCATCAAGCAACCTTTCATAGTTAGTGGATATATTTGGCTGCCTTGTGTTGTATTCAGGTGCAGTGCTCCAAATATATGCAGACACTAATGTATTTATTTAAATGCAGAATTATTTAACTGCAGGCAGCTGTGACATTGAAAAACTGGCATGCACAATCCTCTGGAGTGCCACATCTGCATTTATTGAAAGATTCCACATCAATATACACAAGCTAGTGTTTGCATATGTTTGGATCTCTGCACCTGTATGTATACCAAGATATTCCAAAAAAGGAGTTATAGATCTGTTGCATTTCTCGCTCTTCAGTGATGGAAAGGTAAGCCCATATGGGCAGTCCTTTTCTGTTCCTCTTAGAAGGAGAAAGAAATATCACATTTACCCTTCTTGGCACATCAAAACCAGCAAAAAGGAACAAGATATATGTTCAAGAAAATGTTTGCTTATTCTTAGCTCTCAGCACACATTCAAAGCTCAAAACTTCAACAGCTCTTGGTATAGCAAAAAAYGTCCCAATGTGAGTATCTCTTGATAGTTGTTAAGGTCCCCCCCTTACTCTTCCAAACGACATCAAATTTTCCATTATCTTATTTTCCAATCTGTCTGTTGTTCACGTCTAACAGCCTTGTTGCATAAGTTGTTTTTGCCTGAATAACAATTATGAACGAGATTGTCATTCTGTTGGGAGATGTTTCCTAAACGGTTTGTTTTATCATCTCTCCCAGTATTTTTTTCCTAAGCTTTTCCATTGTCTTTGCCTTCATTTGTACTTGTGATCAAATGACTTCAGTATTTAGCAAGTCCTTMATCTTCCTAATTTGTGTATGTTTTGTTTGAAGTTACATAATCTTAAATGATTGCCTGAACAGCCCTTTTGCTTTCCATAGGTGTTATTCCGGTTGCAGTGTATAACTGCATGCAGTTATTGAAATAGTAGCAGTTCCATTAATCCTTGCAATGAAGCTGTTTTCCTCTGCATCCACATCTTTCTCCTCAAAAGTCCATGAAACCCTTATGTTTCCCCTATTGTTGGCGGTGACCTTAAAACTTGCTACTTAGACTGAAGAAAATAACAATTTTTCTGATCAGTTGACTGTTAACTTATTAGCATGTTTTTTAAAAAAAATCTTCTCAAAGGAAAAAAGTGCATTTATGTTAATGGCTTAAATACACAGTTAGAGTTCGTGAAATATGTGGAATCCGCTAATCACCTGAGGTAGCTGGATGGACTGGGAAAACAGCAATAACAGATCCACCAGTTATCAAATTAATAATATTAATATATTATTCCTTCTGTATATGAAGAACATTGACACCAATTAACACAGAAGCAAAAGAAAGTGAAAAGGCAGAGAATCAGACAATGTCCCCGACTGACAAATGCAAATAGGTCGTTAATCCTAAAATACTCATGTGGTATTTACAAAATATTTAGCCAAAAGGCCAGCTATTGTGTTCCCAGTCTGCTTTTATTATTCTTGGGAGGATGCACCATTATGTCAGCAATAAGGAAAAAGACGCATAGTTTCGGGATTTGTCCATGGAAAGAGGAAAGCAGCAAGATGTTACAAAAGGGCCAYCACAGGCTGCAGCTGTTTGGCGCTGCCAGATTTAAAGACCCAGCTGCAGAATCACCTGCCAGGAATAAAAGCCACAAACAAATGTAGTTTTGCCAGCGAGAAAGTCAAYAGGTTTCAACTTACACTAGCAAAATGCTCTCAAAAGATTCTTTCCCTTGCGTTTTGATGGAGCCATGGTGCTATATGTAATGATGTAATGTAATAATATTAGAGTTTTCTCCTTTTTTGATGAAAGTGCTTTGTTTAGGAGTGGAATATATGTAGAAGTCGACACACAGATAACTACGAGGCACAAGTTTACTGCGAGGGTTGATAAAGGGCTACAGTCCAGAAGAGCACACAGCCCTCCAGCTCCACGTCTGGTTGAGAGCCCAGTCCTGACGAAGGCTGTGTGTGCCCTTGAATAACCCATCTTAGAAAGTCTAGACAAACAGCTAGGTCATTTCAAGGCACTTGCTGAAATCTGTTCTAATAACTGAGAGCCTCAAGGTGTTGCTGTCCCTTGTTTCTTATTTCTTATTTATTCTTGTTTGCAACTTCTCTTCACTCTTGTTTTAATTTCAAAGCAATTTTCTGCTGAATCTGTATGGATGTCCAGAATGGTGTAAAATAGATAAATGTGAGATGAGAGCTAGAAGKACCAAACACTTCCTGCTGCTCTCTGGGTCACATCATAGGCGGGTGCTTAGCTTCAAAATAGTTGCTGAATTCTTAATAGTTCCTCTTCACTGTGCCAAACTGTCCTTTATACCAACTGGCTGACAACAAAGCGATGTTCCCCCTGCAACTAACTTAAGCTAGTAGATTTGCAGCATTTTGGAGTTGCCATATCYCAAGATGCTGTCACATCCTTCCTTCTAGCAATAAAGATCCTGTTGAACCAGAGAGTCTGTCAGTTTTTTGCATTTTTAAAGCTAAACAGAAGGGGAAGAGTACAAAACCGGTAGAGCTGAAAGAATTGCATTGTACATTGGATATCATGTGGGTTTGGGTCAGGAACTGTTTTTTCTCAACCAAGCACAGAGGGCAAAAAGCCATTATTCACTCTGTGCATCATAYGTCACAGTATGAAATCATCATTAGCAGACCGACAGATGGAGCTGGAACTATATTCGCTGTTTCCATATGTTAGTGGTTAATGGAAGAAGCCCAGAGGTCCAGTCGTGCAGAACCGAGTCACACAAGTAAACCCCGTCAGAGGCAGCTTCGGTGCTGATGGGCCCCACCTCGCACCGGCACAGCCGAAGTGCTCCACTGCGGAGTCCTCACCCTCAGGGAGTGCTCCTCGGTTTAAACTGCRTATAGCTCCATCCACTCACAGATTGTCAGCCTAAACGAGGTCAGTGCTATATACACATCAAGGACAACAGCGACCTGCTATTACAATGTACATATAATAAATGATTTTTGTATGTGAAAATTTACATCTGTCYGCTCTAATGGAGAAAGTTAGACTTGCATGTAATTCAAAACCTCCTTTGAATAATAGAAAGAAACTCAAGTATATTCTCTGATCGGAAAACCTGGATATTTAGTTTTGTCTTTACTCCTCAAGGTGTTGTCATAGTCCAAACTTACAAATATATGAAGCATTAAGATTTCTTTCCTTTTTAAGAGTAAGAGCAGTTTCAGCCAGAATCAGACCAAGAGCAGACACATTTTTTGGTGTGAGGAGGACACTACTAACAGGCAGGGATCCCGCCCCAGGCATCCCACCACTGCTGCCTATCACCACTCACGCTCTCAGAGGATACGACCCCTCCTATCTGCTGGAATAACTGCTTGCATAATTGCTCCCCACAGATTTTTGTCAAAACTCCAACTAAAATTTACAGACTGGGTTTTTCTAACCGAGGTCTGAACTGGATGACAGAGTTTTCACACGCTGAATATACATCAGCAGGTCCGGAAGGGCAGTAACTTCCAAGGTGGGATGGTACCTGGCTGCTCGTGACAAGCAGAGGGGTTCAGACTCAGCGGTCTGCGCTGGCTCTGACCAGAGCAGGATATTGCCCTTGCTGTGAGAGCGGAGCCTGGGCACGGCTGAGCTGCTTGTCCCATCCACCGGAGCACAGGGCAGAGATCATCTGGCTTGTGCTCAGCAATCTGACTTCAGAATGGGATGTCAAAGAGCTGCATCRTTTGGCCTCGGTGACCAAGTGTGGTGCTGAGCTGTGACAAATAGACGTAGCAACTCCCTTGGAGATTGCTTCTTTTATGTGGAGTTGCACTGCAGCATGTTTTACAGCCTGYGCATCTCCTGAAGACCTTGTCTGCTCATTGGTTACTGTGCCCTAAAATACTTACTTCTTGCAGACGATTAGCACGTCTTGGAAGTATTTTTCTAAAGCTGTCTCTTRCACATGCCTCTAAGCCTAATAAAGCTCTGTGTTTTTGTTAAGYGTGCATTGCTGTCTGCCTAACTGTGAAAAACAGAAACGCAAAACAGAGAGGCTGCTGTGACTTTGCCAAAAGGTTTCATGTAAGTATTAAAAAATCAGCAAGCAACCAACACATGTCCTCATGTTCCCAGTCGGAAAGCAGAGAGTTTTGCATRTAAGTGGTTATTTAATATAGTGAATAAATCAATACTCCCAACATATTTCATCAGATTAACGAGGTTCAATACACCTCTTGTGAATTACCTGTTTCCTCACATCAGGAGTTTAAAGAACTGAGCAAAATTAGCACTGAAAACACTGTAAAAGATCAGTGGGAAAAAGCCCATGTTCAGTGTCCATGAACAACATGTTTTAGCAGCTGTTCCTTAAAACAGAACTGACATAATGTGAGCCCCACTATTTCTCTTGCTTTCTTTCATCCTGGGCCCAGATTGCCTTCATGGATCTCTTCCACTCATGTAAGGCAATTTGCACTGTTTGGTGCTTACTTTGTGGAAAAGCACTGCTGTGTAGTGTTAGAGGATTTCAGCAGACTGCCCTGAGCCACATCATCTACATGCCACTTTTGAAACCTGCATTCAAACAAATTTGAGAAGCCAACCACCTTGTTTCTTAGGTGATCGCCAACTTCTGCAAGTGCTGAAAGGGCTGGTGAATTATCTGTGCACCTCCCTTGATGGCCAAGTTTGACATCCTAATGTGTGGGAAGATGTTCTGTCCAAATGAATGAGGGACTACTAAGAGAAGTACCCCTGGGAGGGGGTYCTGGGGCACTAGAGGTCACTGGGGCAAACTGCCTTTAGTCATCTCTAATTTTTTCATGRAGTTTTGGAGTTGCTGCTTTATGTCTCATCTCTGCAGAGGGACTTGATMTCACCATATCACACTAGCACGCTTCCAGAAACGCCAATGTGAAGCATGAAAATAAGGCACCACCCACAATATCCATTGTCTTTCATACCTCTCTGTGTTTCTTCTCTACCACCAACCCAACACCCGTGCATCTCTCTGCAATGCCCTGATGTTCTTTCAGCCACTCTTTCTCTCTAAAAAATGTCAACACATCATAAACACACCACATGGTGTTAGGAAAATGTCCTCTAGTGTATTCAAGTACTTTATCACCTCTGCACACGGACAAAATTAAGCATCATCCTGGGCAAATAAAAGTCTTATGCTAACATAACATCAGCCGAGGAAATGTCAAGGCAAGACCAGGCAGTACTTCAGCACTGCTTCTGCATAGAGGGCTTGGAGATGTGGGGTATACTGCCAGCAAGCCCCGCGCTACACACACATAAAAGTAAGCCCTGTGGACCCAGGCAACCAAAGCTTTTAACGTGCCAGGAGAGGTGTGTGCACAGAATTTGATTTGCCTTACCGAAAGCACAGGATGGATGTCGGCATCCAGTAGCGCAGACAGACGTGCCAAGGTAATATTTCAAGCAGGATATGAAGCGGTGACTGGAGAGATAAGCCAATCCCACATGAGCAACTTTTTGGTCACTGAGAGAACAAAGTCTGGACTTTTAATTGGGAAGAGTAGAGCTGTCCTGGCTCCAACAAAGTTAGAAGGGTTGTTTTGCCAAGGCTGCGATCGAGGATTTGAAGGATTCTGGCCAGGTCTCTACTACGGAACTTTACAAGCATAGCTGTGCTGGCTACGAGCGCGGAAGAATCACACGTAGCAATGCCAGCAAAAGCCCTGATCTGGGCACAAGTGTGCTTTCAGAGACTACTTCAGGTCCTTTAACTTGTGTCATTYGGGACGGGTTTGAGCCAGGCTGGAAGCCAGCCCTGGCAGAGAGGTCCCCGCTAGGTGCCTCTGCTGACACGGCTGTGGCGGGGCGGCTGCCAGCAGAGGCCAGACAGACTTGGGACACCGAAACAGTGATGAAGTCCCTCAACMCGAGGTTGTTCAGACTGAAACCAGCTTTCCTCCAGGGGCAGGTAAATTCTGGCTAGCCAGCCAGCATGGACTGGGTGGTTCAAATCCTTAACTGCAGGAAACTCCTGCCATTAAGAATTAATAATGTTCAGAAACTGGATGGTCACTTGGTGCATGTCAGCAGTCACATCCCTCAAAGGCAGAGCTTCCAGGACTGAAAAAAATCAGATGGGCTGAGGGAACCCTCTGCAGAGAGAGAGGCAGAGCGGGAGGAGATGCCTTTGCTGGGACAGGGTGACCGAGCCACCCGCAGCTCCGCAGCTCGGGAGAGGCTCTCGGGCAGAGCCAGGCAAGCGGCTGTCCGACAGCCAGCGCGGCAGCCACGTCACCCTGGTGTTCCCCCATTCCTTTTTTAACACACAGGGAACATTTTAAAAGAAAGAGGAGTAGTGGTAAGGTTAACTGCCAACTAGTAATCCACGAGGGTAGAAAAAGTAGTGTTATAAATAGATGGTTATTGAACTCCGAAAGCTCAAGCACCTGTTGTTAATTACATTTAGACTACTTCTTTGATACTGTGTGTGTAAGACCGAGCATCCTGAAAACCATGGCATTACCAYGTATGCAGACGGCAAGACCAGCAAAGAAAATAAAAGATGAATCCATATTTATTTAGCAGGCTAATTAGATGGCTTTCAGGAAATGCATGAGTTTCTTTAGAYGACAACAATCATTGAACATTAAATACAACTATTTACAATGTGTACATTGTAAATAAGCATTCCCCCATGCTTAGAACATATGATTTTTCATATGCTTTTAAAATATATTACATGTACTTTTGCATACTTTTACATATGTAAATCTTCTTTACATAGCACCCTTTATTGACATGAATGTGGTATTGAAGATGTAGAAGCATTAAATGTATTTAAACACTACAGTATTTAGCAACGGGCATAGTTCTAAAGATGTCTGCTCTAAGTAGTAGTTATTTTTCTTATCTACAGAAAATGTCATATTTGGGTAGCAAAGGGCAATACCATCTCACCCAAATGCCATTATGCTGAATGTCACCAGCCACACTGCAGCGAGAGCATAGTCTGCAGTGTTGATTTCAACACCTCCTAAARCCGATCCACTAAAATCTGCGACCAGGATGAATACACCATTACAAATCCCCTAATGAAAATTCAGAGGTCTATTATTCTCTGCCATATTAAAATTCTTAACTTAAGAATGGATCTTACATCAGTCCCAGCCTCACTGAAAACGCCAGAGTTCAACCATCCAGAATATAGTATTAGGGGGTTTTATCATATTAATTTTGCTGTCCAGTCTTCACCATTTTTATTATCATGATATCTGCATTTCTAAAGAGCCTGTCATTCTAGGTTTTCAATCATTTGRATTACTTTTTTTTAAGTTTCCTCTATATAAATAAATACATTTTCCCTGCCCTCCTTTTTGATGCTGATTTTCATATGAATCATAGAATCATAGAATCATTAAGGTTGGAAAAGACCTCTAAGATCATCGAGTCCAACCATCAACCCAGTACCCATGCCCACTAAACCATGTCCCGAAGCACCACATCCACACGTTTTTTGAACACCTCCAGGGATGGTGACTCCACCACTTCCCTGGGCAGCCTGTTCCAATGCCTGACTASCCTTTCAGTGAAAAAATTTTTCTGCTTCCTTCAGCCACCCCCACAGAGGGGAAGGCAGGCAAGGCAAGGCAAAACCAGCCAGCACCTTATCGCTCTCTACAACTACCTGAAAGGAGACTGTAGAGAAGCGGGTGTTGGTCTCTTCTCCCAAGTAATAAGCCATAGGACGAGAGGAAATGGCCTCAAGTTGCGCCAGGGGAGGTTTAGATTGGATATTAGGAAATATTTCTTCACCAAAAGGGTTGYCAAGCACTGGAACAGGCTGCCCAGGGAAGTGGTGGAGTCACCATCACTGGAGGCGTTCAAAAAAYGTGTGGATGTGGCACTTCAGGACATGGGTTAGTGGGCATGGGTGCTGGGTTGACGGTTGGGCTCGATGATCTTAAAGGTCTTTTCCAACCTTAATGATTCTATGATTCTGGCTGATACGAAGTAATGGTCTCCAGCAGCCCTGCATTGCCATTGCTGGGCATGCACTGAGTTTGCAGGGTCTCAGGACAGAGGCTTGCATGCCTTGCTCTGCCCAAACTTGACTTGACCTGCCTGGAGCTTTGTTTTCACYTGGTTTTCTTCTGACATGCAATCCAAGTAGTGGATCATAAGGTGCAGCTTTCTTGGACCTCTACAAAAGCCCAGAGACCTGCAGGAGAATCCCAGAAGCGTGGGAGCATGTGCGAACTCCGAACGCCAAACTGCCTGCCTGTCCTTGTGGTCCTCTCTCAGAAATAACTGACAAGTCAATACAGAATTTCTAACAGATTTTATTCCTGGAGAATACAATATGGTTTTTCCTCAGCACATTTACCAAAATGAATATAAAAGTTGCCCATTCCACAAATCTCTTAAAAAGCCCTGCATGCAATAAAAGGGTTAATAAGTCAGCTTCTCCTCTGCCTGAAGACATTAGTTTTTACAGCTAAATGTTAAATTTTACAGTTACATACATTTTATATGCACTGATTTTTATTGCCTAGACAGTTCTGCATTTATGAATCATCCTCGGATCCTTTAGCTATTTGAATCTAGGAATGAAAGTTAAAATGCTGCATGGTACTAACGTAGTTTGKTTTTTTTTTAAAAAAGAGCAAATTACAAAGCATTAAATCCAAGGCACAGTTAAAAATTCTCATTTTCAGGGAAGAACGTTTAAACCAATAAGTACCTGAAGTGACAGGTATCCCAGTGAAACGTTTAAAGAACTAAAAATTGTACAAAATTATATGTATGAAGAACATCTCAAGAATGAGGCAAAGAYCCTTTCCTATACTTGCATACTTCTTAGACACTTCTTTAAAAAAGCAAACTMTTCTCCCCCAAAAACAAGTGAAACTGCAAACTCTGATATAAACACCACTTTCCCCTACACCCTCACTAGAATATTTCTGTAATTTTCAAGCAATGCCATGTGTTCTGCTACCAAATTGGATCAAGAGGCTCATGCAGCTTATCCATAATGTTGTTGTCAGAACCGTTTATGGAACGTATATTTCATCCGCAGGGTCTATGTCTTGAAACACGGTTTATTATTCTGGGCTCACGGCAATGTTCAGCGTTTTGGATTCAAAAGCTGCTGACAGTTCATTTTCATTTCTCAGTCTCTGCATTTCTGTGTTTAAATCCGGTCGAGTCCTGGCAAGCTGACGACTCGAGGAGTGCACCTCCAGCTAAAGACACAGAGGAAAAGATTTTTATTAGCAGAAGATAACTATCAAACTAAATTACAGCATGACTCTTTAAGGACAGATAGATACATTTGGGGGGAAACATAAAGGTAATTGCCATAAAACTAATCAGAAAGATAGGCACTTCTCATACYGTTTTCAAATGATACAGCCTTCTTGCTAGCTACAGGGCAGCCAAAATAATCCTTCACTGGAGAAGCAACTGCAGGATGTATATTTATTAGCTACCTAAATAATTCTAAAAGGAAGCTAAAATAATTAGGATCAAAAAGTGAACAATCTGAAAGCTGAAATATACCATCAAATGCAAGTGTGTGAATTAATACAGACTTAATCTTGTAAAGTGTTGATCTCTGAACCAAGCCCAGCAAGCCACTTAAGTACGCGTTCGAACTATAGACATGTCACACGAGACCCATCAGGGTATRACTGCAGGCAGTTGTTTTAGCGTGGCAATGAATAGACACAGCACCCAGCATCTTGCAGGATTGCACCCTTTATGCTYATTTTATATATCCTGGAGTGTAAGATTTAACTGCATATACCTTCCAAATATACAACATCTACAGACAGAGAGAGACATAAACATGCAGATCCAGACGTCTGCTTCTCTACTTATACAATAGCTATTCTAATTTAAATGTTTGTATAGCCACAATTTAGAGAGAGAGTTTAAGTTTAAATGATACCATTTTTGTTAAAAGCACCTCTGGCCCACCCATCGAGTTGTAACTCCTTCTAAAGTGAATTTTTCAACCTCTATGAAAGTTTTGTCCCCAAATGCGTACTTTTCCCATCATTCTCTATTTTCTTTAATGTTTTCTTATTAGCAATAACTACCACATCTTGCCTATCATGAAAAGCTGTTAAAAAAGAATTAAATATCACAGAAAACGCTGAACATTTCCTAGGGATTATTGCATGCCTTTAATTTCTTAGTGAATTCAGGTTGATTTAAGTGTAGGCAGGAGTTCTGTTGCAAGGATAAAAGTTGCCGACTACTATGAGCATCTCAAAAACTTCAGGGATGAGGTACAAGAGTTAAGAGACATAAAGTATGAATAAATTCCAGCATTCCCAGATGTTTCCTATAAATGCAAAATGAAACCATAATGTGATTTCATTACAGTCAACACCAATTTCCATTTTAACCCTGTTAAATGATCAGTGGATCATGATAGGTGATCCTGATAATTCTAGCTGTCTAATGCTTTCCCATGAAGTTCTTGTTTTCAGTGGCTTATATTTTGCCAAACAGAACCATTTAGACCACATTTTCCTTCTTTACTCTAGGCGGTTATGTTTTTGTTTTGATTTTTAGGTTTTGGTACAGCCAGTTCAGCTGTTTCTGAGAAGTAACTGGAGGGGGGAAGTCAATAACTTTGCAAGAGCTTGAACTAATATTTTAGATGCTTCTTTTAGCATGCTCTTTATGTTTACATATAGCAGTAGGGAAATGCAACTTAGCAAAATTTGTGCTGTGCTTGTGAAAAAATCCTACTCTGGGCAAATGACAAGATTCTAAAATACATATATTTTATATTTATATGTATTATATGTATTTTCTGTATATATTTTCTATATATCCATTTTATATATATTTATATATAAATATAATATATATATTTATTTTTATATTTATATATATATATAACACATTTGTACACAGAGCAATTGGCAGAACTTAATGGATTTTTGCTGAAAATATCACTGGGCATCTCATCTGCACTGAGCGTGCTTCGTCCCCCCTGAAACCACTTATAAGTAGCAGATATAGCAAGCATACCGTTAGGAAAAGATTCATAACTCTGAGTGAATTTTCACTGCAGAAATCACCCTTTGACAAGGGAAAATAAACAGTTAAATTGGGGGCAGAGGGGAAACCTTCTTAGCCCTAAGGAATTTGCTCCTCTGACTCTCTGCTGCTCCAGTGCAAAGTGCACTTCCCTGAGCTTCCTAACCCTGATCCCCCTCCTTCTGTCCTGACCTGCTGGTTTTTGCCAGCCCACACCACTCCTGGGAGGTCCACAGAGGGCCAGTGCAGAACTCAGAAGCCAGCTCTGTTATTCCTCTGTTGGAAAGAGTTGACTCAGTACCTTATATTCCAACAGAAATTAGTCCACATTGCTAAATTGCTAACTGAACACCCCAAATGCACTACATGCCTATCTGTAAAAATCGGAGTAAGATTCMCCTCAAGAACCAAGAGCTGAACCCACAGTTCATGATCTACATTCCTGTCCTACGATTAACACACTGGTCTCAGCAACCCCCAAGGTGTCCTTCAAACCTTTGCCGGGTGGCTGGTCTGTATAATTGTTACCAACTACTTGTTGAATTCATCCAGTGGAGGTCTGGGCTGTGTAACTAAATGTCTTTAGATCAGTGCTACTGACTGTCCTTTGTGGATCTACTAAATGGAATTAGGTGTGGTAAAATAATTATTTTTTTTTAAGAGATTTTAAAAGTGTTAGAAGACTATATTGTCTGTAAGACTGAGTATTTCAAGTTCGGAAATATGAAGATTAAGGTGACTCCTTATAAATTGTCACTTGGGAAGAAATGTGCTGGACTGATGAGCTCTAACTGTGCCATCCCTGTTATCTCGAAGTGTCTCTCTGCAGGTGGGTTTGATGTGTATGACATGGGCGACATGACTATAGCCTGGAAGGCTGTAACTACATGAACACATGACAGTTGCCTGAACTGACCACCGCTTGGATCAGTGAGAAGGATCACTGGAGATTAGCACATGTCTGCAAGAAGAACAGAGAAAACTCATTTATTTTAGTTCTTTGGGAACACAGCAGTGACTGATTCAGCTCCTGTCCCTTTCACAGAACCACAGGACGGTTGAGGTTGGAAGGGACCTCTGGAGGTCATCTGGTCCAACCCCTCTGCTTCAAGCAGGGCTACTTAGAGCCAGTTACCCAGGACCATGTCCAGATGTTTTTTTAATAGCTACAGGGTGGGAGACTCCACAACCTCCCTGGGCAGCCTGTGCTAGTGCTCAGTTACCCTCACAGTGAAAAAGTGTTTCTTCATGTTCRGAGGAAAYCTCCTGTGTTTCAGTTTGTGCCCATTGCCTCTGGTCCTGTCACTGGGTACCACTGAAACGAGCCTGGCTCTGTCCTCTCTGCACCCCCCCTTCAGGTACKTATATACRTTGATAAGATCCCTCTGGAGCCTTCTCTTCTCTGGGCTGAACATTCCCAGCTCTGTCAGCCTGTCCTCATAGGAGAGRTGCTCCAGTCCCTTAATCATCTTTGTGGCCCTTGTTGGACTCTCTCCAGTATGTCCATGTCTCTCTCGTACTGGGGAGCCCAGAGGTGGACRTAATACTCCAGGTGTGGCCTCACCAAYGCTGAGTAGAGGGGAAGGATCACCTTCTCGACCTGCTGGCAACACTAAGAACATTATGATATATATGATACAGTCTCACAAATTAATCAGGGCAATCAAATTATAACTCTAACTTTTAGGGACTAAATAGTCCTCATTTTGCTTTTTCCTAAATTCTGTGTTCTTCATTTTCCCATCCTAACTTTTGAAAGTAGCTTTCTGAAAGTACATAGTATTTGTAGGCACAATTAATAAAATATATGTACTGGAACTACAGTCCCAGTTTTGGTTTTAACTTTTAACAATTCTATAACCCAAAGTCATAAATTGCATATAAATATTTAATTGCACACATTTAATTGGACTAGGAATGTGCTTTTCTCTGATGTGGATTTATGAAATTGACTGTAAAAAGGGATGCTACATGACTATCCTTTCTTTTTTATGACAGGGTATAAAGCATTGTCAGTATTTTAATATAYTGAATATTATTAATGTTTAACTGGAGTGTATAACTTTTGTATTAGAACTTTTCTTTGAATAATTGCTTCAAATTAAATTTAAATTCTTTTTTAAATACGACAATGCTATGGACATTTCAATTTCTCAGAATGTTGTTAAGAGGACAGTTAAGAGCATAGAGATATATTGGAGATGTAGTATTCGCTGACATAGTGGAAGCATTACTGAAGAAACTARGCTTTCAAAGGGTCAGTGTTAGCTCCTTCCAATGTTTTACATGGAGCAGATTCTTAAAAAAAGCATCAAGCAAATACAGAATAYGTGAAATAAGCAGGCACAGTATCGCCTGGTGGAGGGTTCCTTTTATGAACGTCAGCAGCTTAGACGCCAACGTTCTTATGCCACGAGCCTTCTAACGAGGGCTGCCTCTGGCCACCATGCTTCAGGCAGATGGAAAAGAAACAGTGTGCTAGAAGAGGAGCCTTGGCAAGTCCCCCGTGGCATGTTCAGAGCCACTCACGGGGCCCTCACCACGYGCTGTGCCCCGTGCTGAACTCCTCGGCATCTCACCTTGAACTGTCCGTGATGGGGAGGTCCCAGGGCATTTGCTTGGCCTGAGAGGCTGAAACCTGGGAAGCACCACTAGCATAGGAGCTCCTTCATCAGCTGCTTCCACTCTAATCAAACCTCTCTTCTGCATCTCTGCCTCGCTCACACTTACTAAGATAAGCTTGTCAATTAGCTTAAACAAGTAAGGTGATTACCAGAATGATTGGATTTAGCATTAGCGACTTCTTGACTTCTCCATTTTCTCACTGCATCTACTGGCTAGGRTTGAGCTTTTCTTAATAGTTCAGCTACCTTAAGGTCAAAACATCACCTGATAATGATTTTTGCTAGTAGGAGATGGTCAAAATTTAAGTTATAGCTTAAACTAACTACACAATCAATGGGGATGCCATAGCTCAAGTCAGACTTCAACTGCTGCTAAATCCAGCCTCTCCCTTACATTAACTGAAGCAGCCTGCATAGACCTAGTGTGGTTTCACAGTACACATCAGTGCTGCTCGCTGCAGGGATGTGCAGCTACTTGAACTACTTTTAAATAAAAAATAYGGGTAGGAGAAGCCATACTGCCACATTAATCAAGACTGCTGATGCAAAACACAGCACAACTGCAACCAGTTTGCTTCCAGCACTCAGCCATTTACAGCTTGCCTTGGATAGTTTTTATACCACACCAGAATATGGCCCTGGAGACCAACATTTACAGAGTATGGTCCCTCCGCTCTCATCTCGCCTCTGCATAATACATGTGAAGGATTAAGCAGAAGTATTAACAGGTTGGAGCCCTGGCCCTGAGGGACAGGAATAGGGACCTGCTGCTTGGTGACTGGGGAGGGACCTTACCCAGCCCTCCTCCCTCTGCTGAAACCAGCCCCGGGAGAGCCCAGGCCATCGGGGGGGGGGGGGGGGGGGGGGAACGTGGCTCCGAAAATGTGTGCTTCTGAAATGTTGTGTGGTTGATGGTTTTTTTTGTGGTTTGCTTTGTTTTAAATCACACAAAGCTGTTGGGGTTGCAGTGTGTCCCATCAATCAGCACACCACGCAGTGTCTAAATTAAACATCCTACTGAGTCCCATAGGGAGCRTGAAATTTCTGATGACAGAAGATATTCGGCAGGTTTTGTTAAACTATTTATATGTTAAGGGACTGAAAGGTCAGTGAGCAGAAATTGTATTTTATCTTCCTTGCATATATATTGCTTGATGATTAGGTCAAAAATGTTACAAATACACATGCAAGTGAAAAATATGACTATTCATAGGCAGAGATGGGAAAAYAGAGGATTTTGCTATCTGTTCATTTTAGTCCCCCATACAAACAGATTCAGAGAAAGGTTGTGCATTGCTACAGAATATGAGAGCTGCTTTTCTGTCTCTTATGGGCATTTTTGTTCTTTTGCCTTACCATACCTGCAAAGCTTGTGTAAAATTACTAGTAAAATATATTTTTATCAACTCTYGGCCATCTCCAGTGCGAAAATGCATGAAGAGGTAGTTCATCCTTCAACTGGCAATATTAGATAAGTGCAAATTAAATACATTTCCATCCTATTGACCGCTAAGTGGTTTGATCTTGTCTTCACACACTTGCAGGGATGGGTGGTGCCTCAGTAGACCTGGTAAAACCGGTTGCATAATTAGTGCTGAAAAATCTGTACTTCACATTTCCTATTTCATGGGGTAGATGTATGCTGGCCTTTGTGGAAAAAGAATTCATCAAAGGGAAGGGGAAAGACCAAATTCAGACCTTCTTTGTAGGGACTGTGCCTTGCCTCAGCTGAATTGAGTCATAAGTTTTTAGCAATGAAGCTTCTGTTAGCTTGAATTTAAGAGTAGTTTTCATTTCAGCAAAAAGAAATGAAAAAGAATAAAGAATTTTTAATGCATAGGGCAGGCAACTGGGCACAAGGCACTTCTGGGCTTTTTGCCCAGATCTGTCATTGACTTCTTGATTATATCTTGTGGGTCTGTTTTATTTTTTTAAGGGGGAAAAAAAAAAAAAAAAAAAAGCAATAATCAGAATGTTAAGAAAATGGGGAGGTTTGATTCACTGCAGCATGATCTGTAGGGTCATGTTGCAGAACGGGTTAGGAGACCTTCAGTGTATTTTGGTCCTTCTCTATATCCATTTTGCCATTTGTCTTTATTATGTACTGGTTATCATTCCATGGTCTTCAGGGCAAACGCTCTATCTGGCTGTATGTGTACAGTGAAAGTAGCAGTGCAGGATAGAGACAYCCGTGCTAGCCTTAAATGATATGTCTCATTAAAGAGGACATTCGTACAGGCAAAGTCACCAGGCTTCTCTGAGATGCACGAAGATCCGTGCTGACCTGCTGAAGATGCTTCTTATCCTTGAGCTAGCTCTAAGCCATGATGCAATATGCAGCATAGACTTATCCCCATATARGAATTTTCTACAGGGATGGTACAAAGAGAGCATCCACCTCATGCTGCAGGGGACACRGGAAAGGCTGCTTACTCTTTCTTGATCCTTGTCACAAACCCCTCTTCTCAGTGAATTTGTGTGAACAGGCTCTGCAGATACATACCTCTGTGCATAAAGAAACAGTTACCAGAAAACAACAAGAGGAAAAGTACGCAGGTAGGTAGTGTGTGAAAGTCCCCCAAAAGCTGATAAGCTCTGCAGACTTGTGGTCCTGTCGAACCCGAGGTAGCTGATAAACTTAGAACAGCAACAGTCTGTGGAGGGTGTCCAAGGTCATCAGCACGCATAAGCATCCACACTGGGTTTTATGACTCAGACCATAGCCAAGGAGGTGACGGCTGCTACACTCAAGACACAGGCCACAGGCTATGTACAGGGTTTATATACGCCGGGGAAAGGAAGGGACTTCTGACACCTTCCTAGAAAAAACTGGTGCATCAGTATGAGCATCCACTTCTCAGTAAACAGTCAGGGTTGGCCTCCCCACTGCTGCTCTAGCTGAGCAAAAAGAAGGATTGAGCTGGATAATTGAATGGACGGTACAAATAGTTACCTGCTATTAATAGTAACAGCTTGATTCTACTATTAATAATAGCTTAATTCATAAGATGTGTCCCAACAAATATTGGTGGTAATCTATATCTCTCCCTGACTCCCTCCCCTACCTGGAAAATTTACCTCCTTCTCCCCATAGCTGGAGACAAGGAGGCAATGCAAAGAAGATGCCACACCGTCCTTGTAGGGGACGGGGRAAGAAGGGTGGGGGGAAGCAGGAGGGAAGGCGGCTGCTACAGGGGCAGGGAAAGAGAGGGCAGCAACATACCCCAGGTATCCTGGGCTCACTCAGGTCACTCATGACATCTAGGTACTGATAGAAATATAATATAGATATTAACAATAATGGTGGCATTAAATTACCAAGCCCCTTAGACGAATGGGGCTACAGGCTGTTCTGCCTCTTTCATTTGGTAAGTAAAGCAGATATAAGTGGGTAGTCATGTAAAGATTATGAAGTATTCCTGTCCACAGGTGACTTTTTGCAAAGACTAACTCATTTTTGAATGTGATGTAATTTCTGGAAACAGAACACCTCAGTCCACAGAATTTTTCTCTCWTTAATAGTGTTAATCGGCTCGTGAATGGACAATAAAATGTTTGCCTTTATGTTCTCCAGCCCTGTTGCTAAGAGCTATATACAGTAACAAACTGTTCACATAAATTTTCACATTTTTCTTAGCTAAAACCCCACCAGGAAGAAAAAAAAATCTGCTGACATTGATAAAGAATTTGACAAAGCTCCTATGGTTTTTGCCATTCCAGGCTGCCAGTTTATAGTCTGGGAACACTGTTGCAGCTTCATTTCCACAACAAAAAGGCCCCATTCTTTTCTTAAAGGTTTGCCCGTTCATCCTGTCCTTGGTGTTTTGCATCAGAAATGCACTTGTGTTGTCAGCCTTTCTATTAGCACTCACTTACCCAGGGTGCCAAAGAAAAGTCTAAGAAAAGGACAAGTGTCTAACAGGTTACTATAGTTTCTTTTGTGCTCTTAACATTTGGAGACTTCAGGCATTTAAAAATGTCATTAACATTTGTGCATATGATAAATTTAAAAATTGGGTGAACTTTTCACACTTGAATGTTAACGATTTCCATTGCCTATTCTCCAGTAAATTTCAATCGCTGGTTATTTTTACTCTATGGATTTTTGCTGGGCTGTAATCCTGCTGGGTCCTACTAGGCATTTTACAGGCACAGAACAGGAAACAGCCATTTACATTTTCAATGTAATTTACATTTTTTACAATGTTTTACATTTTCAATGTAAATCCGGAAAAATAGAAGGTATTTTCCCCCCAAAGGTGAAAGAAAAGGATTTCAATTATTGCAGGCTGGCAGGTGGGAGGCATCTTGCTAATATTACATTATTGAGTTCTTTTTTTTTTCACTGTCATTTTATATAGTCGTTTAGTTGCAAGTTATGAAAATGTATGAATAATTCACTTATGCTACGTCAACTTGCTGTGTAAAACACAGTCCCGTAAGCAAATCAAACATGATCTTGGAAACATTTAAAGGTACAGCAAAATTAATGCAGTCGAGGACAGAGAGATCATACACCTAGAGATCTCACATAACAGTGTTCCTCCACCAAAGTTCCCCAATTAAATTCCAGAACAGATTAATTGCTAATGGAAATTATCATCTTATGGTCACTTGATGTCCTACAAGAAGTGAGTCCAATAGTTTTAGTGTCATCTAGTTTAAAGCATACTGGTGTCTGTATCACAAAACTGTATATCACAACTCTATCACAGAACTAAGCACAGTTTTGTGATAGAGAGTTGTGATGTACAGTTGACAGCCTGGTTGGCAAACGCAGCACCAAATCCAATAACTATTGCATTAGCCCTTGGTGGCAGCATTTGCAGGTCAGAGTGAGGTAAGACAATAATTTCAGGAAATCTGCACTGTGCATATTCTGCCGTAATAACCTGAACTTCATTCTCTGAGGCTGCCCGGGTGATACCTACCAAAGGTGCTAGTTCACAAGGTCCTTAAAAATGCAGTTGAGGCTTTGTCTGCAGGAGGATATTACACTAACTTCAGCAATTAGAATTAGACAGAGACAGATTTAAGTCAGGACCACTGAATTTTGTTGACACGTCTTTTTAAAGATTGGTGCCCAAGAGAAAAAAAAGTGCTGCAACATAGAATTTGAGAGTAAACACCTCAGCATTTTAATAACTGCAAGCCATTTTTTCTGGAATGCCATGAACATTATTGCTCTAAGATAAAATGAAGGACAATCCTATAAAACAGTACATAAAAAGACAAAGACATTACTTGTCACACTGCTTATTTCAGGGCTAAAATGCTGGCTACATGTTCCCATTGCACTATTTTAATGTTCCCAGCTGGTTTCTGCGGGGGACTGCTTACTTTTTCTCACAAAGGAATGATACTATTCCTTCACCCAACACAATTCATACAGGAAACACAGAAAAACTGTCTCCCTATTACCTTTTTGCTCCTCATTTCCCCGGGCTGGTGAGACAAAAGGATACTAATTGCAGATCACTAGCACTGATATGACATTTTTGGAAAGCAATGTAAATAAATCAATGKTGAGTCAAAGGGACATACTAAGTTCAGTTCAGAAGCCTCACCCCATTGCATATATCTGTAGTCCCTCTAGAATGTATGCTGGTGTAAGGTGTGAGCATCACACCTGCATTAAAGGCATTAATCTGCCTGCTAATGTCAGAGATAGGGTGAAGAAACAGGACCCAGAACATTTACTCCTCCCCAAATAGCAAGGAGCCTGGAAAGAAAGGACAGTGAAATGAGGACCCCAGGAGGAAAAAAGCAGGGGGGTTGTAGGTAAATTCAAAGAGGTTTTTTGGAGGGACAGATTATCCAAGGCATTCAAAAGGATTACATATTAAGACTCATGAAGCAGGTGAAATGATTCAGATTGGAGGAAGATATGGTTAGAACGGGGAAGGCAAAGATGAGTTTAGCAAATTTGTTTTAGATAACAGCAACAGGATGTTTGGAAGTGAGGGCAGAAATGGACAAGTATCTTAGCAATGAAGATAAATTGCCATGGATAGGCTTGCTAATGTCACATGGAATGAAATGATTTGATTTAATAAGTGTGTAGATGGAGAGGCAAAGGGAGAACGAGAAATCAAAGGTGACATTAAGGCTTCAAGAGAAGGAGGACAGTAAAATTCTGAATAAACAAACAAGGGAGAAAAGAGCATCCTTGGGACAGCTAAGAAAGTCTCATCTGAAGGGAGTTTGAGATGGCACAGTAACATCAAAGAAGGTATGATGGAGGCAAAAATTCACAACAGGAGAAAAAAGTTGTAAGTAACAGAAACCGTTGGGGAGGACGAGTTAGTCAAAATAGAGACTATAAAGATAAATGGAGGAGGACTGAGGGTGAAAATCTGAAGGGTGCCAACAGATAGTGGAGAGGGAGTAGGAGGATCTACCAGAGGAGGTGCTGAAGAGAACAGTGTTTGAGGTAAAAGTAGAAAGCAGAGAGCACAGGCTCCCCAAAGGATAAGGTGGAAAGGAAGAAGATGCAGAGAAGTGCCAATGGTCCTGAAAGCCGCATTAAGGAGGATCTGAATGGAAAGAAGCCCTCTGATTTGGCTAGGAAAGAACATTGGTGAAGGGGGTCTCAGCGTATACTAAAATTAGATAATAAAGAAAGCCTGATAAATGCTAGCTGGGAATGAATGTTTGGAAGTCTAATTGGGTGTGGGAAAAGCTCAGGGCGAAAAGTGCAACCGTGTTTCCAGGCTGACTGAAAGAAGCCAGAGAACCGAGGCAGGACAGCAGAGAAACAGCTGAGGACTAGGAGAACAGGGGGCAGTAGGACTGTGTCAAACAGGGAATAGAGATGTAACACCAAAGAAATCGTACCCTCCAAGGCACAGAAAGCAAGGGCAGGTTGGATTTAATTGAGAGACAAACAGAGGAGGTAGAAAAATCAAAGCAGTTTTAATTGTCTTTAAGGGGATTTTGCTATTTAATATTAGCAAAGGATTGCACACTTTGAAACTGTCCCCTGCAACTGCAAGATCCAGAAGTCTCGACAGATGTAGTGCCATATATTAAACTGATGCTATAGCTGACCTTGTTTCCTGAAGGAGAGACAAGAGATTAACTCATATGGAAGCTTTCCAGCCACTAAAAGTACAATAGAACTAGAAAAAATATCATAAAATCTGTCTCAGTTATGGAGCAATCTAGCCATTAGCATTGAGGTGAAAATATTTTGAGGAATCATTAGGGTTGATTAATAGATTTACAGGCCTTGTGAATTACAGAATAAAACTCTGTGGGGACCCCTATTTTCAGTCTTTCTTTTTCTGAGGAGACTACAGGGACTACTGAGGCCACACCAGCCTTAAGGCTAAAGTATCAAGGTAGGCTGCTTTTGATTTCCCTCAGTAACTAGAAGATCGACTTACCTGGCACGGTCTGGGAAGAGAACTTGTGCCTAGATGATTAGTTTAGGAAGTCAGCACAGATCTTTCAAAGTCTTCAGTCATTAAATAATTGTGGCAAAGGAGGCCAACTCCCAGTTTCCAAGCTACTTGTGCCTTACCAAACAATGCATGTTGCTCAGAAGGGCTGCTGATGAGACAGGCTCTACCTGCACCTTGGCACCAACTATTATGCCCTGGTTCCAAGGCGAGGTGCAGCAATGATGTAGTGTGCTGTACTGGTACTCGGGTGCTATACCCACGCTGCCGTGAAGGCTACAGTCCCCTTACAAATTCAAGAAATTTGCCTCAGACACTAAAATATCCATCACTTCAGTGCCAGCACAGTATGCAGCTGCTGTTTGTCACATCCTCGTCGTACGCGGTGGAGCGTTAGCAGTGCTAACAGCATTGCATTAGTTGAGTATAGATTAAGTTGTTGACCTATGGTGAACCACTGACTAAGGTTGTCATGTCTTAATCTGAAATATAAAAGTGACTTTATGTATCCAATATTGAAAATGCTAGGGCACTCTCCCTATTGCCAACAAGAAATATATCCTTGCAGGTCACACCTAACTTCCCTTTCACAGGAAAAGATAAAGAAATGGTAAAAAGAGCTTTCTAAATATATTGTTCTCTCTTGCTTGTGTGGAAGAGTACCAAATAATAAATTATATGAGACTAGAAAATGTTTTTAAAAAAAGGCCACCTGCCATTGTATGCCTTAGCATAATTAAGTTCATTTAGTAGGGCAATGACTTATCTCTTCTATAGGACCTCTTGCAGGCTGATCTTGGTAAAGATGTTAAACAAGCAAGACGATTTTAAAAAGCGATCACCCTTCAAATCACTCAAATCGAAAGACTGAATTTTATCATCTGCTTTGAAAATTAAATTTTTTTGCAACACAAAATCAGCAACACTGTAGTCAGCTTTTTATTTTAAAATGGCATGGTAGGAGGATGCTTTCAGGTTTTTTTTTCCAAAGATTACATATTCTTTATGGTTTAAGTACAGAGACTGCCCAGCCTTGTTAGGAAGCTGGGTTGACAAAAACTTCAGAGAATCTATGCAAATCTATACATTAATACATCTGATGATTAATAGCGTGTGACTTTCTCACAACTCAGTTCCACTTATATCTAATAAGAGGCAAGAACTTTGGTAAACTTCCAGTCAGAAAGAGACCCAGAATCTCTTTCTAGAAAATGTTTGTTTTATCTCATTTGCACTCATCTGTCCTAGGGAGAAATACAGAAAGATATAATTCCCCTACTCTTGTCTCTCATGTAGATGTTGACAGGAATTCTAACTTGCTTTTGAAATCTTCACTCTGAGAAGAGTTAAAGGAAATATAAGATGATGATTAAATCTGGCAGATGAGATTTGGCACAAAATTCTTGAAAACCAAAAGCATATATGACTGATGAAGACATGGCATCCTTAGTTGCATCAGAAATGTAGAGATGAGAAGATACATTGCATACAATAACTCACAAACCTGTAGTTTTTCCCATGATTCAGAAGCCAGTCACCTCAGCTGAAAAATATCCCGGGCACCAGAATTCCAGGACAAATCCAAGTTGGATTTTAATGACTGGAATTTATTAATAATGGTTGGCTGTTTGGTAGAAAATCAGCTGTGGTCCAATTGCAAGTCCTTGTGAGTTTATTCTTGCATGGAAAAGCCAGCACAACGTTTGACCATGCAGTCAACGGTGTGTGGTGGTGGCTCTTTGGGAGTTAAGAACCACATGGCTACAAGGCTGAAATATTTTCTTACTGGAAATATTACTAGGGCATCCGTACTGATGGCGCATGGTAACTTGCAATTTTGAAACTTTCATTGTATTTGTTCTATGAATCATCATAGGATTTCACTCTTCAACTTTCTTATGCTGGCACCTTTAACGAGCAGCTAAGTGACAAAACTACATACATGAACATTTTATAAATGAGATTAAATAAACCCAGGGAGAACAAATGGAACTCAGGATTTTGGGATTTACATTTCATTTCTTTTAAAACTGCTAGAATTCTATTTAAGTCTAATTACACACATTAAAAAAAATTAGGATATACTTATTTTTAACAACATAATTTTTGTGGGACCTACAAATTTGTACTTCATGCTTATAATTTCTTTCCTATTACTAAACCTTTCTTCAAACTGACCTGACCTGGCTGGGGTTAGGAGCTGTCCCAGGGAGATTTCAACCTTGTAAGGTGGCATTGGAGCTCCCCTTCCTCCCCCTGTCCCCCTTCACCTGAGTACTGGAGCCATTACCCCAGTGCAATTCTCCCCCGAGCCTCACTGAGGAGGGAGGAGAGGTTAGCCGGAGAACCACAGACAGGCAGACAGACAGACAGACAGACAGACACTGCAATACCCCTAGCAGGCCTTGAGGACCGGAGGAAGGACTAGGCAGAGCAGTGCAGAGCTGGGCAAAAGATCAGGAGTGTGGATAGCGTACGGGTACCAGCATCTAATGATCCTGATGCTGTTGCTTAGTGGGTAAATTCAGAATCACTCGTCCCACTGCACATTGTTTTGTTGCCCATCACAACTGAAACGCTTATGTCAGTTTTGTCATGCTAACAGAGGCCTCTAGCGGGAGGACAGCAAATGCCAGACAAACACTTTCTGCAAGGATGGTTCAAATGGCCCTACACAAAATTCTCCTTCAGAGTTGTGACAGCTCAGTGGACCCAGCTGGCTAGTGGTGCGGCTTTTTTTTGCCCCCGTCCCTAGCTGGTACAGGATAGCATAGGCAGAAACACTATGTACTAGCCAAGCTTGGGATCTGGAGGTTCATGAAGCTGAGGTTCATCACAGAGAGTGGCTGCACTTGGGTACTGGCATCGCAGAGCTGGGACCCAGGTCATTTATTCCCGAGAAGAGACAGGACAGAGCTAGAAGAGTGCAATGTGCACATCACGGGTGCATGCACAGGGTAGTATGACAAGAGACGGGTGAGGTTTGCTGAGCTTCCAGCAGCTGGGTGAGTCGRCATGTGAAGACACTGTCTGGATGAAGGCGATGTCACTGTGATACTGTACAGCCACCCACTGACCAAAGAAGTTTTAAAAACCACCTTGTCCTACTATGCAAGGATTTAAAGCATCAGCTCTGACATTAATCTCTAACATTATCATAAGCTTCAATATTAAATAGTTGCCATTTTATTTTAACTCTACAGGGATTCCTTAGAACTCCTTTCATCAGGAATGGCTAAAACATTCCCGAGACCCCTGGCATCAGTCTGGCCTATGTAATGTATACTGGGCCTGCTTCTTTACTCCACTGTATCAGTTTTATTCCAGTGTAAAACTGATATAATAGAGAATCAAGCCTGCAGTCTCTGTGCTTGAACTGCCAGACCTTAGCTTTAGTACAAAAGAAAATAAATCAGTGTATCTGTTACATACTTCTTGTGTTTCTTATCTCCAGAGGCAAAATCATTTTGAATAGGTGCCCTCGGGAGCAGAAGAGACCATGTATTTTCAGCTTTTGTGATATTTGTTGCTTCTTGGATCAGAAGATTACACAGTAATCTCAACAATAAAATAAACTCCAAACAATAATAATCCTCCAATGTTTTAGCTGTGTGAAGAAAAGCCTCCTCAGTGAAAACTTTGAAGAGAAATAAGAGGTGATGGAGAGGTTAATTTGGATGTCATTTTATTCTTTAAGGTGATTTGACTCGTGACTGGGAGCAGCACTACTGAAGAAAATGCATTGAACCTCTCTGACAGGACTTGAAGTCAATCACTAGCAAAGGTCCTGCCAACAAGCCTACATCTGTGGTCCGCGATTCCGAGGAAGCACAGCCAGTGAGCCGGTGATGTGAGCATTGCACCGTACAGTCTTCCGCAGCACGGCCCAGAAGGGTACTAAATGTTGCTCTGCCCTCTTCTCTCCCATCACCACCTCTCTTTGCCCAAAGCAGGCCTTTAAAACTGCCTTCATGCCTCCCTCCAGCCCCAAACTTCACAGTTTTCTCCTGGTATCTAAAAGGATATGCAAGTAGAGCCTTAGATATGAACTTGTTTCCCAAATCTAAGTTCTATGAAAAACAGGTAGAAGCTTAGTGAAAACATTCTTTCTCTTCATTCTTGTTCATGCTGCAAAATAATAGCCTATTTTATACACACACACAACTATAAGGRCCTCTCTCTCCCCCTCTGAACAAACATATGCTGGTACTTGAATGGTTGTGATTAAACTGGTGAGTGAGCTGGAAGTACAAACTGCTGGCATGAAGAGGGTTTCGGAGTCGGGTATGTGTTTCTCACAGCTGTTACTTTTTCCATAGCAGGCATGAAATGTTCTCTTTGAAAAGACRCTTCCTTTTTCAAATTGTTACTGGCTTTGAGAAAAATAACACATTTCAAGCTTTCTTTGCACATTGTAAGGAAACACAAACAGGTTACAAACAACATTTAAAAACTTCTCTGCCGGTCACCTTTAAAAACCTGCCATTTTCTATAAAAGGACTCTGCTACATTTTCTTCTTAAAACCCTTCTGTCTCATGTCTTCTCAGAGCTGTTTCTGCTACATGTGAAAAGCTATCTTAGCAATATAATAGCATGTGGGGGCAAAATTCTTCTGTGATGTGACATACTACCACCGTACAGTTTAAGAGTCATCTGAGCTGGAGTCGGATATTAGTTTATTTTCAATGATGATCTTAAAAGGTGCGTTACACTGTCCTAGGAAGACAAGAGGAAAAAAAAACTTAAGATACAAAAAAATGCCACAGGAAACAGACTGTAGAGAGATACTTTTTCATAAAGGTATACTTAAAAAATATSACAGAGAATGTAAAATATGGAAGTTCTCTTCTGTACTTGCATGTCTTTTCTGGTAGATGTTCAAATCAAGATCTAGCTGAAGAAAATAAAGTTGGTATAAGAAAAGTCCCTTTCTACATTGGACTATCTTCCTCAGCTACAACATTTTGACAGCCTGTCATGCAGATCTCTTCCTAAAATGTAGGTCTGCACCCAGTGCTATCAGTGGTAATGTCTCCCTAAACATTCCAAAGAGACCTTTATGTGGTCATCCATGGTGCATTTATCTTCACATTTGTTATCTAAAATTTGGCCATCTAGTCCAAACCAGTTGTCCAGGGAACCTCTCCAGTCAGTGGAGGGAGACAAGTACCTTCACCGGGCCAAGATACACATCTCAAGAYGTGTGTTTGGCGCCAATAAGAGGAACTGCCCTCTGGATGTACCTGTGTCAGCCCACTAAATGTGAAGACAGCTAGCTTAGACAATCCCAACCTTTACATGAAGGAAGAACAGTGAGATAAAGCTCACCACAAATGTACCGTTACACTGGGGCTGTTGTAAGGCTCAGATCCACTCTGCCTTTGTTTAGGTACATTTCCAAGGTTCCTACGGAAGGAGTCATTTGCCTGAGAGACCTTCTATAGAGACTGGAGAATGACAGGCACATCCTGAGAGTGAGCCATGCCACGGGGCTGCACAGAAGAACATGAGAAAGGCGCTCTCAAAGTCTATTCAGGCCACCTAAGATCTGCTGAGAGACTACAGCAGGAGCCAAGCGCGAGCCTTTCCCATTTCAGGCAACCTGGGCAAGCGGTTAACATTATGTGGGATGAATCCCAGCTTAAACCCCACCCAAACTGTGGATTTCCACGTGTACTGTACAGCACTAACCGCAATGTCATACTTTGCTGTAAGATAAACAATACCCAATAATACGGCAAACCCATAGTTGTCTGAAATAGTAGCTCTTAGAGAGTTTTTTATAGCAGAGCAAACCAGATGTTGACTTTATGGATGTGATAAACTGTTTTAAAAATTGTAGTACAATAGGATTTCAGCTGTTAGCACAGATTCTGCTAAGTCATCTGTATATGTCCAAGGAGAGAATTTGTCCTTAATGACTACACTTCTGCTTATTTTTAAGTGGCAGCTTAAAAACATCAGTCAGCATGAAGTATTGGAGCCAAGTGGTCTCCTGCTATGCCTATTAATTTCAGTGCAGAGACATTTTAGCTTTGTTTTTTGCCATTCAGATGTCTGTGCACCATATTGCCCAGTATTTCTGCTTGCAGTAGCATGATGCATGGAGATAACGCACAGAACTTGTGTGTCAGACAAAAGCTGCTGAAGTGTTTCTGGCCCGAAGCTTGTCCTGGGAAGTATCAAAGTCAAGTACCCGAACGAAGTATGCAAACTAGCGCACCAGGAGTCTGGCTAACCCCAAAACTTCAACTTGTTATGGTTTAGCTTTCTTGTCCACCCCACAAACTCTGTTCACCTGTAACAGCACTCTCAGATATAAGCAGACTTGGCTGAATGCAGAAATACCTTTCTTTCACCAATCTCCCCTAGTCCAAGTCCTACTCTGAAGTGCAGCTCCTTGGTTATTTCTGCTTTTGCTAGTTTGACTGCTGTTTTCTCAGTCCTGTTGGATCATGGCACAGTAAAGTCAACGCTGCTGCTAAACTAGGCTGGCCTCCACTATTCGAAGACCAAAGGCCAGATTAGTCCAGTCCTTAACTCTACAAACCTCATTAGTTAAAATCAGATACCCCCCCACCTTCTCCTTCTCCTTCTCCTTCTCCTTCTCCTTCTCCTTCTCCTTCTCCTTCTCCTTCTCCTTCTCCTTCTCCTTCTCNCCTTCTCCTTCTCCTTCTCCTTCTCCTTCTCCTTCTCCTTCTCCTTCTCCTTCTCCTTCTCCTTCTCCTTCTCCTTCTCTTCTTCTCCTTCTCCTTCCCCTTCTCCTTTGACTGCACCTCTTTACCAAACTGTCCACACAGTCATGCAGGAGGGTCTCACTGCAAGGCACCTCCTGTTCACTCATTCCCTTTCATCACTAAGGTAAAAACAGGATTCTACTGACATCTGAGGAAAACATAAGAAAATGATACATAAAGAGAAATCATGAAATAGTGTAATTCATACAAACGAATCAGACTAAAAGCTACTTTTCCCCCTATACACAGAACAGAGATTTCTATGCTTCTACATAATATTCTTACAATGCTTAAATTTCATATAAATTTATTTCGGGGCTCTCCCTGGGTCACTGTGGACATTTTCCCATCACAAGTGATTTTCAAGTGCTTTCCTAGCGTCTGATTTTTTTCTGTGCTAAGGTAACAATATGAAGTAAATGTACCTTACTTTGAAGGAACATTAAAAACAAATTTATAACAGCATGTGGTGTTTAACTGCTGGGAGTTGAGGATATTATATACAGGAAGTTTACTGGAAAGCTCAGAGCTAAGGGATTTCTGCATATTAGTTATGACACCTCTGGGAAAATTTAGATTTTGAATCAGAACTCAGGTGTGTTTCAGTGACATCAATTTTGTCCCGAAAGGAATATTATCACACCACAGGCAAATAGTACTGGTTTGTTCCTATATAAGAAAACCTCCATTTTTATAAAAAATAACGTGCTGACTAGGTGAACTTCTCTGCTGTGCTGAAAGATTGTATAAGGTTTATGCAGAACCTTATTCTGAGGATACATAAAGACCTCAGAATAGGATGTGAGGGGGTGTGTATACATATATGGCTTTCATCCTCAAAACACTGTACTGATGAAGGCAAGAAAAAACCTGGGATTGTTGTGCCCCAGTTAGCCTGTTAAATATTCATACTAATAGATATAGTTACTAACTGAAAAAACAGCTCTTGATGTTGAGATTGTTATATATCGGAGTTAGAGATAAGCAGGATTTGTTAAACTAGAACATAGGTAGGTAAGTAGGTAGGTGATCTGCTAGTATTGTTTCCAAATTTCAGCCAAAGGCAATTCATCTCTTTCTTGGAATAGAGAGCACCACAATATAGGAAAAATAGTTATTTATTCTGTGTTAAACAATTTAGATGGGTTTAGTAGCTTTAGTTTTCCAATGGCTTGAAGCAAGGATTTGGAGCCTGGCATAATACAAGCATGGTCCTACTGATCTGTGTTTGGCTTTCTCTGTGAAATGCTGCCTACAGCAGAGCAAGCTGTTAGCCTGAATTTGAAAGGAAATGAGGCTTATTCAATTAAGGTCTCTGTCAATACTTCCCTAATAACTTTTGAACCAGATGGCCAGTTAAAAAAAAAAAAAAGACACGGGGATTGAAGTCTCTGCAGTCTGAAGTTTCTAAAAGCTTTCAGAAAAGAAGCAAGTAGAAAAAGAAGGAAGAATTAAATATTGCATACCCAGTGGAGAAGACGAGTGAGCTCAAGTCACCTGTTGTGTTGGGCCTGCCAGGCAGCCCCTCAGCAGCGGTACATCCAGGGAATTAGCATCCCAGTACATCCAGGGAATTAGCATCCCGGCAGCCCAGCATCAGCCACAGTACACGCTTTCTCTTGCCTTGTCCATGGGAGAAAACCGAGGACAAAGTGGGAAAAAAAGGCTTAAGGGAAATAAGGGGGGAATATTTTAAGAAAAGGCAAAGTGCTAGGGGCCGTGAGGGAGGCTAGTGCCTTCCCAGGTGAGGGTAGAGGGAATATGTAGTAACAGAGACACAAATTGTTCGGAAATGAGATTTAAGTGGTTCTGCAGCTCATGTGGCTTCCTGCTTATTAAACATAATAATCATGGTATCATACATAAGCATTTTCACTGAACTGAGCTTTTGCAAAAAGATCACCAAAAATGTTGTATGTATATACATAGAGATATATATACACACATGTATGTATTTAGATCTGATTAACCTCGCTTTATCTGAATGTTAGGTACACAAAGATATTTCTGGTGGCAGCAAGAAGGGCACTTCAGGCAAAGGGAAAAACAACAGTAAAAAGTCAAAATTCTCTTTTTCTTTCCTAACTGTAAGGTGGAATTTGGGCTTGTAGTATTTAGATTTGAAATTACTACTTGCAGTTTTTTTGATGTAGCTATTACAGTGAGCATGAAAGCTCTTCCAGCAAATTAAAACTGATTCTAAAATACCTACAGTATCACCAGAGTCAAGAATTCCTTTATCTTTTGCATCATCTCAATAGAAGGGGAGCTTGAAAAATGTTCCAAAATGTAACAGATGAGTTTGCAGACCTACAAATAAGGGAGACCAGTACAGCAATGCCAATTTATCTTACTACATCTTTTATTATTGTGAACTGTATCTTAATTTCTCCTACTGCTTTCATGTTGCTGCTATTTCTATTAGACAATGATTATTCTCTATTAAAATGTGTTGTCACAGTATCACAGAATAAAACACTGACCAGTAATAGATGTCAACAGAAAATGTTGAAAGCCCTGTAGTGAGAATTATGGGGCAGACAATTTGGAGACAACCTGCATATAGGAGAAAATGTTCCCTTGTTTTCATAACACATGTAGTAGTGGCTTTATGCAATGACATACAGGGTTTATATTACTGGAGAAAATTCTGTCTAAATGTGGGGATATTACCTACTTAAATATCAAGTTTTTTACGTACCTTACTTAGCCCTTGACCTGAGTCTGACCATGAGTGCCATGGGCCAGTCTTGCGTTACATGCTTCATGGTTTCTTTTATTAATTTTATAAATATTGCCTTCTAATTGCATTGGAGGTTCCACTGTAAGCTTTTGCTAGTGGCTAAACTTTGCAGCGTATTACAAACTAGGGGCAGGCTATGTTCTCATCTCCTTCTCAATCTTGCCCATTTATTGACCTTCTTCAAGGCTAGAAGGCCTAATCTACTAACTTAGACTAGGACAACTTAACCAAGATAAACTCCACTAGAAACTTCAAATCCCAAAGATGTAAATAAGACTTTTTCCATTGATCTTTCTGGATAGTGGCGGGAGGCATTAAAAGTCTTAGTGCTTCCTGGCACCCTGGGTTTCCGGTAGGCTAATGGTGTGTATTTTCCTCTTTTATCGCTTGTCTTACAATATGCCTTGCCTAACTCCCACTCAGACCCAGCCCCTCCTGTCTTTTGATCTCAGTTTGATTGCTTTGCTCCTTTGCCGACTAGATTCTCACAGCTTACAGGGAGCTGTGATTGAGAAAGCAGTTCAGAACTAGGCCCATCATAGTATAATTTAGGAACAAATATAATCATCCCCACCACAGTGTATGAGTTCAGAAAAGGTTACAACTCAGAAAAATTACTAATTCTTTTTTTTGTACTGAAAAGATAACAAAATAGCTTAAACACATTTTAGCTATCTGTATTTGAAATAGAAATGCTCTTCTTGAATAGAGATTATCTGTAAAGATTTAGGAAATAAAATCACAGGTTTTAGGAAAGTCGAATATGAAACAATCTGCCAATCATGTTATATTACCCCCTTCACAAACTAACCAAGCTTTATATTAAAAAGAGTTGGGGAGTTCTTTTGACTCTTGCATCTCCTGTCCTAGAGTCATAGTTTTCTGATGTTTGGATATTTTAATTTCTAGCCTCAGTTTTCCTGTGAAAAGGTTATATATGTTTGTCCTTGAGTCATTACTGCCAGTTGGCTGAACTGAATCTTCACCTTCTCTGGCATTTACCTCTCTTGCCAAAAAAAACCTCATCATATCCCTCTCTGCTTTTGTTTCGTTAACTTAAATACACCAATCCCTTTTATTCTCTTGACATAAACAGGTTCCCTGTTCTCCYGATTCTCTGAGTACTCCCACCTCCCAGTACTGCAAGTCAAGTCTGTGTTTTTAGGAATGGAAAACTGTAAAGATGATATTTATACCAATAAAAAATCATGTAGTACTAGGGCATGAGGGCACAAGTACAGGATCATCCATACTATCAAAATGCTAGCCTGTTCCCTGGCACAGC
The DNA here is from genome assembly GCA_030449065.1 of Oceanodroma leucorhoa. Classification (NCBI taxonomy): domain Eukaryota; kingdom Metazoa; phylum Chordata; class Aves; order Procellariiformes; genus Oceanodroma; species Oceanodroma leucorhoa. The sequence goes on from JASVER010000004.1 coordinate 3,906,220, forward strand.
TTTCACCTACGCCACCCAACATCCCTCCGGACAACGCATGGTTTGGGGGACAGAGCAAGTCATGGCCATTCCCAGTAGATACTTTGAGATGAATCCTGGGCTTCTCTTTTAGGCGTGGCAGTTGGGAAGGGGGAATGCAATTTAATCGTATGAACCATTTGTTTACTAATATAGATCTAGCCACAGAATTTCAGACATTAATGAGACTTCATTTACATGCTGTCAGTACCTCCACTGGAGATACTTTGATACAGTTGATGATTGCATTTTCTGTTTTCATGGACACATTACATGGATGACATTACATCAACCAACCTTTTGCAGTTGAGGCCTTTAGAAGCTGCTTTTGTTTACATTGCCATTTAATTATAGCTGAGCTAATTTCTGATCCCTCATTTCAAAGTATTTTTCAATGACCACCTTTTCAATAACATCACATCACAAAGCAAGTCTCATATAGTRCCATTTCTGATTGGTTTTGTGGCTGTTTGGTGCATGTTCTTGTCAGATACCAGGCTCAGAAATATCTAAATTTTACCGTTTGTTCTCCAATCTATACCAGAATGGCAGACTAACACTTAAGTGAAKTGCATCTAGGTCTAAATTGAAATCTGAGGGGAGGTCTCTGGCAAACTTCATTCACTCCCCTCAGGAAAGATTCTTTCTTTTCTTAACAATCAATCATCAAAAGGGATAGTAAAACTATTTTTTTCTCTTTGTATCCCCTTTTATAGGGGATACTCATTTATAGTCTTTAGCATTTAGCAATCTGTTCCACTCCAAACTGCCTTTAACATTTTTTCTGAAGATGCGATTTCTAGTTACTTATTTCTGAACGTTTTATGCTTTACAAAGATGATTGCTATTCACTATATCCCTGTTGTTCCTATAGCATCTAGTTTCATACTCTGCGTTGGTTGTTCTAATTTCTTTCCTTTCTTTATTTTTTTATATACTGTATAGATACTTCAATTGCTTTTTACTGTTTATATCCAATTTCTCAGACAGATGAGACACAGTCCTTTTTATACCTTTTTTCATTAATATAAATACTTTCTTCTAGCTAGCAATGTTTTCCTACTCTTTAACCTATTCCTTTTTTTGTTTGTGTACTTTTTAATCAAATTTTGTTTTCTTTGTGCTAAAACCAGATGTCTTTTCCACTCCTCATAATTCCTCTCACTTCTTCACTCACATAACAGACTCCCAAGAGGCCAGTATCCCTGGTGCTCAGTACTGTTATCATAAATGTTTTCTAGGAGTTGGATATCCTAAACTCTTTTTTTCACAGAGACAGTCCTTGGCTGCATTATATTATTATGACTATGTCACAGAATTGTAAGAAAGGTAAACTGCAGGAGCCGCTGCAGATCATCAAGTCCAACCTTGCTGCTCAAGGCAGGGCTAGCTTCAGGGGTAGATGATGGGGTGTGGAAGCAGCAGTAGGAAGGATCAAAGACAGGAGAAGAGCAATAGGAATGACCTCGTATTGCAGTTCATCACGATCCTAGCACATAGATACCAGCTTCTCAGGACACCAAGATCAGAGATGAAGAACAGTGAGTAAATGCTGACAACTCATGGAGGTCAGAGGTGGGATGGGATGGAGAAACTCATTACTGAGATGCCSTAAAGGGTACAAAAAGGCACGTGCAAAAATCAGCACATGGCTCCCAACCTAAGAAGAGACCAGGAGACAAGATGAGGTCTCAATAGGCAGTGTCCTTGTCCTTCAACAGGATTCCTGGACAGACCACCTGGATTCAAGCATCCTGATGCTGCATGCTGGACAGACTACCTGGGTATATATATGCTGGTGCTTGTCTGTAGAACTATGAGAGAGCATGAGTGAAATCAGTATTGTTTTAAAGCAGATCATCTTCCAGTCCCATTTTCAGGGGGCAGCAAGAGCGTGGCTGTTCCATGAGAGGAAATGAGCTGGGAGCTGAGGGTGACCACGCACAGGCAGAGGCAGTGCCCTCACCGACTGGGCACCCTCCCACTGCCCCTGAGCAAGGTGAGCAGGGCCAGGTTGGCAGGAACAGGGTCTGGTGACAGCTCAGTGACCATCAGATGAATGCAGAGTGATGGGTCAGGTCCAAGATCAGCCCAGAAGTCCCATTAGCAAGTCAGTAAGGGACAGGGCTGGGCAAAAACGTACCCTCAGGCAGGACTGAGCAGAAATGGGACTCCAGGGCCCCTGGAAAGAGGGTGGGGGTCCCAAGTGAGGCTCATCAGGGCAATTAAGGCTTATTGGCCACTCAGGGCCCTGACATCCATAGGATCTCTCCCATGGATTTGTTAACAATGTTGCAACATTATTTCCTACTCATCCAGTTGATGTTTAAAAATCTCGGAGGCCAAAGATTCACAGACCCTTGGGAAACCTGTTCCAGAGCCAAACCATGATCGTGGTAAAGCTTTTTATTTATGTTTAAATCAAAATTTCCCTCACTGCAGCCTGCAACTGCTGCTTCTTGTTCCTTCACTATGCCAGCCCTGTCTTTTCTAAAGCCCCCTTTAAATGGTGGAAGACTGCTCTTAGAGCCCACCGGAGCCTTCTCTTCTCTGGGCTGAAGCCACTTTGCTTTGCCTATCCTCGTACACCATATACTCCAGCTCCCTCACCAAATGGTTTAGTAGTCCTCTGCAGTCTGCTGACAACTCCCTTGTATGGGGCAGGGCCCAGCCTTTATAAAGTGTTTGAGATGTGACCTCACCAGTGTTAAGCAGAGGGTAAATGGAGAAGGTAAATGAAGGCTAAATGAGTAGAGGGCAAATGGAAAGAGATGCTCCATTTCCTGAGCATCTCTCCCTAGCTTGCCATAATCATCCCTGATCTGTTCCAGGTCATGTCATTTGTCCACAGAAGAGTGACAAACAGAGGAGACTCTTCTGGTTCATCAGTCTACAAATGTATGTCAAACTACATCTTGGTCACTCTTCAAGACTGCTGTAACAGCCAGTATGCCTATAGCTTGCTTATGACCTTGGTATATGAAAATCTCTAACATCTTTCACTTATATGCTTCCAGGCACCTTCAGCTTATTCTATATGTAGCTGTAACTTACTTATAACATTTATTGATCATCTATTAATTCCACATGAAGTATTTATAAATGTACCCTTCATATAAAGTATGATTCATTCATCTACAGAAATTTATTGTTTGGGGGGTTATATTATATAAAACAGGTCTTTATTATTAACAGAATTAAATTACAGTATCCTGTAAAAATAATTCATGATTATAAAGACAGAGAAACTATGCTGACATGTTTAATAATACTAGAAATTGGATAGTATAGCTATTATACTCTATATATAATACATAATTTTTATGGCTGAAGAGCATTTGGCTTCATTCTTTTTTTATCAGCTATTTTGATCCACCATGTTGCTCTAACTTCCATCATAATTTTCTGTAAATCATGTGGCCCACTTAAATGGTTTAATCAATTGTTCTACTTGATCAGAGAAGCAATTATATAGCCATACATATATACAACAGTAAAATATCCAGGACAAAATTCCAACAGATTGATAATCCCAGATATTTGTACTGAAAAATATCTAAATGACTATTTTTAAGTGTAAAGCAACCGCAAACAGAAATTGTGAAACGTAAGAACTGACAAAGGAAAAGTGCACAGCTAAAGAAAAAGCTCATTCAGTAATAAAACTGCATTTTCGTTCCTGAAAGATTTTAAGACCCGATACTTATCTGATATGAAATACTGCATTATTTCTACTAACTTCCAGTACTTGATTTAATGACAGGCTGATTTATGCCACTGGGCAACCTTGCCCAACATCCATTAAAGTTACAAACTTTGACTCAGAATCTCTATTCCACATTTTTTCTCAAGACTTCAGCCTTGCCTACAAGAAGGTTACCTTGCAGTAAGAATATTCATTATAGTCATGTCACACTAATGGGGTTGCTTCATCCATGTTCAATGAGCTGACTTTTACTTTACCATGACACATTGTTTCTATACAAAGAACGGAATTTATTTTGAATGACATACTCAACTTGGGGAAGAGCTACGCTGCTCTCTTCACTCCCCTTTCAAACACCATGCTTTGGGGGACAGCTTCTACGCAGGCCTGGAGGATACTTGACAAAAGCCAGTTAGGTTGGAAGTCAATGTAATTCTGAGTACGGAATCAAATTTTTAAAGTGGCAGGATTTGTTTCCAGACATTGCTTATACTATAATTTTATCAAAGTACAATCCTGATATAATTTTCCATACTCTTCCTAAAGAGTGCTGCAAGGACGGTGTTTGGGAGCAGGGTACAACTTGTACCTTCTGTCTTTGATAAGTCACCACTGGGTGACACCTTTGGGGGTCAGACACACGCTGCTGACGGCAGTTTTCAAAACGGCAGCTACATCTTACCACCGAGTGACAGAGATGGACAATGACAGTGGGAACAGCTGTTGGAGCAGCTTCATTCTGTGCAAAACTGTTTCCAGACCTGTGAAAAACCCTGATAGGTACATTAACTACAGTTAGCCCCGCAGCTGTAACATAACCAGAAGGAAGATGGGTACTTTCCCGGAGATCTGTGCAGAGCCTGCCGCAGAAGCCCAGTGGCGTAAGAGCTTCTTTGTCTCTGCTGAAACGTGTGGATATTTTCCTCTGACAACTCAGCACTCTGCATTGCTACTGGGAAGTTATGAGGTAGAGACAGCAAGAAATCTTGTGATGAAGACARGTGCCATTATTTAATATATACCCACATGTTTTAGGGCTTACCAGGAGACTATTAATAGTTTTGCCGCATATTGGTGTACATCATCAGAAAGATCACTTTATGGTTATTGCCTGTGCCATGGCTATCAGTTTGAGCAAATGGTGGAATGCAGGAAAGCATAATTTGGAAAGCCTACAAGTATACACTTGCCAAAGAATCAGATTTGTCTTCTTTGGCAATCTTAACTAAAAAGACTTACGCCTACCAACACAGCACAACTATGCTATAAGTAGAGTAGATAAGTAAAACAATAGTTTTGATGTAAATACACCTTTTATGTCAACACATGAAAAATAATGATGATATTAATTGACATCACAGGAGCCTGAGAAGTCAGATAAAAGGGAGGGGRGTAAAATTGAATTGCCTAATGACAACTGGACCAACAATATATACTTAACACTCTCATTATGAATTCTGAWTTTTTCTAATCCATCTAATTACTACAATGTGCCAAAATCCAGTTAATTTGTATTTTATTTCCCAGAGATGCGCTAGCCTCAGAAGCACAGTTAAAGGTTTCATGATTCCTTAATGATTTTAATTATGTACTCTTTTTAAAAAGTTCTCTATTTAAAGAAATGTATGGTGGGTTATAATGTGTAAGAAATGGYGAAAGTCCTTGTGCATTGTATTTTGGGAATGATTTCAGACACTAYCTGTAACAGATAATTTTCATATACATCAGCATTATACACCTTTCTGGCTCTATGAATCAGATAAAATTATCCTAACAGCATTTTAGTATTGAACTACTCCCAGGGCAAGTATTACATGAATATCACCATGCCGACAGAGGTCTGATATATACTTTCATTTCTACAAAGTTTACATTAATATAAGACTGTTGGCAATTAAAATACTGTAGAGCATCAGCACTCAAGGTATGTATAAAGTTTGTGGATTTGACTGAAAAAACATTTAAAAATCCATGTTTCTTTTGTATTTCTGATGCTTGCCTTCCGCCTCTCCCTCCCCTGCAGAGCTGTCCCTGTGCTCTTTTCCTTGGCCCATCTACTACCAGCCAGTTTCCTCAACAGTTTCACCCTTCTGATCAACTTTAGAAGTTAAAAATGACCACAAATTGCAGCTAGCAGGTTGGGAGGAGAAAGGCAGAAATGTGTGGGAAGAGTGTAACAGAAGACAGAAGAAAGACTGCAGCTGAGCAGCGAGTTGAAACCTTCAGACCCAAGAAAGCATTACTGGTGTTTATTTGTTAAATCTGAAACCTATTAAGCTCYAGTATGCAAGAAAAGCTTCATCTGATAAGCTGCAATTTTTTAAAAAAAGCCTTTCCAGAAAATTAATGTTACAAATGGCTAAACGCATATTTCAGTTTATTTGAAACAAAATGTGTTAGGAAGAGAAAGGGAAGATGCTTTTAAAGTTTTCTTCTTGAATAACAAAAAACTGAAATCTTTTAAAAATTGTTCAGCAGAAGTGGGCTGATACGTAATTGAGTCAATGTGCTGGTTTCGGCTGGGACAGAGTTAATTTTCTTCATAGTAGYTAGTACGGGGCTATGTTTTGGATTTGTGCTGAGAACAGTGTTGATAACACTGGGATGTTTTWGTYAYTGCTGAGCAGTGCTTGCACAGAGCCAAGGCCTTTTCTGCTCCTCACCCCACCCCACCAGCGAGKARGCTGGGGGTGCACAAGGAGTTGGGAGGGAACACGGCTGGGGCAGCTGACCCCAACTGACCAAAGGGATATTCCACACCATATGGCRTCATGCTCAGCATATAAAGYTGGGGGAAGAAGAAGGAAGGGGGGGATGTTYGGAGTGATGGCGTTTGTCTTCCCAAGTAACGGTTACGCGTGATGGAGCCCTGCTGTCCTGGAGATGGCTGAACACCTGCCTGCCGATGGGAAGGAGTGAAGGAATTCCTGGTTTTGCTTTGCTTGCGTGCGCGGCTTTTGCTTTCCCTATTAAACTGTCTTTATCTCAACCCACGAGTTTTCTCACTCTTCTGATTCTCTCCCCCATCCCACTGTAGGGGGGAGTGAGCGAGCGGCTGTGTGGGGCTTAGTTGCCGGCTGGGGTTAAACCGCGACAGTCAAAAAGGCCAGTACAAGAATGCTGAGTCTATAGATAATTTGAAATTCCTATACCATTTCTCCTGAGCTGGGAAAAAATCCTTTTCATTCTAAGAAAGAAAATTACAGACACCTTGAAAACCCCAATAMAAACAAGTTTATTTGTACTGATTATGTGGTGCATGATTTGCTGTGTCAGTTCCTAACAACATTCCACCTATCCAGTATTAGCAAATGTCGAGAGCTGAATTTCCATTGCAATTTCAGAAACCTAAACTTTTTTTTTTTTGCCTCAGTTACATATCTTTGTGTTCCTCAAATGAAATAAAGTGGTAGGAAACACCTTTGACTTGCCATGTAAAGAACTCCCAGCAAAAAGGCAAAAGTTACTGGCAAAAGGATGTATAGTGAACAAAAAGCCAAAGTGGCAAGAATGCAATGTTTTCAGTTATTTGCATCTTTCATTTATTTCACAGGGAATCTGTGCCAGGTGGCCCATACCGAAAATAGGAATTCTAAAGTACCCTCTAGAATGCAAATGTTTGTCTTGTTCAGAACGGAGTACCATGCTGATTTTGTGGTGGCAGCTGAATGCCAGTTTCAGAAACCATTACACCTATGGATCACCTAAAGGCAGTCATGGCTTACTGTTGAAAACTTCTGCCCATGTGCACTTGCAGTAGGAGGCCCCTTTCTAGCACCTCCCGCCCTCTATACAGCTGCAGCAGAGCTGACTTGCTGTAAACAGAGGCTGAAATTGTTCCTCAGAGAAGGTCCAACATATTGGACAAAAACTGGATTATCTGCCTTGAAATGTTGAAGTTTTTAGAGTACACAGGTTCTAATCAAATTACAAATGATGGTAYTTTTTCTTCTGCTTCAGATGATAGAAGCATGACTGTGACTGTCCTGAATTTCTTCTTTGATCACTCAAAAAAGCAATTTATCTGGCAACCATGTTGCTAGTACTTGGAAGTGATTGGGCAAAACAGCTTAGACGATTAGAAGGAACTGGAAGATGGCTGTGTTACTTAAGAGAGGATCTGGATCTCAAATTTCAAGGGAAAATGTCTATCTGGGAAAAATGAYTACTTCAGTTATTCAAAAGGAATTACCACATGTTGTCCTTTCTCCTAAGAGAAGGTTATTTATATATTAACTATGTTGTTCTGCACTTGAAAATCATGGGTGTGTTGCCTGGTAGATACACTTGACCAAAGCTGGAAACAAAAATAGGCTTTTTGCCTCAGTTTCTTTCTAAACGTCACTGCATAATGTGATCTGCTATATGCCAACAAGAGTGTACATAACAGTCAGAAGCTTGCTTTTTTAAGTACCATCTGGAATGCATGTGTCTGAGCAGAGCCAGAGGAGAAATTCAGCAGAGTACTGATTGCCACATACAAATCAAACAGTGTGCTTCTTTTCTTGTAGTAGTTCTTTAGAAAAAAAAAAATTGGGGCAGGAAGATGAGTTACACTGTCTGCTTCAGGTCAGCACATTCAGGGCACTTTCAAATCGGAGTGAAAGGAAAACTGTAAACAAACCTTAGTAATGGAAAATATTAACTTTTTTAAAGAATTAGTCTTCATGAGAACCAAAGTGCAAAAGGCTACTGTTGAAAAAATATTTGACTTAATCACAAACATTTGAAGGAGTCATGCAATAATTTAATATACGATTAATAATGAAAAGAGCTCATTTATGTTCTTTAAAACTGATAGGTCAGTGGATGCAACTCAATGGACGTGAGTTCCAATACACTGTATTTTGGTCTTCCTTGTTTACTGTACTATAATTGTTTTAATTTTTAGCAGAATATCTTAAAATTATGCTGAAGTTTAAGTATCTATTTGATCATGAAGTGCATTCACCTCCACAGTAAAAATKAAACATTTTTATATCGGGCAATTAACTTTAGTTTTGGACCATGCAAACAAACTCTCTTGATTTTAATTTTGACRGAAGGAAGCATTCTTGTTAGATGAAGCAGAAAAGTATCAAACTAAAAGACCTTGGAAAAAATAAACCATATTAAGTTAGACTGGCATCATTTTAGAATACATTCAAGAATAAATTAGAGGACAAGATTACAGACTGATCTTCACAGTAGTCACATACTGCCATGAGAAACAGTTGTGATAATTCAAATCCTTTAGGTTTAAATTGAGCCAAATTTAGACTATAAACTCTCTGGGATTTGCATATACTTGCATCTTTGAAGTATGTACTTTTAAAGCCTTATAATAACTAAGCATGGAAAGGCTGRAAACTGAACTTTGGAAGAATTGCAAAATCTGACTACAGAGAGTCATCTGGAAAGGACTGGACCTATGTACTAGCTTTATGCTTTTAATTAGATGGTAGGTATTACCAAAAACTTAACTTTAAGCATCCTAGTTTTGGTTTCAGAAAGGATGTCTTTCACAGATAGAATTGCTTGCTCAAGCGGTATAGAGCATGAAGAAAAAAAAAAATCTGAGACCCAATTTTTATTATTTTATTAAAAAATGGGCAATAATTAAGGAAATGGTAGCGACAATTTAAAAAATGATCATAATTCTCTCCCATCGTTAATGTCTGCTATTAGTCAAAGGCAATTTGATGTAGGGTTTCTAGACAGGCAACCAGCACACACTGGCCAATACTAGCTAGAAAAGCAATTTTGGCCAAAAGCCACCAATACTCAGTGTCTGCAGAGATAGGTAAAGAAGGATWTCTTATTAAAATGCACGCAACTGAGATAAGTACTCAGCATGGCAAGAGCCAAAACAAGGCTATGCTATAGACTTTTCAGTAATAACRTGGGTCGGGGTATGAAAAGTTTAGATTTCCGACTCACACAGTTGTGCTATTACTTTACTGGTGTGGCTCTTTTTTTTCCCCTGTGAGTGGTTGTTTTCCTATAGCCGCAAACGATGCATCTCTGCTGGTCCACACTTTTGGTGGATTTGATGCAATCCAGTATATCAGCACTGTAATTTAAGTTTCTAATTAGTGGTCCAATGGCCTATAGCCTAGACACTCCCTGGTTCAATGCCTGGACCACTAACTCATTTCGTATGGGGATAGACAAGGGAATAAACAGTGGTGATACAGCAGATGTTTTCCTGCAGAAAAAAAMCCCTTGAAACATTACCATACCTAGCAGAACTCCATACGGAGAATCAATGTTTGTTCTGAATAAAGGTTCTAGTGAGACATTACAAACAAAAATGAATGCTGAAATATGCAAAATTGCATCTGAGGAAAGAGAATTGGGAGTCTGAGCCTGCATGTTTTTACATATTATTTGTTGATGTTATCATCCACTAAGATATATTATCTGAGTGTCTGTAGCAGTAATACTTCTTATACGCTTGATAGGCAGATTTTCTTGGTTTCTAACATTATTTTTGTAAACTGATGCCCCATTACACAAAAAATACTATTTCTGAGAAGTTATTTTAATAAGGTTTTTGTATTTTGGGTCTCTTTGGGCTAAAGACTGTTTGTTGTTGATCCCAAATGTTATTTTATGTACTCATAGCTTCAGACTTCCCAGTGCCTCAGAGAGAAGACCAGAGAAATCCTATTCCCAAAAACAGCCTYCTGGTTTTCCCTTTCCATTCCTTTTACCTAGTCATTGACTCCTGTTTAAGTCCAGTTGTAGCCACAGTTCCCTCTCTGTTACATCACAGGTGGCTATCATAGATTAGCAAAYTAGAAACAAGAAAACCTAAGTCCTGTTGAAATCAAGATAGTCCGAAGAAAGAAAATGCATGGTGTGTGCGGTCATTCCCAATGTACTCAACAAACACACTCACAGCGTGAAACACCTGCAGCATSCCCCACAGCAGGAGTGAGCTGCAAAGCTCAGGAAGAAGACGTGGTGTGTTAACCTCCTTAAGGAAGCAGGCTGTAAAAAAGGATGTTTGTTTTAAATGAGAGCCTTTTGTCTTGTTTTAGAACAATTTAATTAAAAATTCAGTCACCTCCAAGTCAGTGCTTTTCGTTCGCTGGGTAACAAGAGAGCTAAGCGCCACATGCAGCCAGGCTGGTCCCCCCCTCGAAGGTTGTGCTATGCAGCCCCGACCGAACGGCGTCCCCAGGCCGGGCCCGACCACGCAGCACCCCGGGGCGCACAGCCCCGCTCAGGCACACGGGCACAGCGCAGGCAGGCTGCTCGGCCCGCCAGGCTGCCTGACCGCCCCGTAGGCCGCGGCCCCGTTCCCGTGCCCCGTGCCCGCGGCGGGGCCGGTGACAGGCCGCACGGCCGCCGCAAGGGAGAGCGATCGGGCCGGGCCTGTGAACGGGCCCCGCCCCGGCAGCCGCGCGCTGCCATRGCAACCGCGCGCGCCCCCACAACGGCCACTTCCGCGTCCCGCCGCTCCCCAGGGCCGTAGCRCTGCAGCGCTCGGGGAACCGCGCAGGCGCAGTTACCCCCCATCCCTGCCTTGGCCCCGCCCCTCCGCGAAGCCTGCGTGCCGGTGTCACTCACCCCGACCTGTCGTCATCCCCGCTGCCCCGCCCCTTCTCCCGGGCGGCGGACCGGGGCGCCGGGGGCGCGCGCATGCGCAGCTGGACAGCTCCCACTGGGCGCCCGCCTTCTGGCGGCCCGTCGCGCCGGGTGGTGCGCAGGCGCAGTGGGCGGYGGCGCGGCGCGGGGGGAGGAGGGGGCATTTTAACAGTAAACATCCTGCCGATTTGAACGGCTGGTTTGGGCGGCAGGAAGGGCTGCGGCCGCCATCTTGTTTGTTTGAGTGAGCGGCTTGGCTCGGCTCGGCCGGGGGAGGAGGAGCGGAGCGGTTACCGAGCCCGGCCTCGCCAGCCGCCGCACCAGCCTCCCCCTGCACCGGACCAGGGTAAGGAGCGGCTCCAGCCGCGCTCGCTCCCGCAGGTCGCCCCGCCTCGCTGCCGCCGTCCGAAGGGGCATGGCGGGGGYCGGCCGCAGCCTGGCTCCCGGGGCGCTGCCGGCCTGCTCGGGCTCGGCTGCCGGCCCCCTGCGGCTGGGCACGGCCGCGCCGGCTCTTCGGCCGAACCCTCCCGGCGGGGGCAGGCGAGTGGCATCGGGAGGGGAGGGCCCGCCTGGCAGCCCTGTGCGCGGCGCCGCCTGGGTCTCCCCGGCAGGGGCAGGGCGGCGGGGCCGCCTCGGGACCCKGCGGCGGGGCCGTGGTCCCGGGGCTGGGGTCCCGGGGCGCGGGGCCGGGTGGTTGGGGTCACCTGCGCCGAGGCCGGGCGCAGCGGGGCCCCGGCTGCGGCCTGGCGGCGGCACGGACAGAGCCCCGGGGGGAGGYAGAGGCGGGTGTGCGCTCCGAGGTGGAGACGGTCTGTAAGCCTGGAGCGGTCACGCGTGGAAGCGCAGTGACYTCCCCGCTTCCGTGGGGGAGCCGAGGGAGCAGTGTGGTGGGGTCCGCTGGCCGGAATAACGTAACAGATCCCCGGCGCTGGGTTGGCTAAAGGAACGGCGCCGCTGCGGGGCTGCTGCAGACTGGGGAGGGGGAGAGGAGCAAAGTTTCATCTGCCTGTCTCTTATTTTCTAATGTAATTTAACTTCTCACTTGCATAAAGCAGACTACTGAATGTTCTTGCAGTCCTCACTAGTAACGTATGAACTACCTTCTGGGCACTGTGACTTGTTCTGCAAATAAAAGGCCCCTTTAAAAATGCCTGCCTCTTGAAGAATTAAGATCTTACTCTAGCAGCTCCTATGGACACTCTGTTATAAATCTTGCTGTAGTTTTTAAGATTTCTCTCTGATCCTGAGTAAAAGGCTTCTGTTAAATATAAAACAAGGTGTTGTGTTTTTATGAATAACAAAGGAAGATTGGGGTCACTGTATTTCTTGGCATGGCRCTGTTTCAGTGGAAATGGCTTTTCGTTGAATTTAGACACATGGAAGAAAATATTTTGAATTTGGAGAAGTTATCATTTAGGCCCACAACGTGTGAATGTGCATAATAAGCATATACTTTCATTAATCTCTCCCTCAGTAAAACTCGTTACATCAAAAATGGAGAAACATCAAAGCATTGATGGGGCCAGGCTTGCATTTTATTTTGTGAAGGTTCATTTGTAAATATTTGACGTTCTGTGAAACTTGGAAACACAAAGCCCACTGAGCTAAGGTTTTAACTAGAGAGGAAGTACATCTGGTGAGACTTACAATAAACTCAAATTACCACACAATTAAATTAGTCTTGTCTTGCCGTAAGGGTTGTTGATATCATGGGATTTCCCACAGAAATGAGAATAGTTGCTTCAGTTAATACATGAGTTTAACTTCTTTGAGGCAAAATGTTAGAAAGTTAGTTTTTTACATTTGGGCTCTTTGGGTGAACAGTGCAGAGGAACAACCGCTGCAAAAGACAGAGTAGCATAAGGAATTCTATTCTCTTATTCAACTTATGTACATTTAAGGAGTGTGTTAATACATGGTTTCTGCAAGTGTATTAGTTTGACTTGGAACTGGAATTGTGCAAAACAGGTTGGGATAATCGAGGTAGGGCCTAAAATTAAAAAGATTCTTTTCCACTGGATGAGTGGACATACTGAATCTAGGGGCAAGGGCAGGATACCTGCTGAGGTTTAGATATGAAAATGGAGTTGGGGGGGAACAGTGTTTATAGGGTTCAATAATCTCAAACTCTGAACAATAATTGAGTCATCTGCCTTTTGAATTAGTAACTTTAGTGGGGCACTGGTTCTAGCAATTTGATTATGTAGGTGCACAGTATGTTGTAATTGGAGAACAGTGAATGCAATTCTTGTAAAGGAGTGGTGTGTTTTGAGCAATTATAGACCTAGTASTACAACCTCAGCCATAGGATTTCAGAAAAAAAATGTTGATGGAAAAACCAAGACCTGGAGACAAATGGAAAATGCTGTATGCATTTATCAGAGGTATGTCAAGTTGGACTAGCTCAATTTCATCTTTTCAATAATTGATTTTGTGGACATAAGAAATTGAGGTGACTTGTCACTGAACTTCAGTAAAGCTGCAGGTGCCACAATGAAATATATTAAAATTCAAAAAAATGCAGGTTAACTGGAGAATTATAAAGGTGGTTGAAGGAAGGAGAGGAAGTAAGGTAGTGCTGAAAAGAGGCATTGAGCTGTAAGGAGTTATTAGTGGAGTTTGTGAAGACTGGTCCTGTGATGAATTTTTTTTTTTTTTTCAGTGGCACCAGATGTTCAGTGTGCTAATGAAGCCTGCTAGTGAGACAACATTAGTAAGTGCTCGCACCAGGGAAGTTTTAGACATGTAAGAAGGACTGTATAATGAAGGATTATGAGTTAAAGTTGAAGAACTCARAGTACAATTGCAGGGTCAGGGTAATCCTTCTGGACTTCTGAAGTCCGGCAGGGCCAACTTGGAGTGTTGCAGGTGCACAGGGTGAACTCACTCTTCTCCAGGTCACCCAGGGCTGGCTTGGCTTAGCAAAACAGGAACAAGGACAATGTAGGAAGAAAATATGTGTGTCGGGGGGAACCAGCAGAGATGAGAGCTTGAAGGATAGCATAAGAACGAATGAATTAAAATGACTGGCTGATTTTTAAACTATAGTATGGAAGTTGTCTGCTGACCAGTGGATGAATGTGGTTCTGGCCTAGCCTTACAACAGGGACAAAAATAGGTGACAATAAAAAAAAACCTGAAGACTGAACTGAACCCATGAACTGGTGTGTGTATATATAACCTGACTTAGTAGAGTAACAGGCAGGGCTAGAGTGAACCACAGTCAAATTAAAATATGGTGACTGTTGTGTCTGTTGTCTGCAATGTTATTGTCAACTGTTCATTAAGCTTCTTTTGGAATGTCTTGAAGGATGGGACTCAAGCTATGTGAGAGTGCTTTTCAGAGTTTAGATAGCCATTCTAGTATGCAGAAGGATTTTAAGACTTAATATTTGTGAGTTGGTGGTTAAGATGAAGTTCATAGGTAGCATCTACCCAATTTTCTTGTTGCTTCTGTGGGAGGATCAGTTACCAGATACTCAGATGAGAGATCTGAAACAGGCAGATTCTGGATCAGACCCTGTGTACTGTATTGTAATAGTTTCACTTTACATGTTCAATCACTTTGTGTATAGAATCATAGCTTTTTTTTTTTTACACTTCTATAGAAAGAAAAATATTAAAAATAAGATTATGCAGTTGTTGAGGACCAATTTAGGCAGAGGAACCTGAGGACAATTGTGGCACATTGAAGCAAATTCAAAGTTAGTTAAAATCAAGTTTAAAGTCTTAAAAGCACAATTGGGCAAGATCAGGATTTGGTCCCACCTGGTCTTGTGTGAGTACATATTATTTTTGCCTCAGAGCAGTGCAAGCAAGACAGAGAAATGAGTAAGTTCTTAGAACAAGTTTTAAGGTCCTGGTTCATATCCAGTCAATTTCAAAAATTAACAGTTATATTTTACCTTACAAGCTTTTTAAAAGTCATCAGCAACCCTTTTTCTTTTGAGGATTCTTAGGAGTTGCTTTTGCAGCCAACGACATATGTTTTACGTGTCTACATGAGCACTCTGCCACTCCAAGAAACTCTTAGTTTCTTTAACATTCATCTCAGTCTCGAGTTATGCCAGGAAATCTATTTCTTCTCCTTTTATGCCACTGCATCAGCATACTGCCCTATGAATTAAAGATCAGACAAAAAGCCTGAAATAAGGAAAAGGATTATCTGAAAAGAAAGAAAGAAGTCTGGAGAAAGTGAGAGCAACCATTGGGGCCTGCTTTAAGCAATTGTGCTGATGCTCTAAACAACAGTAGCTGAACTGCTGCAGCTCAAAACCGTAAAGGTGGGATTTGTACAGTTGCTGTAATCCAGGTAATTACCATACAGAGCAGAGCATCTGCTGGAATTTGGAAGTGGCAGAGACTCATACTGTAACAGGAAATTAGTGTTTCAGGGAATAGAAATATTATTTGTTAGTAACAATTCAGATTAAAACACACTTTAAAACTAGTTGTATTCTGATTGTCACTGTTTCTCTTCATGTATTTCACTGTGACAAGGCTTCATTAATGAATGAAGAGAAACAGATGACTTCTGTYAGAAGCTAGTTATTTTTGGTTCTTGTTCACTCCAAAAGTTTAAGTACCCTGCTCATGTAGTATAATCTTCTCATTAGTCTTACAAGCAAGTTTTAGGTTTGATCTGTAACTCCAGTACTGAGTGGTAGTCAAACCTGGGAAACACCACAAACGCAGGTGACCATTTACTGTTTCTGTGCCTTCCCTTGGTGCAATGGTTTTCAGCCTCTATTCTTTGATTTAATTGCTAACGAAGCATATGTTTCGAAATGCATTCATATATGTTAAGCCCCTTTACAGAGATTACTTTGACTTGGATTGTCAGTTCTTTTAAAAGACAGAAAGAAGTTAACATGTGTCTTAAAAAAAAAAAGTTGTGAAATCATTTGCGTTGGTGTGATCCCAACACCTCAGTTTTTTGGGGAACCTTGCTTCCTCTTAGATATCTTAGATAGTTGTTTGTCTTATGTTTGCATTACCCTTGCTATCTGGGATTAAAAGTAGTAAGTTGTTTCTGTCTGAGTTCTCCAAATAGTATGTTTCACGTTTAACAGGAARTCTTCAGTATATTTTCAGGATTACAGTTAACTGTATGTTTGAAGTTTTGTGAAGCCCATGCTACATACTTTAATGATTGTAAAACATTGGTGAATAATTGTGCCAAACTCCATGAATCAAAGTACATTCTTTTGCAACTGTTGTTGGAAGTTTTTAGCAGAGTAATACAAGTGGTTTTGTTAACTGTATGTTTGTGTTTTCCCCTGTTCCTCTTATTTAGGGGTAATTTACAGGCCTACTTTTACCAGAGCAGTGCATGGTTGTGTTAGCAACTCARGATATCAAAATGCTGTGCTGCAAAGTTATGTTTCTGCATATACAAAAATACTGTGAGGCCTTTGAAAATGCACAAGGGACTGAATTGTCTGCTGGCCTTTGAGACAGTGTGATGTCTTTCAAAAAACACTGGGGGGAGAAAAAAAGTAAAATACCTTCCTTTAGATAACTTCTGTTGATCAAGGAGATTTCCAAAATTGTTTTGTTGTGCTTCCTAGAAAAGCTTGCTCATGTCCATCATTGTGCAGTGCTGTCCTTAGCCCCCACACAATCTAAACAAATAAAAATGGCGTTTTAACTTCTTGTTAATATGTAGCTTTGTTATGACTCAAAGCTATCAACTTCACTCCTAAGAGTAGTTTTAATCCTTTCTATCTACTGAGTTAACTCAAGCTGAAGCTGAACATGGCCTTTATTTCCTTTAAATCCTCTCCACTGTGTCCGTTCTTGGTTATGAACAGAATCAGTGGCTAGTCTGTCATTAAGACAGATAAGCTTGATAATCAGTTCTGTTGTCCAGACAACTCTGTTCTCTGTTTAATGCAGCTGAAATTCAAAGCTTTCATCATCTTTCATGTTGAATGCCAGCGGATACCAGTATGGAGTATGGTACTACTACAAAGATAATTTTCCCTATCCTTTATATTCCTTCAACTGCCATTTATTCAAACAAACAAAAAATCCCAAAAAATGCAAAAAAAAAAAAAAAAAAAGATTATTGGCCTTTGCTTTTGGAGATCTACCCCTAGATCTACAATTTTTCACTTGTTATCCAGATATCTAGAGATTGGCTTTGCTTTCACTGAACCAGTAATGCCACTGCTTCTCTTGCCCCTATACTTATTTTTCTAGCAGTCACAATTGTGCTCCTCCTCTTTTTTTTTTTTGTGAAGCATACCTTATAAATATCAACAGCTCTATCATAGCTGCTTTGAAACTTGTTTCTTTTACCTACAAGTAAATTGGTATAGTTTAGGAATTATCTTCCTCTCTAGAATCCCTCTCTGGCTGTCACGTTTACCAATGCTTTGTGTTTCGTGTGTTTCCTGTTTGCCTATAAGTTGTGTTGGCGTGCATTTGGGAAACACTGGGGKTTTTTTTATGGCTAGAAACTGATGCTCCTCACACTGGCTCTGCCCAGATTAAACTGTCCTGCTTTTACTGATAGGTTGCTGTACTTCCTCTGGCAGTTTTTCAGTARTCATGGAGGAGGTAAAAACTGAAATGCACATGTTGCATCTCTCCTGTTTTTCTCTTTTGTTTCTTTTTCCCTGGTTATGGATATTTCTGGAGAAAAAGCTGTTTGTGTAGAATCTTCTACCTCTTTAAAGCAAACTTTTTGTTTTCTCAACTTGTAGTTGAACTGAATCATATGCTTACCTCATGCATGAATTTGGCATGTCTAGATCATAAGACATCATGCTGTTCTGCTTCCCCATGGTTTGATATGTTGGCATCTTATCAGCTGTAAGAAGGTAGTTACTAGATAAATAGATAAAAGGAAGTCTGTTTTTTCTGGTGAAGGAGAAAGAAGAAAATGAAATCTTCAGGAAGTTTGGAATAATGCAGTCAACTTTCTTACCATTTTTATCAACACTTGAATAAAAAATATGAAGCGTTACTAAGAGGCTTATGAAATGGAGAGCAGTCTGCTCAGAAATGAAGACATAATTGTACTTTCTGTTTATGAAAATATGAAGAAGTCCAAAAAGTTTAGGACTGTGTATTTTATAATGCTGAATGTTTTACTGAAACAATGTAGAATATATACTGCTAGAGTATAGTAGTAGCTACTGAATTAAGAGTGAAAAGAAATGGAAGTGGTAGAAAACTACAGTGGACTGAAAACTGAGACGTGTTTGTTTGCATTATGTGGGTTTGGTATAATTACCATGAAGTTTAATATATTCAAAATTTTTTTTCTTGTGGGATGGTAAACATTTTTAAATTATGTAAATGGTCATTGGGTGCTGTTCTTCCTGCTTTATATTTCTTCTCCGATAAATACATATGCTATTACATGGCCACTAGTTGTAAGTGTTGGCTTCTTAAATATTTTATACAAATAGTCTGACCTTAATGATTGAAAAGCCAACATGTGGTTTGCTTTCTGCGGATAAGGGGTGTGTTTACAAGGGTGTGTTCCTCATAAAAAAAATTCTAGAAAAAAAAAAAATTGCCTTTCTCTTTACAGGTTTGCACTTTGTTTTAGACATCTGGGACCATGTTCTATGCCCACTTTGTCCTGAGCAAGCGTGGGCCGCTGGCCAAAATCTGGCTGGCGGCCCACTGGGATAAGAAGCTAACCAAAGCCCATGTTTTTGAATGTAATCTGGAGAGCAGCGTGGAGAGTATCATTTCACCAAAGGTATCTATTTTACACCGATGTAATGTTATCTTGTAGTGAAAAGAAATTGTGTGTACAGGTGGTAGTTACTATTTGGGTCACTGAAACAAATAAAATTCTTAATGTTGCTATTTTAAAGGGTGGAAAGGTCTGTTCAGGTGTGAAATACTCTACTGACTCTCTAATTCTGAGTATTTTCTTGTCAATTTTCTAATGCTAAAGTATCATGCAATTTGGTTACAAAATGTTTTGCTTTGTATAAGTGGAGGACTTGTATCTTGGTGTACCGTGCATCATTTAGAAGCAAATGTTTGGAAGAGCAGAAAGCCCAGGCTTTCTAAGAAGTCACTTTTAAAGGCCTTACAATGACACTCTTTCAGTGCTGTTATTATTGGGAGCTGTAGAAATAATACTTAAGATATTCTTGTTTATGTTTGTGACCTAAATTCAAAGCATGTTTCTGCTTAGCTACAGCAAAAAGATCTGAAGTATCGGGGGAGCTTGTAATGTTACTGGTTACATGAGGATAGTTTTTCATATAATAAAAATATTACATTGTAGTGTAAAAGCCTTGCTTTTGAAGCTTTCAGTCTCTGGTTTTCTGGGAGGCAAATAGATAGCAACAAAACTGAAAGAACATAACACTTCTGGATGGCTATTGTGAAACCAGAGGAAATTTTGAGGAACTTGGGTTTTTAGCTGGTTTTTTTTTTCCCTCTACTACTCATGAAAATGAAATTTTCCATTTAAGAACTAGTGGACTGATATGGTTGTGACTTTTGTCACTTAACAGATMTTTGAATGTCTTATAACAAAAGCAACTATTTCAAGAAAGAAAACTTATTTTTGTCTTTTCTTTTGATTGATACAAATATAACAATGTTTCTATAATGATACTCTGGATTTTGGAAGAACTGCTAAGTATAAGCAAAAAATATATAGTACAATCACAGAGATAGTTACTATTCCAGAACAGTGATTTGCTTCAGTGTCAACTTTGGAAGGATTTAGAAAACAGATAATGTTCATGGGCTCACTAGTGAGCTGCAGCAYTCTTTTAGAAAAAGGAGAAATTGATAGGCACTCTTTCATATATTTAACTTTGTGTAACACTTTCTTCAGCTGGAGTATTAAAAGATATTTTATGTAATAAAAATTCTGAATTATTAGAGTTTGAGGTTAAACCCTGTATGGCTTATCTTTCTGGGAGACAGTTGTTCCATGTACCCTTCAACACAAGTCTCATGCTCTTTCAGACTAAAATACTTAGAACTGAGTCCTTCCCTGGAATTTTTTTTATCAGTTTTCTTTTCCCACAGCAGATACTTCGTTACATAGTAAATTAGTGAGGTTAAAGAGGAAAGGAACTTAAACTTGTTTTAATGTGGCAGTGCTTGTTTATGGACACATCTTCCACTATTTCTCTGATTTTCTGCTTTAAGTGCAGGACAGAAGATGGAGAGGTAACAAGTAACAGTTTGTAACCAAATTTTACTTAAACAAATTGTAATTTATGGCTGTCCAAATTTTTGTTTTTTTTCACTTCTTTAACAATTAAAATAACAAAGATGTCAGAAAAAGATATGGTAAAATGGGTTTTGTCTTGTCATCTTTTTTTTTTTTTACTAGACAGAGCAGTGTTTGGGAATTCCTGGAGTGAGCTGCTATTAATTTACCGATATTTGCCAGGTCATCCTTAAATAATATGTAGAGTATCATCTTGAATGGTAGACTTTGCATTCTTTTTCTTCGGTTTTCTGCTGATTTTTATACTTGTTTTGGATATTTGATGTTACTGAAAAGCTCATGCAAAGCTGACTGAAATTTCATTAACGGAAAAAAAGTAAGGCTACATCTAATTCATTGATTGTGCAATATGTTTTTAGGTGAAGATGGCACTTCGCACCTCAGGACATCTCTTACTAGGCGTTGTTAGAATCTACCACAGGAAAGCAAAATATCTTCTTGCAGACTGTAATGAGGCTTTCATTAAGATTAAGATGGCTTTTCGTCCAGGTATCTGTCTTTATCTAAGCACTCTCTGAAAAGTTACATTGTTATGTAATGATATTTATTAAGAAGGTATGCAATTGTACCTTCCTGTCTCTGTGGAAGAATTACATAAAGTTATACAGGATTATAGGAGAAGTTATTTTCTTTAGTGCAGCTTCAGGCTGGCTGTGTGACTGAGTTGTATGCTGGAAAACATATAATTGAATTCTGAACGAAAACTTTTCCTATTAGTGCTGATTCAGTAAAATCTCAGTTATGATCTTGGCTGTTGTTGGTGTATGATGTTAAATAGAAATATGCTGCGTGGTTTTTACCTTCTGTCACAAGTCTGAAAAAGGCCAGTTGCATGTACTGAATAGAAGCACAGAAGGGAGCTTGTTTCCATCAAGAGTAAAGATTGCCTTGCCATAAGTTACGGAAGAGACATAAAGTAAGCTGTTTTTTTACCACTTTCACATTTTAGTTTCTGGAAGTAATGTGAACTGTAATGTGTGCAACAAAGATGTTTTCCCTTTTGTATGTGCGACACAACTTCCCCTCTATTGTGGCTTACTCTAGGATTTTCCATGAAAATGGGGACCATATTAATACCTGAAATGACTTTCCATCCAGCAGTGAATTACTTGGCTTACACGCGGTTGATAGTTTTCTTTAATTCTGGCTTGGGAAACTTTTTTCCAGCTGGAGTGTATCTGTGGCAGTGATGCTGCTGGATGCTCACAGCTGCTGAATCATGTTCTACCTTTTTAAGTTTGTGAGTGTAATAGATGTAAAAGCTGAACTTAAGGAAGACTTTTTTTTAAGTCTTGAAAGCCAGGGCAACAGTAAATTTGAGAAAAGTTAAGGTATATAATGTCTTTATCTTAATTTCCTGATCTTCATGTTGTGATTCAGGCATTGAACTTCATGTATCTTTCAGTGGCAATTTGTTGACTGCTGCCAGTTTTTTGTTTACTCTTGCATTTAACTTCCCCGGGGTGATGAGAACACATAAATTTGTCTAATTTCACAAGGCAATCTGTTTTCCCAATTTTCCCACTCCCAACAGAACGCATGTAGAAGGTGAAGCGCCTTAAAACAAGATTTACAAAAAGTGGCATGCTGACCTGAAACAAGTTGAGGCACTTATCTTTGTTCTGAGTTTATCAGCTTTGTGGCTTAGGCATTGTCTTGATCTTGTCTGCTCTGAGAATCAYGTGTTTTATTTTAAGCGGCCAACAGGTAAAAATATTGGATAGCCCTGAAAGGATGGACTAGATTTCCTCATTCCTAGCCGAATACCARGATGAGTAACTACAGACTCATGCTTGTTCCTGGTCTCTCTGGACAGTGGTTCTTTGATTATCCATTGCGGAGGGGAACACAGTGGGCAGAGTGTTTCTGAAGTATCTGTACCTCAGAATTGCCCGTGTTGAGTGGGTCAGAAGGCAGAACATAGACCTCAAATCTTCTGCAAGTTACAGAAGGAATTGAACCTGCATTTCCCACGCACTTTCAACTGTCCTGACCTGTAAGCCTTTGAATAAAAGAGAGGCAGCGACTACTGGCACTGTTTTTGTATGATGCCTAATCTGATAGTCACACTCCGAGAATGCCCACTGAATAGCAGATTAAGCATCTCAGGAGGATAAGGAAAGGTATGTATGTGGTTTAGGTAATCCAGCTCTTTTAAATGCAGAAGCCTGAGAGCTTGTGTGGCCCAAGTACAATCAGTACTGTGCTGAGACTTTCAGAGCTAATTGAACTGACTAAATGACCAGTAGCAAAGTAGTCATACTGTGTTGCCACTGCTCTACCCAAAGGAGGCTGCCGTGTTGGCGCTGCTTTACCCAAACCAAAATATAGGACTAATTAACTCATTTGGAACATTGTGATAAAATTATTTTGTAGCAGGTACCTGCATAGTGTTGTGATGACCTACAACGCCTGTGTTAGCGGCACAGCTCTGCATTGTGCTACACAAACATTACTGAGTGATTTGAGGCTTCCAGGGTTATACAGAACAGTACAAGGGCTTGAGGGTATGTATTTTGAATTTAGACTGAATCTCAATACTAACTTTATCTAAGGTTTCTTTGTAGGTGTCTAGCATCGGTTCAATCCAACAATTTAAAGACCAGAAGCTTGTGCTGAGAGAACAATGCAGAAGGCACAGGGAAAAATGCTGTCCTTGTAAGGAATGGGAACTCATGTCTGAGTGTTCTTCTCTGCAGGGGTTGTCGATTTGCCTGAGGAAAACAGAGAGGCTGCTTACAATGCTATTACCTTACCTGAGGAATTTCATGATTTTGACCAACCACTTCCTGATCTAGAGTAAGCTTGGTTGTTTTTTTTTTTTTAATTTCCATGCAAATGACACTTGGTTTTAGTTAAGGAGAACCTGGTTTTAAACAGCAAACTCATTGCTGAATTTAAAAAAAAAAAAAAAAAAGCCTGCAGGTGACCTGTATTCTTAAGTCTTTTAATATACCAAGCAAGTACGCAATCATCTTTGTATTGATTTTAAGTTCATAGTAGCATGTAATTTTAACCAAAGTTAAAGCTGTCCTTACAGAAGCTTTTGAGAAACTCAGGTATGTAGTATCATTTTCTTTTTTCTTCTATGCAAGGCACTCTACATCACATACCTTCTCAGGTTAGATAAGATCAGTTTTATGGAAATGTCCTTGTTGACCTGCTGTAATGGCACTTTTAATTCTTAAAACTTTTTAATACTAATGGGTTACTTTTAAACATTATTCAAGTTGTATACTTGTTATTGTTCTTGATCTTTAAAAAATTGATGTTACCCTTTTGGATTATTCATAATGGAATTTCTGGGATACAGTTTGCTTTATTTAGTGTTCTGTTTAGTTTCTATTCAAATTAGAGTATATACATAAAAACTCTGTGTTTTCTAAGAAACACACCTTAACACAAAATATATAACACAAAGTGTTAACTTGGTACTGTTACTAGATATACTTTTTGATAAATTATATTAATAGCTTTTGAAGTTGAAGAGGAGGAAGTCTGTTCTTAGTTATTAATTTGGCCTTTAAAATTAGTGACCCCAACATAGCAAGGAGCAAGAGAGTTTACTGATAAGTTTCCCAGTCTTACTGTTTTAAGTAGTGTTTTCTATTCTGYATTCAGCATCAGCTTTTTCATTAATTGTATAGTGTACTTCTTAGGAACTAATTTCACATTTATCTAAGGAGGCTTTATCTGTTGTTAATTTTTTTTTTTAAATGGAGATTTTTTAATAATTACTTTCTGTTTGTTTAAGTGATATTGATGTGGCCCAGCAGTTCAGTTTGAACCAGAGTAGAGTGGAAGAAATTACAATGAGAGAAGAAGTAGGCAACATCAGTATCCTCCAGGATAATGACTTTGGTAAAAATCTCGTGTATTATTATGTGTTACTAAGCTAGTTTTGGTAACTGTAAAGTTATGGTTTTGCAATTACTATGGAATTCCCACTAAGTACAAAACAAATTAGATCAAACATGCTGTGTTCCGTACATTTAATTTTTAGTTTATACATGTTTGTTTTTCCAAAAAGCCTGGCCGATAATATTCAGCAAGCTTCTAGCTGCCTATATAAAGCTGAAGAATATTCAGTCAGGTTAATTACTGAAGGACTATGTCAACTATAATTTTCAAAACGTGGTGTGACTATGAAATCAGCTGTTGCTTTAATCATAGGCATGTTTTCAGTCAGAAACTGTTATAAGATTTCTAAAGCTGAAGCAGTTAGTGGTGACTAGTTCACTTCTTTCAGTATCTTTTCAAGGACAGTGTTCTAAGATCTGAATCAAAGCCTGAAGACAGTTGTATTTGAATATCTAGTTTCCAGAGTACAATAATGTAATCCATAATTTAGTAATATTTTTGAAAGTATAATCTAGGTATTGACGGTGGTGTTGGTTTGGTATTGGTTTGCTCTCTGTACATGAAGCCCAACCTCAAGGCATAAGGTACAACTTTTTTGAATTCCTTCAAATTCTTTGGTTTCAGTGTAGCTATAACGTAGTAGGATCTTGCTAAAATCAATTCAAATAAGTATAATAAAATGCTTTGAAGAGGAGATGGTTATTTTTATAATTGTTTGAACAGTATTTTCACTATGGTATTGCTGGGYGTAATTCCTTACATCTTGTCATTAACTCTGCAATTAAGATAACTTGAAATGAAATTTGCTCTTACATTTGGACCTTTGCTGATTGATTAGCTAGGTCTCTTGCATCTTGGTTCTTTAGCATTTATAGCAGTGAAAATGTATTCTTGCAGGTGACTTTGGGATGGATGATCGTGAGATGATGAGAGAAGGTAGTGCATTTGAGGATGACATGCTAGTGAGCACCAGTGCTTCCAATCTCCTACTGGAACCTGAACAGAGCACCAGTCACCTCAATGAGAAATCTAATCACCTGGAATATGAAGACCAATACAAAGATGATAATTTTGGAGAAGGAAATGATGGTGGAATATTGGGTATGTTTGAAAAATTTGTTTTTCCTCTGTCCTACCTTCTGCCTCACTAATTAGTTCTTGAGGGGACCGGGGAGAGGTGGTTTCCTTTGTTGCTAGGGTCCCTCTTTAACTTAATGCCTTCAGCAGTAGAGTTCTGGTTTGTGAGTGCTACAGCAATATAGATGATGCGTAGCATGTTAACTGTTGGCATATTTCAAATGAATTAAAATTAAATCATCCAGAGCTTTTCCATTCTATGTGTAACGTTCTTTGGAGAAAAATCAATATGCAACTCTTCTTGTTCTTTGACTTCTTCAAAGGGTTTAATTAGTATGTTGAGAATTGTATTGAGTGCTTCTCTGTGAAGTACTAAGAAACCTAGTAAGATGGAAATATGTGGCAAGTGTATTGTAATAAAGGTTATCTGTAAGCTCAAAATTTGAGCTGAAATGCACCTTGGAAAAGCACTTCTAATTGCTTTTGTGTCAGCATTGAAAGTATGGGTTTCTCTAACCTTTGTACTGTCTTTATCTATGTTGTCATAAATACATCTGTACTTCTTTATGAATGTGGTATACTTGTTTCATGAATCTGTGGATTCTTTCATGTGGTTGTTTCAGATGACAAACTTCTTAGTAATAATGATGGTGGTATTTTTGATGACCCACCTGCACTCTCAGAAAGTGGAGTAATGATGCCAGAGCAACCTCCCCATGACGATATGGATGATGATGATAATGTATCAAGTGAGTATGATCTAGGGCTATATCTAGAATTACTAGTTTTCACCTAATTTAATTGGGATTCTAGTTCTTTAAAAGCATTTTGAGCTCAAAAGTATGAAACCAGTGGTAAACCACTTTAAGGTGTGGAGGAGGGGATGGGAAGGGTAGCACAGTTTCTTAATGTTTTGAGATAGTGCGAGATACTTGTTCTAATTGGCAGTGGGTGGACCAGACAGCCCGGACTCGGTAGATCCAGTTGAACCGTTACCAACTATGACTGATCAGACAACGCTTGTTCCTAATGAAGARGAAGCTTTTGCTCTGGAGCCTATTGACATAACTGGTGAGTAAGCTATTTGGGAATATTTCACTTGGGTCATCAGAGAGCACCTTAGCTCGATGGAGTGGAAATGAATGTCTAGCACTGCTGCTGACTCTGCTTCTCAGTTGTAAGAGAAACCAGGGACCAAGTATTGAATTCCTTTTATTCTAACGGTAGCCTTTCAGTACTTTCCAGGTAGGTAGCTTACATTGATGGTCTTGAAGGATACTAGTTTGTAGTTTCTGCAGTCAGTATGTATAGCGGCATGATACTGTAGCTTTTGATAAACATGCTAGTTAAAATACAATGAGTTGGAGTAGAACTCATTATGTCTTTAATCCTAATAGAGTATCTGTAGTGCAGCACAGTTCTCGATATGCTGTGTTTGATGGCCCGGAGTGACTGTTTACACTGAGAATGAGTGCTCTTGTAGTAATTCATAGCTTTAACTAATTGCTGAATTCAGGAGATGCATCTTTGTATTCGAAGTTCTACTAAATATTGAAATTCCTTGTCTTTTTCTCTAAGGCAAGAGGCTTTCTTCCTTTAACTGGTACAGTATTTGGCTCATTATAAACAGATCCCTGCTTTATTAAAAAAAAAAAAAAATAAGATCTGGAAAAAACATAGTTTGTCCTGTGTTTTCAGACTGAACTCCAGGGCCTGATTTACTGCTTGGCCAATTAAAAAGCCCTAGCACTGCCCTCTGGTGGCAAGCTAGCAACGGAGGTCCTAGCTGGTCAGCTGGGACCCCCAAAGACAGCGTTTGCCAGAGCTTCAGGGTCTGCTGCAGAGAGCCAGGCTGTAAGCAATTTACAGTAAAGTCATTCTAGGTACAGGTAAGATAACCACCCACACTAACACTACCAAAGCTCAGATAGGTCTTAGGGGAAAAACTTGTTCTGATATTTTGACTCTTTGGTCAGAGGGACCTTACATCTCCGGGGTTTGCTCCTGAAGAACACTAGCCTGACAAGCAAGCTGTGATGGAGGGAGGCAGGCAGTGAAGACATTGAGGCTTAGGTAGATGCAGTAGAACTAGGAGTATACACAGAAGAATTTGTAGGTTATGGGACAGCATTCACAGTGTTGGACCTTTCATAGTGCTTATGGCTTTTCATTCCTTGTCCCAAAGCTAACATTGCCTTAGATTCTTGAGGCAGCTTTATACATGGGCAAATAAGAACTATAGAGAACCTGCAAGATTATTCTACAGTGTGGTATCTGTTTGAGCTAACCTTCWTTACTTGCTAAAAATCTCAACAGTTAAGGAAACCAAAGCAAAGAGGAAGAGAAAGCTGATTGTGGACAGTGTGAAAGAACTGGATAGCAAGACTATTCGAGCCCAATTAAGTGACTACTCTGATATTGTTACTACTTTGGACTTGGCACCTCCTACTAAGAAACTGATGATGTGGAAAGAAACTGGTGGAGTTGAAAAGCTTTTCTCTCTGCCTGCACAGCCTTTGTGGAATAACAGGCTACTGAAGGTAATGKTTTTGTGCAGGTTCATTTCTAAATGGACTATATTCAGGATTGTGACTCACATATAGTAAACATCAGCATATGAATAGCAATATAGTGATAGCTGTATTCATAATTTTTTAAAAAAACTCATTAAAACAACTAAGATAACACCAATGCTTAAAATATTTACCAGTTACAGAAATAAATGAATTTTTTTAATGTTACTACTGTTTTAGAGGAGCTTAAAAAATGGCAAAGGAAGATGGCCATAATTGATTCTGAAATGAAATTAAGGACACTGAGAACTACAGTAGTGAATAATATAACCTTTCCCCTGTAGCTCTTTACTCGTTGTCTTACACCCCTGGTACCAGAAGACCTAAGAAAGAGGAGGAAAGGTGGAGAAGCTGACAACCTCGATGAGTTCCTTAAAGACTTTGAAAACCCAGAGGTTCCCAGGGAGGAGCAGCAACAACAGCAGCAACAGCAGCAACGAGATGTCATTGGTTTGTGTCTTGTCAAAGATGCTCTGCTTTCCCTCAGAGCTTATTTTTCTCTTTTGTTTGTGCTTTATATTGTCACCGAAGATTATGAATGAAGCAAAGAGCTTTGTAATGGTTGTTTAGCTTCATATACAGTCTGTGACTTAAAATAGCTTATTTTCCTAGAAGTAGAAGACACTTAGGGATCCAGTTTGATCCAGTGGATTAAATGGGTATTGCACTGGGTTGTAAGCACATCTGTACCAATTCTATTTAAGTCACTGCAAAAACTATGCAGGCTGTTAAGAGTGCTCAATTCTAAATTAATAGCAGATTGGACTTAGTAATGTAATTTGAAACTGTACCAAAGTATCTGAAACTGGGTTTGTTGTGGAATATAGATGAACCTATTTTGGAAGAACCAAGTCGTTTACAAGAATCGATGATGGAAGGCAGCAGAACCAACCTGGATGAGTCTGTTATGCCACCCCCACCACCTCAGACAGGTGTTAAACGCAAACTGCAGCAAGTAGAACCAGAGCCAGTGTTACCTGTGAGTAAGATCTTCCTTTTTGTTTGTTTTTGTTTTGGTTTGGTTTTGTTTGTTTGTTTGTTTTTGAGAAGTGGGTAGTGTCTTTGAGCAGAAAGTGACACAGATTCGAGGCACTAGCTTTCCGTGGTGGTGTGAGATATACTGGAGTAGTATCAAAATCTTTGTCCCTGGGTAGTCTTTATGGTGTTTTTCTTAAGTGGAAAGCTTACCGAAACATTTACAAAAGCAGGTAGGATAAAGAAATTGCACTGTTTCCTCCAGGAAAAAGTCTTCAAGGAGTAAAGTGTATTGCTTACAAAGCTATCAAGTTCTTCTGCTTGGCAAGTGTATACAAACAGCTTTCACTGATGAAGAAAGGATTGTGCTAGCTGCATAAACTTCCTTTCTAAGATAGTCCTACTGTTCCAGGGTTAAGGGTTCAAAGAAAAACTTAAATTTTCAGGAAAGATTTCCTAGTTGAGTTATGAGTAGACTTGGAAACTAGCTTATATCTACCTCTTCTGTAAAAGCTGTGATGGAGTGTGAAAGGAAACCGTATTTGTGAAGGGGAGAGGAAGTGGGCAAAATGAAAGGTGTATTCTTTTTCTGAAAGCTTACTTGTTGAAAACATTCCTGGTTTATGCTGTCTGTCTCATATTTGTGCATTTTTTTTAACCCCACTTCTCACATGTTTCTTGGCTAACAGGTTGTTTGCTATAGAATGAGACTGTAGATGTTATGTTATTAAAAAAGGTGGCAGCTGCTGCTCCTCTTGGTCATGTCATTGGGTGAAATTGGCATYGACTGTGCTGAAGCAATGCTGTTGGTGTATGTTGGGAATTCTTTGATCATGCCAACCAGATCAGGCTTCTAGCAACATACCTGTAGTGATACCTGCTGTAGGACTCTAAAACAGAAATTATTTTGAGCTGTTTTAGGGCATGTGTAGAAACAGTTTCAGGTGTCAAGGTAGCTTTACTGGCAAACACTTAACTGTGTATAGATTCAGGGGGAGAACACAGGCTGCCCAGGGAAGTGGTGGAGTCACCATCCCTGGAGGTGTTCAAAAAACGTGTGGATGAGGTGCTTCAGGACATGGTTTAGTGGGCATTTGTACTGGGTTGATGGTTGGACTCGATGATCTTAGAGGTCTTTTCCAACCTTAATGATTCTATGATTCTATGATTCTATAACACTGTATTAATTTTATTAAAACTGACTACATAAATCCTTTTAAACTGCTTTTCTGGATTTTCCTCTTGATATAAATATCTTCTGAGAATGATACTTGAGTGCCAAAGTCACCCATACATTTTTGGAAACTTTACAAAGTACCTACATTTTAATTCCTTCATGCTTGTATTGCAAAGAACAACATCTTGACATTTTTAAGATATCTTGTTCCAGTGAGTTAGTGTGTTCATGTAGCACTGCATCTGGTTACGTGGGATTTTAAAGTTGCATGTGCTGATCCAAGAAATGAGATCAGTAGTTTGGATGGTGTACTAAGTGAAGTTATTGGAAAGCCTTTTTCCTCATAGTGGTATCGTAATTTCTGGTTTGAGTAGAATCTAGAGGATTAAAAATACATGTATGGACAGCAAAACAAAACAAATTGGTTTTCATTTTTCAAAAATGAAAAATTCTGACAAATGGCTAAGATTTAGAGGCTTGGATTTTGTAAAACTGGTTTGTAGCATCAGCATTCTATTGTAAAGCACTGATAAAATGATGCTATTAGTTTAACTGTATTGTATACTCTTAAAGCACCCACCTTCACAACAGCTGGAAATACCACCTGTAGAAATGCCTCCAGAGGAGCCCCAAAACATCTGCCAGCTAATACCAGAGCTAGAACTTCTGCCAGAAAAAGAGAAGGAGAAGGAAAAGGAGAAAGAGGAGGAGGAAGAAGAGGAGGTARGAACTCTATGTGGAAAGGATTTGTGTGTTCCCCAGCACTGTTTGACTTTTGGATTCATTAAATGGCATAAGAAACAAATCTTCAGTCCTTACTTAGGAAATTACAACCTTTGGAAGTGTAGATTTTAAAATTATTCCATGACCATTTTGTATTATTTATATTATTCCATTTTATAAATTGCATATACATTCGGCTTTGAATTAGAGGGTTCTCCTGTTCTCACACATGGTTGGATTAAACCACTCTCTGATGCCATATACAAGAAGTTTTGAACTTAATTTTGTGGTTCATTTTAAATAGTTCATGCCACTCTAATAAAAGTAGATTTTTGTAAGAAAACCGTCCACGTCCTAAAAGGTGATAACTGAAGTTGTTTCTTAGCTACAATATTTAATATTCTGTGGATATCAAAACAAACTTCATTGATTCTTTTTATTTTGCACCCTAAATGCATGGTATTGAATTAGTTTTTAAAAAAATGTTTTATTGTTGGAAAAATAATGTATCTGGACATGTGAAGTTTCCTTCTGTAACAAGTCACATGTACAAAGGAATGTGAATTACTTTAGTCACTTACTTTAGTCAGGATGACTTTCCTAGCAATGTAAAAAGCTGTTGGAATAGAATAGAATATTTTCAGTTGGAAGGGGCCTGCAACAGTCATCTAGTCCAACTGYCTGACCACTTCAGGGTGTTGCTGGATGCAGCAAAATGTTACTTTAAAAGTAGTACAATGAAGAGGAAGAGATACATGCTGGCTTAATTTTGAGGAATAAAAAAATTGGCCAAAAGTTTTTCTGCACAGTTTGATGTTCTTGAGTTAAGACTGGAAACAAAGCAGATACTGCTTGCATGTGTCACTTTCGTGGTGATTTTCTGAATTGCTGATTTGAAATAAAGTTCTTATTTTAAAAGCCATATATAACATATCTTCCATAAACAAGTACAGTTCTGTGTGGGTGAGTGCTTCATAGGACATGGGGAGCTGAGCTGTTACAGCCAGCCTTCGCAGCTTTTAGCAACAGCCTATTTTCCTTTTCAATGGTTCTGTTTCCACAGTGAAATGAGAACATGTCTGTGTTTATTAATGTTTGCAAAACAAAAGCATTGTTGATATTGTGTTCAGTACTAGCAATCCTAGATTAGACCGAAGTGTCTCTTCTCATTCAGCTGTCATGACTGAACTTCTCTGTTTTACTAATTGTCAGCATAATGTTTTGAGGTATAATCAGAGTGGCAGGCAACCGTACTAYGGGACATCAGCTTACATGTGTCTTCCTTTGTCCCACTTCCTGCCTCTCCTAGATGTATCCTGTGACTCAAGTTGTCTAAATCTTCTGGCTTGATGAAAAGAAAAAGCTGCAGTGATATCTAGAAATACCTCTTTCATTTCATAACTCGGTGGATGGAAAGATGATTGTTTTGTAAATGCATGAATTTTGGCTCCTCGCAGGAAGAAGACGGCACAGGGGGTGATCAGGATCAAGAAGAAAGGAGATGGAACAAGAGGACTCAACAAATGCTTCATGGACTTCAGGTACACATGATAATTTGCTTTCTCTTAAAGTATCTTTTGAGTTRAAAGTTCTACCTGAGTTAAAAGGTTAAGAGTGAGATTTCTTTGCAGTAGAAGTTACAGACTTAAAATACCAGTTCTGTCTTAAAAGGGAAAAAAAAAGCTTGTAATTGATTAAATCATAATATAATTGTCACTTTTTTCCAAAGAACATTTGAAGTAAAATTTTTTGCTTAAGTGTTTTTCAACCTTTATGTCCACACTGGGTGTGCAAGTAAGAGTCACAGAAATTCAAATTTTAAAATAACTGGGTTTGATTGTGTTTTTAATGAAACATTAGCACATCTAACTTGGTGCTATGTGACCCTGGACAAACCCCATCAAGGTCTAGGGATAAAACCATTTTACAGGATGTTGACTCCTGGCTAAGCTAGTTTGAAAATTTCCATGCTCTGATAAGCTGAATCTATAASAACTGTGGGAATCTGACCTTGGCTGAGGTGCAGCATTACTTTTCAGCATGTGGCTTCAGTCTGCACAGACAGATAATCTTTGTAGGATGGATTCTTGCTTGCTAGAACCAAAGAGCTGTTTTCTGAGAAGATAATTGAACACCCCTAGTATACACTTGAACTTAAGTACAAACTGCTGTCCGTTTGCATATAGGTCTCTGTATGTGTACTTCATATATTCTTGGACTACCTTTGYCTTTCAGGCTAGTTTGTGGTTCCTACCCCTTTGTTCACTTGAACACTTTGGCAACTCCTGAGATTCTACTGTCACTGAAGTGTTTCAGTTCCATCTCTCTGAGCTGTTTCTGTTTTCCAGAGTCACCCTCACTTTTTTGTGAAATTGATAGGTTCCATCTCTGCTGATAAAAGCTCATTGTCATTATTCTATCTCTGAACTTCCAGTGTAGTGGATTGGGGAGAGRGGGAACACTGCTGAGTTTTCAGTGAACAGATTTAGTAGTATTTAGTATTCTATTAAGTTTTTCAAAAGTATGATATAATCAAGCAAAAGCTTTACATTCCAGGAARAAGTCACTTGAGTTATATCTTAAGAATTACTTGCTTACATCTCTAAATAATGAAACCTTAATTTTAAACTCCTAAATAGCCTTTATGACACTGAAATACACTTAAATTTAGTTCAGATTACATTGTAAACTAATGTGATTTAAGTTAGTTCTTTTGTACACCTGCAAGAATTCCACTAGTTTAARTAAGATTGTTTTAAACTGTTATTGTGGTTTAATCCTGGTAATCAGCTCAGCCCCACACAGCCGCTCGCTCACTACCCCCTGGTGGGATGAGGAGAGAATCAGAAGGGTAAAAGCAAGAAAACTTGTGGATTGAGATAAAGACAGTTTAGTAGGGAAAGCAAAAGCTGCGTGCGCAAGCAAAGCAAAACAAGGAATTCATTCACTGCTTCCCAAAAGCAGGCAGGTGTTCAGCCATCYCCAGGAAAGTAGGGCTCCATCACGTGTAACGGTTACTTGGGAAGACAAATGCCCTAACTCCGAATGTGTGCACACACCCTTCTTCTTTTCCCCAGCTTTTATTGCTGAGCATGACGCCATATGGTGTGGAATATTCCTTTGGTCAGTTGGGGTCGGCTGTCCCAGCCGTGTCCCTTCCCAGCTTCTTGTGCACCCCCAGCCTACTTGCTCCAAAACAAAAACATTTGCTCCCATCCAAAACATAGCATCATATGAGCTGCTGTGAAGAAAATTAACTCTGTCCCAGCCTAAACCAGTACAACTGTTGCTTAAAAGTAGTTTTTAAAGTATACAGATGTTTAGTTGGTAATGTTGTGTAATGTTTTCCTCTCTGAATGTTTCATCACAATTTCTGAAAAGAGCTTCAGAATTCTTTGGACCATGTCTAGCTTTTTTTCAATTCTTTCTTCCATGTACTCAAAAGAGCACCACACCGGATGGCTGAAACATTAAGTCTGTAATGAGATCGAATTTAAGATCTGTTTAATATAAAGTAATTTGGTTTGGCCAGCCTAATATCTTTTCATCTAGTAGATATTCCAGAGCAGATGGTTCTGTTTTAAATTGAAGACRTCAGCTGTTGTTCTAGCCAGCAAACAGATGTATTTTCCTGAATTTTTTTATATTCTGGTCAAGAGTTTGAAAAAATGTAGGCAACTTTGGGTACTTAGTTTCAGACATACAGAGGAGTTTTAGAAATAAACAGGCTTTCACCTTGGGAAAATTATGCATATTTTTAAAGARCCTTAGCTCTTGAAATTTTATTTTAAACAACAGATCATGATTATTTTTGGCAATATTTTTATTTTGAGAAATAAAACATGACTTTTTTATTCCTATTAAAAAATATTTGTCCTATAGTCAAAAAAACTAGCTWAGCTATTGGTGAGGAAGAAAATCTTGTGCTATACTACCATGTTTCTGGAATAAGTTGTGCAGATTCAAGACATTTTTCACACCTGTCTGAGAAGCCAACTTGGTTTCATTTAGATAAGATCCATATAGAAATTTTCATGTACATGTTGTAATGTCCCCATCCAATGTCGAGTCCTTCCCAATCCCTCACGGTGTCCTGGGGGTGACAACAAACGATCTTGCCAATGGACATTCTTGTTTGTATGTAGTTCTCTCTTTAATTTGTGGTATCCACGTTTGTGTTTTTCAGAGAGCTCTTGCTAAGACTGGAGCGGAATCTATCAGTTTGCTTGAGCTGTGCAGAAATACGAATAGAAAACAAGCAGCTGCAAAATTCTACAGTTTCCTGGTACTTAAAAAACAGCAAGCTATAGAGCTGACACAGGAGGAGCCTTACAGTGACATCATTGCAACACCCGGTCCCAGATTTCATATTATTTGAATGGTTAGATAGAGCAGAGCTAGTGTTCGTTTCACTAGTGCGTACGTGTATTGCCCCATCTGTAGGGCCCACAAGACCATTGCAGAAAATTTAGATTTTATTGTCTGTATAAAGTCCTTGGTTTYCTTTTTGGGTTATTTTGGGGTTCGTATTTTAAATTTACCACTTAAATTTTTAGTGAAACTGCTGGGGTGGGTGGCTTGAGTTCCAACTGCAGAAACCAAGACAGCTCAAGGACCCAGATGAAGATTGTTTTAACAACTCAGAGCAGATGTGTGCAATATTGGTGCATGTAATGTTGAGTATCAATGAAAATGTCGTACGATAATTTGACTAGTTGATTCAATAGTGATATTTTTAACCTATACAAGTAAACCTGAATGGCCAACCTATTGTCTGATTAAAAACTTTGCCAAACTCGTCTAAAATGTTCGGTCTGCTTCTCATAGTAGTGGGTTTTTTCCCCTTTCCTAGATCTCTGTGCATACCATGGGTCTCTTAAAGCTGCCAATATGAAAGGTAGTGCCTGATACGTCGGCTTGCTTTGTCACTGCATTTTTGCAGTCAGATTTTTGTAGCCCTTGATGCTAAGGGGAAACGGGTGTCTGTGGAAAGCACGTCCTCTACGTGATACTRTTGCATACATGAAAGGACAGAACATGTGTTAAGCATTTTAGACGAAACATTCCTTTTCACTTATCACCTCATTATGGTCCACTACTGATAATGGCTAATTACTGTTAATAAGCATCAAATAAAAACTCTAGTCATTTCATGTAAACCTTTTAAGATATCAAAATGCTTTAGGTTTGTTAGAGCTGTATATAAACTCCAGACTTTTTAAAACAGACTTCTAGATTGTAAATTATCTGATTTTTATTAAGCAGGCATATGAAGATAAGAATAAGAGAAGTTGAACAGATTGCCTTTGTAAAGATGCTAAATTCAGATACCACCTGTTCCAAAAGGGCAACAAACTTGAATATACAGTACAAACGGACACAGGTCCACTTCATTGTGTAGTGTGTTAATGGCTCTTTGGATATATTTATGGTTTTAGTATCAATTTTTCCAATAATGCACACTCCTGTGTTCAAAACATTTTATCAGTTTTGCAAAAGAGGTCCCATTTGATTTTACTTACAAAGAATGAAGCTTTACTGTTAGACCAGGTAGCACCAGAAATTATGTGAATATGTTGATTATGGAAACCTGTCTTAACTTTTTTTAGGGCAAAATTATTCACACTGAAGGTTCTGGTTTTAATGTTGGCACTTTTGTGAAATAATTTTGGAACTCTGAAATTTCAGTGTGTACTCAACTGTAAAATTATGTGAATGTTTAAAAAAAATCTGAGACTACATGATGACCATGTTTTAATAATCCTTGAAAAAGTTAATTGTATAAAGTTACTGCAGCTTTATTTTCAACATGATGTGCCTGTAAAACCATGATTTTCCCCTTTGTAAAAAGAGACATTGTAGATAACTTGAATGTTTAATTATAGAAGAGGTCATTAGTTTCTTGTTACACATTTTTAGTCTGTTTTTGTTGCTTTTCAAGGTTAATATTCTTGAAAATAGTTGATGCTGTTATGTATAACTTTTCTAATAAAAGTTGTGTTATAAGCTGTTATGTATTAGCTCTGTATCTTGTTTGAAGACCTTTCGTTTATGTAGTGGGGACCTAGCATTTACAGGTTGCTTGTTTTGGTATTAGGAGTGGAAGTGTAACGATTTAGCTCTTTGAGAGATTTAAAGCTTGAATATGTGAATAGATTTCTTGCCGTTAGGAAGGAAGAGTTATTTTACTGGCCGTACTGTGGTTTTGTTCAAGTGTTCTATGCTAGGAATGTCTGTGTGGAAAATGAGGGGAGACTGCCTATGAAGTGTGATTCATCTCCATGCCAGTCCCTTCTGAATGCCAGAACACATCCAGCTTGAATTCTTTTAGCTCTACTGTTCCCTTGCTTCTAGAATTGCCGCTGCATGTGGGTATGTCAGTGCCTCTGAAGCTCTGTGCTCCTGGTAGATCCAGACACTTGGATCCAAGCCCACAGAAGCAGTGCCTCTCCCATGGAGTCGCTGGGGTTACCTGCAGAGCTTATCCAGAGCCCGGGGTAGTGAACTTCTGTCCGACACGGGCTGTCTCTGGATGTTGAAGAACCAGCTTGGATCCAATAAGCTGACTTAATCTGGGCTCCACGCAAAGGTGATTACCCTGCTCTTGAGCTACCTGTGCAAGCAGTCGGGCTGATCTTGTTTGGGCTGTAGGTCCTGTGGGGTGCAGGCTGGCCTGTGCTGAGCCAGCCTGAGCGAGCGCGTGTGTGTACAGCTTGCCTGCCCTGGAAAATAAGGACTTGATTTTTCATTTCTTTGGTTAAAGCTCTGTAAGGGAGAGAAGTATGGGAACTCAGGAACTCGGGACTAGAATGAAAGGTAGCTTTTCTGCCTTTTTCTTCTCATATCAATGACTGAGGACATTTTTATCGTCAGTTTTGCTCTTTGTTRCACCACTGTGATCAGCACTCGTGACAAGTGGATTTTGCACAAACGTATAGTCCCGATGATGCTAAATATAATCTGAGGCAATGAATGCAAGCTCTGCTTTATAACGTAYGGGACTTGTTACAAGTTTTGAACATGGCTTGTGAGTAGTACTGGCAGACATTTTGTGGAAAGCAGGCTTCGCAGTAATTCACTGATCAGCTGTTGAATAAGGTCTAAGGAATGGTGATAGACAAAGCATTTGCTCTCTATATTTCTCCTGTATCTACGAGAAGTAGATTTCCCTACTCTCTTATTGCGCAGATGGCGTGATGCAGAAAAGCTATCTGTTGCACAGCGTTTATTCTGTTTTCCCTATGACTGCTGTTCTTTACAAAGATATTGGAGTACTTAAAAAAAAAAAAAAAAAAAAGTACAGCATCTGCATTTTATTATAGTTCCTCTTCAAATAAATGTCTAAACTGGTTTTAAAGGGATTAACCATAAGCATTCAGTTAGTTATTACTAGATAAGAAGCCATTTTCCTAGCAGTTTGGTGAGCAATACCATCTACGTTTCAGAAACCAATCTTCTTGTGAGGGATTTAGATTTGATCGAGAACATTACTGTAAAGTGTATTCCTTGCTGCTTTACCACTCTGTCTGGAATGTCCCTAGTGTGTTTGGGTACGGCGTTATACTGCATCAGTGAGGGGAAGGAACTGCTGTGAATACCTCTCAGTGCTCCGTCTTCCCCACTGGCAGAAGGTTTGTTCTGTCTGCAAATCTGAAGTATTTACRTCAGCGACTACTATGCATGCCCTGCTTTCCAAATAACTCCTTTTTGGTGGGTGAAAAGGAAAACCGTTCATGAATCTAAGGAAATATTCCTGCAAGGAGATTCGGTTGTTGAATGAATTCCTCCCTTGCATGTCTGACCACCTTGAAGACATACTGCTCCAGTTCTCCCTCCAGAGAGCTCTGTGCTCGTTCCAGCTGGGGCGGCAGGGAGGAAGTCAGGCAGGTAATGTTATCTACATCTGGAGGTTAAATAGCTCTCTGCTTCTGGGAAGGGTATGAGTAGAGGACTTTTTGTAATTCACAGGACATTTTATAAGGCAGGTTCTAACTTAGCTAAAAGTATTGGCTGAAGGTATCACTGGAACTCACGCTTCAGGATTTTAAACCAACTTGGTTAGCAACCTTACTGGCAGCTGTCATGTGCAAGTTGACTTCAGGGACTTTGTTGGAGGGTCAAGTTTATGGTGTTAAGGATGTTGAGCTGTGACCGTCTCTTGTAGACACTAGATTGCCTTTTCTGCTTTGGTCTTTCCAGCTAACGTGCTCCTCCACCTGCAAATGAAGTCAAACTTCAAAGGGTTATTCTCCACTTCCTATTGTCATCCCACTGCCGCACATGTGTCTGGGTGGTGGTACGTAACAGATTATTTTTTTGTTATTTTTTGGGTTCTGGTAAGTTTTTCTGTTTCCAAAGCTCTCAAGTGTCCACTACTTGTGGAACATTTCCTCAAGTGGTCATCATATTCCTGCTTGTGCTTTTTCAAAGATCTTTCTTTTGTTATACCTACAAGAATGGGCTAGGCTCTATACTGTGAACTTCTGCAAGATGAATGTATAGAAGAACTAAAGGACGAGGAAATAGATTGTCGCAACACACAAGGAAGAAAGGACAATTCTCTCTGCGTTTCTTGCTAACCTCTGAATGTCTGAGAAAGCCACTGGAGAGACAAGAACAGGAGGTAGAAAAAGGGAAGGTTTTCCCTTGTTGTTCTCACAGGAGCTGTTTTTACATTTTTAGTTCAAAACATTTTCATGCAGAATCAAAAAAAATCCAAAAACTCAGCTAGGAGAAAATATTCATATTAGCCAAACACTAATGTTAATGTTGTGTTATAAGTAGAATGAAGTGCCAGAAGCTTTCCGGGAGAACACACCCTCCAATTTCATTTGGCCCTAGCTGTTGCCCAGCAGCCAGGAAGGATACAAGATAGTTTGGCTGTCATGAGCTGGGTCTCTACATGTTCTCCCTTCCCCAGCCCCCCTGCTTTTCTTGTTTGCCCAACTTTTGTTTTCAATAAAAACATTAAACATTATAACATAGCCTGAAACTAACACTTAATAATTGAGGTCTGTGTGGTTGATCTTTAATCATGGATGTTTATAAATGTTGTTTGACATTGATCAAGAATACATGTGATGAGAAACACAGATTTGCTCGTGACACTCGGCATCCTTCTAGAGCAGATGGGGTTTTAAAGCCAGAGCCTTCTCCCTGCAAGGACTCCTCTCTAAATTAAACTGTGTTACTTTCTTGGAATACTTTCCCCTTCCCTGCCTTGCAGTGCCCGGGTAGTGCTGGCAATTATTTGTACAATTTAGTTATCTAGGTTTGGGGACAGTGGGAACTGATTCAGGGTAAAACCCATTAAAAGAAACATGTTTTTTTCCGTGCAGCTGGATCAATTCCTACACCCTGCGCACTGGGCAGCCATGCAGAAACTGGTGCCAGCATAACACAAGAGGCACCAGGCAGGAGAACAGAGAAGGGAAGGGGTGAGGATTGCTTTTTTGGATGGCTGTGCCAACTTTGCATGTGCATTAAGTCAGTCTAAGAAAATTATTCACAATAACGCTGTTTGAATTCGGGAGTCCCAGCACTGGCTAAAACTGGTGGATTGGCATGTTTATTGTCAACTTGCACACCAGTATTAATATTCTGCTTTTCCAAGGCAGCAGTTGAGTGTTCTCCCTCAAATCGGGTATTTCTATGACAGAGCTCAAGTCCAGCCTCTGCCAGAGGATGCGTCTGCACTGGCTTTCTCTTCATTTTGTGAAAGTTAATATATCCAGTCCTCGCTTTACTTGAGAGTAAGCCAGAATTAGAGTCGACGTGTGCTTCACAGGCAGCGTGTACCACACATCGCAGTGGATTTTGACTCTGAAACTAAGGGATCGGGATACCATAAACCGTTCCACCGCTGAGCATTTTTGCAGAAAAGTTCAGCTAAATCGGTTTTTGTACAAATTAAGCTGCTTCTCATATTCCTTGACTACAGGACTAATCTCCAAAACAAAAGAAATGCTGATGTTTAAGGAATAAAAAACCACAATGTTGTGAGGAAAAAATAGGAGAAGCAGCTTAACATTTGGATTCAAAAGCCAGATTTGGTGCTTAACTTAGGAATGTTTCTCTGATTGGTCAAATAACTGATGAGAGACCCTGAAAATAAACTGAATGTACCATGTTGCATTTTGTAATTACGTGAATGCAAACTTGTAGCTAGTCTCGATGATGCTGAGGGAGGCAGCAGTGAGCCAGAAAAGGCATGAAAAGGTTTGTTACGGTGGCCGCTGCTTAGCAACACAAGCTGCAGGTTTTGCTTGATCATTTCTCAAGACTGAAATAAGTGCGGAAGACGCCGGGTGCTTCCAGTGCTAAGTTTCATCTTCACATCTGTCAGAAGCAGTTCCAGTTCGTTAATTGTGGCAGGCTGCTCCCGCGGTGTGAATTGGGGCTGGGATCGCTGTCGCCTTCGCCACCCAGCCTGTGCAATTACAGGGAGGCTGTGTTTGGAGCTGAGCGGATAGGCCTAGTACTAAAAAGGTTTAAAACCAAGCCTAAGGAGAGGAGACCTGCCGCCTGTGAGAGGAATGTATCAGGAATATTTAAACCACCCTTCACATCAGCAGCAAAGCCACCATCATTCCCCTGTCTCCCTTGTGCTGCTCCCTTGGCAGGGGTGACATGGCCATCGGAGCGTTGCAGATGTTTGACAGGTTTTACTGATTACCAACGAGCTGCTTTTGATGAGGCGCAGCTGAGCAAGCGGCTCAGTCTCTGGTGCACACAACGGTGGAGGAAGTTTTGGGTGCAGCGGGTACTTGCCCTGCTCACCAGGCTGCTCCCTGGGGGCAGGCRCGGGTCCCTCCCCACACCCAGAGCCCGGGGAGGAGGAKGCTCAGCCCACCTCAGAGAGGAGCGTTAGCTCTAGCTAGATAGGTACGCGTATAACCTTACCTAAAATTATTTGCATTTATGGCAGACTTTGTTCTTATGACTCAGTAACGCCGTTTCTGTTACGAAAAGGCCCTTCTGGTTCAGTGTGACGTGCAGATCATTCACGCCCCGAGGGAAATACAGCGGGTACCAAATCCAGCCAGATGTGCTGGGCAGGCGTATAGTGGAGCCTGAGGCTGGACTAAAAGTGAGAGGACTGTGGGTTTTCATCATAAATGAGGAGGAAGCATAAGGTCTGCCAGCTGTGGAGGTGGATTCAGCAGGATGAGAGCCAGGGCCTGCAGTTTGGCTGCTTCTGTGACACCAACCTGAACGTTATTCCAGGAGCCAGCACAAGGACGTGACAGTTACACATGCATCATTTCCGAGTACACAGGGAAAAACCTTGGCTGTTTGGCAGAAGAGTGTTCTTCTGCCCAAAGGGAAAATGGATGCTCTTATGCTGCAGCCCCAAGTCTGGTACTCAACTGTGAGCTGCCAAGAGCTCCCTGAGAGCCTTGGACCTGGGGTTTGCCTCCTCCATAGGAGCTGACATTTTCCTCAGGGATGCACTATGCAAGGACATGTGTGTAAACACTCCGTGAAAGGCACCGGGCCAGTCACCTGGCCTTCGAAGTGCCCACTCTCCTTCCTCTCCAGTAGAGGAATTTCCCAGCCTTTCCTACTAGAGAGCCTGATCCTGGCTAACCAGGGGGAAGCCCACGTGAGAGAACCCCGTGAAGATGACTGAGGTGTGTGCCCTGCCATTTCACTCCTCCATCTCGTCACCTCAAGCATGTCGCAGCTGCAGAGGAAAGCCAATACTCTGGTCCCCGTCACAGCACGACCTGCCAGCGGCAGCGGTGACGGGTAAGGTGGAGAGAGCATCTCTCACCAGGAGCCTCACAGTTAGGACAGAGTCCTTGCACCCAAGTCACTKATGCACAGTCGGGTCTTCATTGCTTGGGTAAGACTTACACTAGGGTACCAGGACAAGGCCCATGGGGAGGGACAAAAAAGGTGTCTTTATGCTTTATAGTAGGAATGTGAAAACAGTGCAACTTTTAAGCAGAAATCAAGCTGGTTTCACCTGAATGTTACACAGATGTGAGTAACGAATACTCATCCATGACTCTTTTCCACCTACTCCAATGGAGAGGTACCAAGTTAGCACCAGGTTTTAAATTCAAAGAGGTAACTCAAAATGTTAGAGTAAATTTGGGACTGGCATTTAAAGCAAAAAGTAATGTTTGAAGGTCATTGGACTAGCCTGCTACAAAAACTGTATGTTATTTGAAGATTGCAGCTTCTAATTAATGCTGTCCAAAATAATTCTGTTCCAACAGAGGATAGAGAAATCCAGTTTAACCTAAAGGTACAAGTAGTGAGCCGCTACGTTTATGAAGTTTGATTGCAGAACTAATTGGCTCATAATTTGACAAATCATCACTACAATACGTATTCTGCACGTGTTTAAAACACATCCTCCTATAACGAGCTTCTAGATCCCAGTTAAAGGTAGTAGAAGTTGCTAGCATTTAAAATAATCCCTTACAAACTGTAATTTCTCCATATTGTTTTCCTCCACTCAGCTAAATTAGATCTTTTTCAGGCTTAGGGTTTAGAAGCATAATAAAGTCTGGTAGGTATGAGTTCTTGATGAAAGACATGTAACAGTGGGCAAAAGACCAAGAAAAGAAGATTTAAAGGAGTTAATTTCCTGCTGACTAAAGGATGTGTGCGAGGTCACATGTATTTATCTACCATCATGACTCCATATATCCTTCTGGAGGGGAAGGARACTTGTCTTCATGGCATTTCTGCACTGATATTTTAATTTTAGAGAACCTCACTGTAAAAGAAGGACCAAGAATCTAAGCAGCCGAGGGAAGGGTCTTAAATTCTTGAAATATTTAAAGTAATATGATGTGGAAACGGTCCACAGAGAAGTGTCATCAGCTATCTGCTACCAACCTAAATATCTGCACCACCACTGAGGACTGAGCTAACTTACTCCCTCTGTGCCTGGACTGGTCTCACAGAGCCAGAAACCTTTCTCGGAAAAAGTCTTTCTCAGAAATCACATTCCTGAATATTCTTTTCATGAGTCTGCAACTGTAGTCACTTGGCTCTCAGTTATTTTTCTCTAGCCTTGGCAATTTGTTGTTTCTCTCAAATGTTCATCTGGCTCTGTTTTGCTTAATCATGGTGTCTCCCAAAGGTCTGCACTAATGAGTTTCTGCATTCATACCATATGCTTTCTTTGCCATGGAGAAGTTTAATTGTATAGAAAACAGATTTTGAGACTCTTTCTACTCCCTTCCTCTTCTCTCCTCAAATCTGAAAGGTCTTTTAGGCAGAAGAGGCTTCTTGGGTCCCTTCATCCTGCTAGTTAGAATCAGACCACATCTTAACAATGCTCCCATGTAATTTAGATATGTGGCAAAACTTTGAAAGTAATTGTCCAGTTCCTTCTTGATTTGGATATAAGTTAACTAGCTTTTTTTGAGCCTTCATTTGAAATCCCAGAGGCCGAGATCATCCACACACCCAAAAAGTGGTGGCAGCTCTGGGCGACAAGAGACACCAGCTTCCTACTGAAAGAGCTGTGCTTCTCAGGGCGGCATTCACAGCCGGGCAGGACTGCTCCTGGGCAAGGGGAGGTTTCAGAAGGTTTTAGGAGGTTCGAGGGAGCCAGAAGGTCAGCACCAGAGCACAAACCTCCCAGGAAAGGCCAAGCCA
The DNA here is from genome assembly GCA_030449065.1 of Oceanodroma leucorhoa. Taxonomy (NCBI): domain Eukaryota; kingdom Metazoa; phylum Chordata; class Aves; order Procellariiformes; genus Oceanodroma; species Oceanodroma leucorhoa. Next base: position 3,950,754 of record JASVER010000004.1, read on the forward strand.
GCTGCCCTGGAAGTAATCACAGCTAGCAAAGGTTCTAGCAAGGAACCAATCACAGCTAGCAAAGGGAACCATCCAAACTACTCAACTGATAAAAACAACCCATAAGAGCTAAATATCCCAGACAGAGAATATAAAATCTCATTTAAAATTATCCAGTTAGGAAACAGCCCAGCAGGGAATGTTGTTTACAAGAAAGTCCTTGGAGGACTATTATTCCCACCCTTTCTGGCAATTGCTCTCTCTCCACTCCCATAAATTCCCATCCCAGGGCACTTCTGGAACAGATCTCCTATCAACAGCAACGCTTTGTTTAGCGAAGCATCACAAATCCAGCTCCAGTAGCATAAAAGATTTCCCTCCTGTGTTTTCCCCATATGAATCACTTTTTGTTTCTAGTTTTCTCTTGTAGAGGCAATGGAAGCAGCGTTCAAATGACATTCCAGTTTTTCAGATTGTCCATCAAGTTGGAATTGTACATGAGTGGTGTTTGCTGATCTAGGTCCATGGACGGCCTGTTCCCTGCTACAAAGTGCTATCGGTTGGCTGGAACGTAGGGACGTATGGAGRAAGCTGGTGCTTTTGGTCCTAAGAGAAGCAGCAGGAAGGAAGATGGCTCACTCCAATACAGCTGTGTCAGGAAACCTCCTGGGCAGGGAGCCATTCATGCACTGCCCATGTGTGAACCATGGGAAGATGTTGACTGTCCTGAAGGATGGAGACAAGGACAGTGGTGTTGACATACACTGGGGCTGGGGGGGAACTGGGCAGAGGAGGTCATACCGGTGAGCATTGGAAACACATGGCAGAATAGATCTGTTCAGAAGAATTTTGGGGAGCAACAACAGTTTTCCTATAGTCAAGGAGATACTTAGACTTTTTTTTTTTTAATGGCACCAGATTGACAACAGTATCACTCCCTGATATCCTTCAGAAAGAGACTATTTTCTTTTTCTGCAGGCTGTAATTTCTCAACCTATATGTTACTGGCAGCTCAGGCAGGTCTGATGCACTTTGTCACGGTCCCAGAGCAGCATCCCGGAGAGCCGGCCTCCTTAGCAGTGGTGCCAATTACAGCCCCTCACAGGGTTGTGCAGGACCTACCTTTGCATCCCTTCGTGGCACTGAGGTGGATATCTCAGACTCTCTTGGTGATGAGAGTCCTATCTAATCTAAGTGAGAGACTCACCACAGCTGAAGTTCACTGGTGACATCCTGCCCTCTCTGCTTTGCAAGTCTACCGGCAAATAAGAAGAGCGTTAACACCGGTGGATGGCGTTTTACTCTGAGACATTAACTAACTTTCAGGCAATGGTATCAAATCTTAGCTGATTATCTAGGCACTGCCAGAAGAGCAGAAGACAAAACTGTGCTTATGTCTCCAAGACACCAGTTCCAGGTTGTCTGCTGAAGTTACTGCTGCTACATTGTTTTACAGCATTTGAGATTTTTGCCCAGGTCTTTGTTGTATTTATTCAGTTACTACGGATTTTCTAACTGTCTAGTTTTGTTTTCTTTTGTCTGGTTTTACAGACAATTCCCAGTGTTCAGGATGCTTTCATGTAAACACTGGGCTTACCTGTAGGATGTCCCCTGATAACCTTGACTATCAGTTATACAAGCTCACATTTTTCACAAGCTGTCCAGACTTCCTGAAGCAGACTAAAGTATGTTGCATTAATGTATGGGAAGAGACTTAATCTACTTTTATATCCATTTTCAATAAAACACAATTTTCTCTGAAAGATCTGCCTAAAACCTTTGTCTCCCAACTTGAAATATATTTCTGAAAGTAATAACATTTTCCATTACACCAGCAAAGTAGATATTAAATTTTATTTCTCTAAGTATCAGAACTTCCCATCCCTCGAGGGATGTCGTCTGTGTATCTTTGCAAACTTGATAAATGAAGTACAATGAATCCAACTGATGTCCCACCTTCAGAGCAGGGTTATTATAAAACAGGAGGAAAAGAATGTTCCTACAGTAAATGGAATCAGAAAAAAAATCTCCTGGTGTTCTTAGCATACTCAGAAATTTCTGGCAAAAATTGTAACAAGGTATTTTACTCCTGTATGTGCACGTAACTGTCAGGGCAGCTTGCCGTATACTTCACTCATTTAGAGAAAACATCCTTGTGATGGATGACACAACTATGTAAAAAATGACAGAGCCTGGTGATAAACTCGTCGTGCAGCTTTGACCTATTGTCTTTCTAATACTCCATCTCCTTGGGACTTTCCCATTTCAGGTGTCCTAGCCTCCTCAGCTGTGGCTCTGTCTTCCTCTATTTCTTTTTCTTTTCCTTTATTAAATTCAAACTACAGGACAAATATTTCACTCTCTTCATCCAAGTATGGAGACCTCACTTGCTCTAGGCCAAGGGCAGGTGAAAGGCTATCCAGTACTAGTGGAAACTTTGCTACATAGACCAAAAATATCACTCTGAAAAGTGTGGCATCTTGTCACATGAAGCAAAAATTGGCTGAAATGCCAGTGCTGTTGAAGCAAGTGGAAATTTCCCGATGGATTTCAGAGAAGTTGGAGCTTCGGTCCTGGAGTTTGGGACCATGGAGCTGGGCTGTCTGGGGGTCACCCCATGGTCTTGGCCAGAAACACTGGCACCCATGTCCCATGGGAGCTGGTGCTGTGTCACTGCTGTGTTTCTGCTCTCGCTCACCACCAGCGCCGTAACAAACAGAAATGGTGTTGTGGAAGGGAGGTCTTCATCACCTCATGGGAAGATGTGACCCTCTGCAACCAAGTGCTGTCATCACCCCAGAAGACTGTGCTGGGCTGGCGTCGGCCACTCCTTCACTCTCTCCTTATTCCTTGTGCTGAGAGAACACAAATAACATTCAAACATTATCACTATGAGGCCATTGGCCCATTTGGTCAGTTAACTTACATGCTGCCCTATTGCTTTAGCTGGCAGGGGAGGAAGGAGAACGAGCAGAGACCTCTTCATCTGACCCACCACCCACGCCATGACCACTACTGGAGACAGGAGCACAGAGCACCTCCTTCCCCTGAAATATAAACCTACCAAACACTACAAATGACTGATGCAATTAAAACCACAGTCCAGAGAAGGAAGTTAGCCCCTTAATTTTTTGCAGGTTGAACAAGATAGATGGAAGCGATGGTGTCTTTCGGGGTTCAAGAGAGACATGGGCAAACTGCCTGTCTTGGCACAAGCTGCTCGCTGGCCGAAGGGAGTTAGGCAGGGGATCGGCCGCTGGGTGAATATCACGGTTCAGCACGGATCACTAGTCTGTTATTTTCCTGTTTTGTTGTCCTATTGTAGCTGTTGTCTGCTAGTTGTTTCCGTGCCCAGTTAAAATCTTCATGGTCACTCTCCTCTCAAGGTGTTTGGTGTGGTGAAGGCAGGCGAGGAGGGCATGTGCCGTAACAGAAGCCTGTCCTTCAATCCTGCAATTCGGATTTCTTCTAATCAGGCTGCCCTGCTCAACAGGTACCTCGAAAAAACTCTTGTGGGAAATGGATGTGGCTGCTGTCAAAGAGCAAGAATTCAGATTGGATGTCCAATCCCTCCTTAAAATAGCTTTAGACAAAATTGCATCTTCCTTGGACAACACTTCCATCCAGATATGGCAGCAACTTAGGTACGGTGGGGCTCTCTCATGCCCTCTGAGTGTATCTCATTCTCCCCACACTTTGTCAGAAGCAAAAAGAAAACTCTTGACATTGAATAAGCTACCCTGATATACAGACACCTGACCTGTGTAGTGGTCAGTCAGGTGGCCAGACACATTCCTGGAAGAAGACTCCCAGATATCTAGGATATTTTGTCCTACCCAAACCTGCAGGCACCCAGCCCTGGCTGTTGATGAAAGCAGGATACGAGACTGAATAGACCCTGGGTTTCATCTCCTGCTCTTAAAAACCCACTRCCTTCTTGAAACCCACCCTGCCCGCCTCCTCCTGCCAAGCTCCAACCTGCACAACGGATCCTGCTTCCCAGCACCAAGCCAGGGCTGGCACAGCATTCACGTCTGATGGAAATGGCAGTTTCATTCTTCATAAAATGATTTGCTGAACTTGAAATAGGAGTGCTTGGCACAGAAAGATGCATAGCAGATACCAGACCAAGCCAAGGAGTTTCGGGATACCTCATACCTATTAAGAGCTACGGCCAGAAAAAAAGCCACCCATTTCCCTCTAAAATGCCCCTCTGTGTGTAGGTAACAATGATATGCAGCCTGAATTGTGATAGTAGTTGGAAATGTTTTAAAATCCATTTGCTGGTCACATCTAGCAGGCAGGCAGGCTGTCATCAGCTCTGATTTTGCCATTTCATTTCCACTCGCTGTCATTCATGTGGAAAGATCCTGGAGCGCCCTGGGCTGTGATCTGCTCAGTTCTATTTTTGGCTGTCTCCTTTCTGAAGGAAGGTGATTTCTCACATGTGGTTGTTTTCCAATTATCACTTGTTGAGACATACCCCCTGGTTATATTACAAAGGGAATCAGGTGGCAAGTACATATTTACACGTTTTTATTCTAAGGCACAGGAATACCTTATTGATCTGAGCTTTGAACAGAAACCGTGGGGACTCTCGGGAATCACATTTCTTCTGGCTGAGTTGACYCAGCCTCTTAGTCTTCCACGGAAGATACAGAAAATTAAGTATCATCTATTATACTTGTGTGTGTGTGAATAGAGTGAGGGTGGTCCATTGCACAAGATTTAAAATAACCAAATGCCTCCTACAATATGCTGTAAAGTTCCCATTGTATTTGATATTAAGCAGGCCTTTTTGCAGTTACTGTTCACCCCCTGCACACCAAGCTGTGACCCAGCTGCTTCCTTCATTTTGAAAGCTTAATATTTTTGGTGTATAATATTAGTTTGTAAAGCACTTTATCAGGAAAGCATGGATTTGTGAAGGGATGAGTGGGTGAGCTAGCAGTGCTGTGACCTTTCTGTTTGCTCTATCCCACTCACAMGATGCACGGGATTACCTTTGAGCTCTCTCAGCAGCATAGGTTTGAAAACTGGAAAAAGCGTGATGATAAATGAAAGATTTCCATTAGCAGGGAGCAGATGGACTCGTTCCGCATCAAAAATTAGCTCAAATATTGACAGCATTACAATAACACATCAAATACAGGAAAACAAAAGCCTTGGGACTGCTGCGCCGGCTTCTGGCAAACCGTGCCATGGGCCCATCAAAGCCACCGTCCCTCCCCATCAGCCGCGGTCCCAGCAGAGTCCCAGGGCAGGTCCCAGGAGTCCCCAGTGCATCCCAGCCGCAGCAAMGGGGCCAGCGGGGGCTTCCCTGGAGCAGCCCTGTCGGCAGCGGAGGCTCCCTTCTGTGTGAACGTGCAGGACCAGCTCGGTGAAACCTCCAGCCACCGGTTTTCCTCCATTCTGTGAGCTCCCAGAAGTGGCAAAATTCCCGGTGAGAGCTGCTGAGAAGAGACGATCTGTTTTGTTGACGCTGTGGATGTTTCATGGCTCATAACCTTTGATTTTTTTTGGCAGTCACCTTTTCCTTTGCACCAGTGTGGTCAACAGCTGTCTTTTCTCCTTGAAACTTGAAAAAATCTGACATATTTCTGCAGTTTCTGTTACTTTGGTGAGCAATTTATCCCAGGGTCTTTACACCAGCTGTTTTCCTCTTCCAGCTGTTTGCACACATCTGATGGAATGATTTCATTAGAGCAGCTTCAAGCTCATTGCAGTCAATGCCCCAGTTTCTTTTACAAGTCATGGAGATGCAGTTAATTTTCCTGCTTGTAGTTTTGGAGGTTGACATTGAGCTGCATCAACATTCTGGTAATTTCTGGTTGTTTCTTACCCATCTTTTCATTTATAGACATCCTACTTCTTCTAGGCAAACAATACACCCATTATCCCCCTTCTTTCTATGCATTGTTTGATTCAGAAAATCAAATCTGAGAACCAGCTCATAGAGCTTTTCATCTACAAATGCATGTATTCAGCCTATGGTGARTTGTTTTGGCTCTGGTGCAGATGAACAAGAGTACCAGATGTAAATATGATACTTGTAGGGCCAGGAAAACTGAAGGAGAAAAGCAGGATCTTTCTGAGAGTGCCAGAAGGATGCACACAGCAAGTGCCGGAGCTCCCTGTTTAAGATATGAGGTCCGTAGGCCTGGACAGTGCAGCCTTCCTTTGCACCTGGGCATCCAGTATTGGAGATTTCTGTGAGCAACAGCTAACAGAAGGAGTGCTGAGAAAGAAATAAAAGGTATGATCATGCTGTACAAAGCATGGGCAACGAGTTGAAAAGTTCAATAATAGCACCAGACAGCCGGAATGGAAAATGCCCTAAAAATGTATGATTACTCTCTACAGAGGCTYGCAGTTGAAATTTCAATACAGTAAGTGGACTATTTCCTTATCAAACGTGATGGAAGGCAGAGCGGACTCTAAGGTACCGTACAAATATGAACTATGACCATTATTTAAAGCCATCCTACTGAATAGTCTGACACTTGGAAATCCATCTACCAGTAAGAACAGTTATTTTGCCCACGCTTAAATCACATTTCTGAACCTTTTCTACCTGTCAGTAGTTAAGTTAGAAATAATTACGTGATTCAATAGTGTGTTTCTGGAAAAATAAGTAGTATGAGAAAACAAAGCTCTTCAGCTTTGTTTTCCATGCTCCCTTCTGTGCCGCTCTCACTCCCCATGTATTGTATGAGGGATTMATTCTAATCTGAAGGAAGAATCAAGTGGCCTGGAACTACCTTATTCTAAATTACATGAGCACTTGGGCTTCTGACCCACGGAGCAGTCTGATAGAATAAACTGGTGTGGTGGATTTTATTGAAATGGGTTTTATTGAAAAGAATAAGCAAGGGAGTTTACTCTTAAGACAACAAGGGTTAATCTGCTACAATTTCGCTAAGTTAATTAAAAATGGAACAATCCCGTGATTGCATCAGGGTTCCTATTAAGACTAAATCAATAAACCAATGGGTTCAAATCACAGAATCATTGAATTAATGCAGCGAGTAATCAAACTGGAGTCCGAGGTTGGCAATGGAAGGAATTACTTTGTGTTAGCCCCGTTTCAAGCTCTCGTGAGAGCAAGGGACACAATTTAAGGAAAAGCCAACTTTCTTTCCCTCTCAGGCTGTAGGCTGTAGTCTAACCAGCACGTGAAATTATTTAGCCAGWGAAGAATCATTTTGGCTTTAGGCCCATGCCAAGGAGACGTTGTAATCCCATCCTGTTTCATTTTGAGGAAATGCAATTTAGAGAGTTCTCAGTGGTTCCTCTTCAAGGCAGCCTCTTCGTGCTTAGCTACTGCCAGCGGTTACGGGTTAACTGTTCTCTCCGAATACCACAAAAGCTAGAAACTTCCCAGAGAAGAAGAAAGACTCCTTCCATGAGGTGCAAAAGAAGTGGTACAAAGAGGAGCCCACTGCCCCCAGAACAACTGCTCTTTCCCCTCCCCAAGTACTTGTTCCCATCAGCAAACTACCAGGCACTGCTCATCTCACCTGTCTGACCTGGGGAGAGGCTATTCCACTGATCCACAAGACACTTTTCAATATATCCACAACTCTGAATTTGTTATCGCAGTATAAAATGTCCATCAAATTGTCTGTGGCACACAGAAAGCCCCTTGTGTGGATGYCATGGTGCATCCTCCCTCCAGACCTTCTGGGCTAAGTGCCCCTGCACGGACTGCCCTCCCTGCCCGCCCTGCCCACGAATCAGCCAAGTAAGTGGCAAGACTTCAGAACAGTTTGGAATCATTATTGTATTTTATTGCTTGTTTTATTTAAAGTCCCTTTAAATTTCAAGCTGTCTTATTTCTCGGAAGACAGACCTCAGCCTCCTTGCTGTGGCTGTGGTTTTCTTGCCGCCCTGCCTTTACCCAGGCAATTTCAGGGGAACAGACTCTGTAAAGCTAAATGCTATGCTATTTTCCAAACTTTTCATGCATTTTCTTCTCAAGACAGAGTAGTGCAAGGAAAACAGTGAGCTTCTACCTGTGGAGATTTAGTTCAGGCTTCACTGGTGAAGTTTCGAGAGCCACATTTTTAAAGATGCTTGAAGATCCTGCCGGACAGCTTGTAGGATTTTTACTACTGTCTTTACAGCTGATTTGTAAGCTTTTGAGTTTCTAACTCTCACTCAGATCAGTGCCTTTAGAAATTAATTTCCCTATCCTTAAAAAAAAACCCCGGTACTAAGCACCCTACTGCACAAAGTGTCCCGGTAGGTATCTTCTCCTGTGTTTATCCATTTTGGTGTATTGCTTCAGTTAAGAGGGTGACCACCAGATGAACACACTCTTTAAGAATTGGTGAGGACATTATGATAAGCATAAGACAAGGAAGCCAAAATGCTGTAATTTTTACCCCTCGCATGTAAACTAGAAAAGTTATTTCTGCCTTTGTTTCCTTGTGTATAACATAGGGTAGGGAACTGAGCCCCTCCTTTGCTGAGGTCCATCGTCCCAGGCACAGGCTATTACACGAGAGAGAGGGTCAAATCTTTCTTAGTCAGGGCGGCTCCACACCTGACGTAGTACCATCAATAACCAATATAATTCCTGTCCAAGCGCAGTGAAGTCCTGTGTGGTCACCGGATCACACCCAACAGTCAGAATAACCAAATGATTTCTTCCAGCTGAAATCACTTTTACGGTGTCACGACTGGGAGGGGGTTCAGCCTGCTGGGCATAACTACAGCACATCTGGTGGAGCCATTGGGCTGGTGCCATCACTGGGCAACTCCGGAGGGCCGGGCAGGYGATGATATCCCTGCCACAAACTGCTACGGGAAAAGTGAAAAATATACAGGCAGGCTAGCGTACTTTACTGAATTTGACATATTTTTAATGAATTAGAAAAAATCCATGGTAAATTCATTAAGACTTTTCCATGGGGGTCTCTAACCAGAGTCCCACAGCTGGGATTTGAAGGTCCTGAGACAAGATGTAGTAGTTTTCCCCTTGGATGAGGCCCAGAGAACATACTGGAAAGATAAATGCACACTTCTCTCCTCATCCTCTTTCTTTCTCTGTAAAACATTTAGGCTTAGATCTTCCCTGGAGATAAACTGGCACGGTTTCACTCGTTACCGTAGAGCTGCAATAATTTATGAAGGGCCTATGCATTTTAAATCACATCGGTTATGGCAGAGACAGAGGGAATATTGCAAACCACAGTCCCTTCTGGATGACCACATCCCCTCCAGCTCCTGGTCCCCACCATCTCCACTTAAAGCTCTCCCCATCTCCACTTAAAGCCAGGCTCAGCGGAGGTTTCCTCATCCACCAGCACCCCGGTTCTGACCCGGGGACAAGAAGGGCCCGAAGGAGCAGAGCCGGCGCGATGGCGCTGGCTGCGCCGAGCASGGGCCCGGTGCAGGCTCCCTGCGGAGCCGTGCCCTGGGGACCCCACGCCGCCTCTGCAGCCGTCCCCAGCTCAGGCTGCCTCGCACCCCGTCCCTTCGTGGCCAGAGCGCGGGGCCCCACATCCAGCCTGGCCTCGCAAATCCCCCAGCCTTCCTCCGGAGCCTTTGCAGGCTTTGGGGTTTCCATTTAGCGGCCCTCTGAAGTAATTAATACAGAGGGCCGCATGCTGATTCTGCAGAGCCCATTAATCACTTTTGGTGAGACAGAGGGGCTGTTTGTACAGAGTTTGCAGAGATTATCACCCGGGCTCCGGGATTTGTCACACTGCATTACAAATGGTGTTTTAGTGAGCTCCTCAATTCCCAGTGGGCCATAACCTGTCTGAGGCAAAGTCAAATACTGTTGAGCAGCACAGGTTTCCCAAGAAGGGGCTTATCGGTTCCAGATTGCTTGATTATACCAATAGGACTTTGGTATGAGATACAAATGCAATTAATTCCTCAAGGGTCACATTTGATAATGGCACAGAAATTAATCTTCATTCGCAGAAATAACACTGGCTGTTTCATGGAGTTCAAGTAAAAGCCTGTAGAGATATCCACCATCCCACCAAAAGTATTGTTTTATTTTCCCTTTTAAAAGAATTCTATTATTATTCTTGTAACCTACTGAGAATTCTTATTTGAAAATGTTTTAACAGGGATTAATTCATTAGTAACTGAAGGAAAGGGCACAGCTGCCACAAAACAGCTGAGCCGCAAGCACTGTCCTGTACGAGCAGGGGGCTGAGGTGATGTTCCCAGATTTCAGATCTGCTCTCCCAGGATGATGAACGGCAAAAGGATGAACCAAGATTGAGTTTCACAAAGTCATATAATGTGCCTAAGTACGCTGGTGTGAGTTAGTTGCCTAACACCGTTGGGGAGCTCGTTCTAGATAACATCACGGGTCATTTTGCCAGGGATGACTAGGAAACTCTCATGTGATTCTACAACAAGATGCTGATCATAAATCCATTCATGGAAAAGGTTACCAGCAAGACAGTCAGGTAGGGACAGTGATAAAGCAAGGGCATTAGTGAAGAGTAAATGTTTTCAGGACTCTACTATATATTTTTCAGCCATTCCTTCTGCTCTCAACTGAAAAGCAGAATTTCCAGTCTTAAGCTTTTACTTAAAGTAAACTTTTAGTAACTTACATATACTTAAACTTACTTAAACTTAGTAACTATTAGTGTTATTGATTCCTTTTTTAGGTTAGATTTTCTTTTCTGGGCCCAAACTACCTGTACACATAAATGCATCCAGTGCCTTCCCCAAAATCTTGTTCTCCGTCTGGTAAGTGGCAGCTCTGTTCAGTTCACTGTCCATATTCCTCGTATGCCCATGCAGAAGACCTGTGCACCTAAATGCCACAGGTTTTTCTGTGGTTTTCACAGAGGAGAGAACCTGCAAGGGGATGGAGGAGTGAGAGGAGAAGAGGGGAAAGGAGATGTAAAAGCTAGGGGGGTCTGGCTTTGATGCAAAGAGGTTGGTGCAGGGGTACAGCCAAAAATAAGTGGTGTTCAGGTCACTCTCAAATATACCAAACAAGTGGTGCTTACCGGTAGGCAGGTGAGTAGGATATCAAGAGAAACGTGTTCGGGGACTGGGACACACAGTTTTGGCCCAATCATGGAAAAAAATGCTGAGAAATCCTTCAGAAAAAAAAAGTGAAAGCAGGGCATTGGTCGTCTTCAGCATAATGGTACCAGATTTGTTTGTGGTGGAGGTAAGTTTGTGTATAACAGGAGGGTTAGCTGAGAAAGCCTTACTCAAATTTAGCTTTAAAAAAGCACACATGAAAGAAAAGTTTTGTTATTTAGAAGTTTGGTGATTATGTATTTTGAGCAATCCTACCACCTGCAGCTTGAGTCAGCTAGCTACTTCAGAGATTTTGGAAGGCACAAGTGAACAGATGGTGTGTTTGTGACACCATCAGGTAGTGGGCAGTGAATATTAGTAAACTGGCAAGTATCCACCAAAAATTATTCCAAAGCAGATAGATAATTAAATAAGTTATAAATAACAACAACAAAAAAATTTAAAAAAATCTCAGTAGTTGAAAAGGAAGGAATGAGGGGCAGAAACAAGATCTTTTTCAGATGAATTACACAGCCTTATTTCTTACTTTTCCCTAGTCCATTACACACAGAGACCAATTAAAAATCTAATAAATTAAACATCCCTCAGATATTCTACATAACTGAAGCTAATCGTCTGCCATTTTGATATGGTTAAGCATACGTAATAACAATGTTCTTGTTCTCACTAGCATTAAGAAATTAATACAGACTTGAAATCAAGTCCCCCAGAAATCACAAAAAGCCAGATAGATGGAAAAAAGTCCACTGATTGGCACAGAGCAGTGATTTGTATGAATGTCATATCCCCATTTTAATTTTACTATCACCTTCAGCTCAGAAGCTTGGCAGGCCTTCCTGGGTTCTGATAGCACCGATCTTGGATTTTTTGTGTACACTTCTCTCTGACTCATGCTTGACACCAACAGTATTGTTCTTGTTTAGGGCAACAATAAATCTGACTTCTTTTCTACCCAATGCAAAAGGAAATACTGCAATTCCGTCAGCATTCTACTGATGATGCAGAAACCTTATCTAAGTTTTTAATATCCAGGTTAATTAATAAAAAAAACCACTAATATAAACAAGCAACTCTCATTCTGAAAACCCATTGTGGATACTGAGAGGTAAGGTCTAAAAGTGGGATAGGAATACAGTGACAGGACTTGGGGGAAGATTCTGGCTATGGAAAGGTGGCCATACAGCCATTGAGGACTACAAGAACCTTGCTAGGGCATGCAGAGAGGCAGTCAGGAGGGCTAAGGCTCAGCTAGAACTGAAATTGGCCAAAGATGTCATGAACAACAAGAAAGGGTTCTTCACATATGTGCACAGTAAGCAGAAGCACAGGGAAGTCAGAGGACCATTGCTAAACAGAGCAGGGAAACTAGTTACTTCTCAATGCAAGGCTACTGTCTATAATATTTGAAAAGTCGTGGAGATCAGGGGATGTCCCTGATGACTGGAAGAGGGCAGATGTCATACCCATCTGCAAGAAAGGCCCAAAAGAGGACCCAGGAAACTACAGGTCCATTAGTCTTACTTCAGTCCCTGGGAAAGTAATGGAACGAGTCCTCCTAGAAAATATCACTAACCAAATGAAGCAGGTGATGATTGGGAAAAGCCAGCACAGATTTACCAAATGGTCACACTAGCCTGATCACCTTCTACAACAAAATAACATCTTTTCTCGACATGGGAAAACAGTGGAGGTTGTTCATCTGGACCTCAGCAAAATTTCCCACACCATTTCCCACAGCCTTCTCCTGGACAAACTGGCAAAATACAGATTGGGTGCGTGATCTGTGAGATGGGTGGGGAATTGGCCAACAGGCCAGCCTCAGAGGGTGGTGATCAATGGGTTTTACTCCGGCTGGCAGCCTGTCATAATGGAGTTCCCCAGGGATTGATACTGGGTCCCACGCTCTTCAACATCTTCATAAATGATCTGGATGATGGGATTGAAAGCAGCCTCATCAAGTTTGCTTGTGACACCAAAGTGGGTGGGTGCGGTGGACATGTCAGAAGGGAAAGCCATCTTACAGAGAGACCTTGACAAGCTGGGAGAGCAGGCTAGCAAGAATCGTATGAAGTTTAACAAAAYCAAGTGCAAGATCCTGTACCTGGGACGACATAACCAAAGAGCCCAGTACTAAGACCTGTGAGGCTGGGGAGCAGTGTCACTGAAAGGGACCTGGGGGTCCTGGTGGACAACAGGCTGACCATGAGTCAGCGGTGCGCCGCTGCAGAACAAAGGCAAGTCGGGCTGCATCTGCAGGGGCATTACTAGCAGTGGTAGAGACATGATCATCCCACTCTACTCACTGCTTGTCAGGCCACACCTGGAGTACTGTGTCCAGTTCTGCAATTCAGGAAAGATGCGGACAGACTGGGGAGGGTCCAAAGGACGGCCACAAAGATGATCAAAGGGCTGGAGAATCTGCCCTATGAGGAAAGACTGAAGGAGTTAGGTCTTTTCTCCCTGGAGAAGAGAAGGCTCAGGGGGACCTCATCACTGTATTCCAGTACTTAAAGGGTAGCTACAAAGAGGACAGAGGCTCTCTGTTCATAAGGACCTACATGGAGAAGACAAAGGGTAACAGGAACAAGTTGCACTGGTAGAAGTTTCATATTGACATAAGAAAGAAATTTTTTATAGTAAGAACAATCAATCAGTGGAACAACCTCCCCAGGGATGTGGTGGAGTTCCCATCACCGGAGGTTTTCAAGATGCAATTGGACAGGGTGCTAGATAATACCATCTAGGCTCCCTTTCCCATGAAAGGTTGGACCAGACGATCTTTTGAGGTCCCCTCCAAACTGGGCTGTTCTATGATTCTATTCTATTCAAATTATCATTTACATCTTAATTTTAGGGTACAGGGTTACAACCATAAGTCTAGTGTACGGCTGAATTTTATTTAGGATTTATTGTGTATTGGGCAAAGACTGGGCTCTTACAATAGGGTAGCACAGTAACCAGTTGATTTGTGCGTGCTAGAGATCCCAGCCTCTGAAGAACTTGGGAGCTCAGAGGAATATTTACACCACCATTCAGCAGGCGAGAAGCCAAGACACATCCAAGGGCAATGGCATCCAGCTCAGGCACCCGGGGAGTGGGTGGCAAACCAAGAGCTGAATGCAGAGTTCCTGTCCTGCACCTTTTCTCACAAGACTCCTCTTGTCCACACTCTTCCTCAAAGAGCATCCAGCAGAAAGCAGAGACACTCTGGTCTTCTCAAGTGGGCCTGAATAAGTTAAAATCTGCTTTCCTGTTAGGTGCTACTGTTTGCGATGCAGAAGACACTTCAACCTGGAAAGAGATGAATGAGGGGAAATACCAGAGAGGTCTATGCAGTCATGAGTGGCTGCATAGGGAAGGGTGACAAAGGAATGACCATTTAATGTTTCATCCATTACAAGGGCTAGCTGGTAGGTAACACATTAAAAACAGACACGTGAAAGTATTTTTCATAAGATGTGTTCAAGTTGTGCAACTCCTTACCACAGAAAATTAGAGGCTTAAAGTTTACACGGTCTCAAGGAGAGACTGGACAAATTAGTGAAACAGAAAGTCATTGTGTGCTGTTAAAAACAAAATATTTTTCCTGGGTCAGGAACTCCCCAACAAATTGTCAGAAAGTTGGAAAGTAATCTGGGGAAGTACCAAAAAAATGTTTTGTCTATTTTCATTCTATTCCTGAGGAATAGCTTTCAGCCATTATTGGAGGCGTGATGCTGGGCTAGACAGATTTTTGGACCATCCCGGAACAGCCCTGCTTGTATTCTTGGGAGCTGACAGAGAGGTCAGGAGTGGAAAGAGGGAGCCAGGAATTCTAGAAAATGGCTCTCTTCATTTTTTCTGAAAACCTGCCTGTCGAAACAGATGCCAATTCACAAAGTGAAAAATTTCCTCAGTGTTTCTCCGAGACAGCCTGAAAGAGTAACCACCCTGAAGAGTCAAATCAGTAGCATCTTTGGCCCCAGAGGAAAGAACATGGCAAAAAGATCATTCTGGATCAACTAGAAGTCAAGACTGCAACAAGAAACTTTGAAGTCCCCTACCGAGTTCCTGGAAGGAGATTAGACTTTAAAAAAACCATATCATGCTTTGGGTCATGATTTCCACAGCCAGAAGAGCCTCAGTTTATCCCAGGCTATTGCTGCGAGTACCCTCAGGAGCAATTAACTACATGGATTCACTCTATCAATAATGGCACGAATGAGGTCGCTCCTGGATGTAATATCTGCGTGCCGGGCAGTGAGCCATGCACAGTGTCAGGCGAGCTCTACAGGAGAAGGATTTGGCTGCAAACCTGCCAGTGCTGCAAAGTGTGTAACATTGAAAAACCATAAAGATGAGGAGTGTTCGGTATCATGAGACCTACATTCTGCAGGAACTCTCGGGCTATCAATGCAGGACCTGTGAGCGGGTTAGTCAGTCCAGCTCCCTGTTTTGAAAAGGCAGAAACTGAGTCAGAAAGGGCAATGAAGTTTTCTTAAGGGAATTAGAAAGATTTTTTTTATTTGTTTATGGTTTGTTACTCTGTTACTCTGTTCACTACTCTCCTTGACCCTTAAGCCATTTCTGGTTCACCCTTTGCTACTGACCAATTCTTTCCTCCAGTTAACACCCAGAAACCCTCATATATATTTCTCTCTCTTCCTTGGTTTCTTTTAAATCCCAGTGACTAATCTACTGTCTCTTTTCTTCCTCCCAGCTCTTGGCTCTGGGTTGTTTTTGATTGGACCCTTGCTAAGAGCTTCGTTGTTTCCCTGTATCCATACACAGAGCGCAGCTGCGTGCTCTCCCTCTCAACCGCAGGAGAAGAAATCAGAAAATAAAGTGCCCCCGAGAGAGCCCAGCCTGTCTCTGCTGTAACAAGCCGTAGCAACTTTTGCAAAATGACTGCCTCCGTGGGCAGACAGCTGAGCTCTCTGAGACAAATTTGGGGCTCAGAGTGCACGGACATAATAATTACCAGAAATACATCACAGCCTCCTCTCCTGGCATTAGTTAGGCCATTCCTAAATCACAAGGTGCAGTCTCTCTCTCACTCCCGACTCTCGGGGTACGAAAACTTTTGCTTTCTGTCATTCTCTCTCAGTACACTGCAATCTTTCTCCACGAAACTGTAAATGATAACACCTGCTGGGGCTCTTATTTGTTCATTCCCTGTATCACCGGCTGCTCCCTGTGTGAGATATTACGCCCACACAGAGGTATGAAATATACAGTAGCTGCTTGTGAAACTTCTATATGAAGATGCAATGAGTATAAATAATGGTATTGTTCCGATGTTCTTCATCTTGTATCTGACAGAACACGTTCAAGAAACCCCAGGAACACTCTAAAGCTGATGGGGAAGTCATTCTCACTGTACCATTGTAGCTGAAAACAAATGAGCAGGACTGCTCTGGACATCCTATTTTCCTTTCACCACCAGAATGTATTTATTCTTCAAGTCATACCATATTCATGTTTACTTTAATGATTCATAAACATCCCAGGTTCCAGTAGCTTCTAATTAATTAACTCATCTATTTAGTGCCGTTAACGGATGCTCAGGGAGTGATTTATTGTGCAATACCGGATCACACCAACGTATAAATCCAGCCAATTGAATTGGCAGGCAGTCTGGGTAAGTATCTTCTGCTGCTGGTAGATGTCCTAAATTCAGCACTAATGCCCTGCAGACTGTGGCTGAAGCGTTACTGTTTTCTTCTTCTATTACTCTGCACATGTAGCATACATTGTACTGTACAACAGTGGTTATTTCCCTCTTTTAAAAAAAGATTTAGTGAGGTACTGCATAGGATTCGGGGTATGTATTTATCCTGAGAAAGAGGAAATCAATCGCCCCAAAGAAGTTTTTGCTCGAGCTCCTTTTAATTTACCTCTGGCTTTCTGCAGTTTCAAAAACAAAACCAGTCCCTCCGATACGCTACAGCAAAACGATCCTAACCTTTCTTAGAAAAGTCTATACTAGAGATGTGGCTAGATCTCCAGACCATTTATTGATAAATAAGCCCCATGGCTTTGGGCAGAACGTGGAGCTGAACACCTACAACAGCAGTTAGCTCTGCAGGTACTTCCACAGCGGTGTTTTACACGCCTGGGGACGCTCCCAGTGACTCACGTTGCTGAATTATTAGAGGGACCCCAGCATCGTTTCCAGCCTGGGCCAGCTAAGCTTCCTCCAAACCCTGGCAGGCAGAGGCAGCACAGCGAGCACCCGGGCGGGCCGTGTGCGGGCAGCCCCGCCGGCGGGCACTGCCAGAGCCCAGCCCGGGCAGAGCCAGCCCGTCCCAGCGGGGTTCGGGGTCATGGGCTGCTCTTAGCGACACCGATTTAACGATATGAATACAGCCTGTTGGCTTTCGCCTGGCAGACTTGGTTTACTTGGGAACTAGGGTGGAATTTTTTTTCAAATTTCAAAATGGTAACACGGCATGATCTGACCGCCTCTGCTTGTTGCCTGGGCAGGAGCTCTCTTCCAAAACCGAAAGGCAAGTTATTTACCTTGCTGGAGGAGAGCGGCAGCTATGCTGCGGACAAATCTTACAGCTTTTCTCTGAAGAGCTCACTCCCTTTTCATTCCAGTTCTTCCCAACGGCAACACCACGACTCGGTTTGTGTTAACAAAATAGTAAGAAAACACAGATAAATACTGTTTTAAATTCCTTAAGGTGGGAGTCATYAGAGGACTGTTAAAATACTCTTTTTTGCAGTAATTATGTTTTTGTCTATAGTCTTCAGAAAAGGTATATTTAAGCTTTGTGTTTCAACTGCACCAAGATGGACTATGTAAATAATTAGTGTGTGTTTTCTGCTCAATTTTTAAAAAGTTACTGGATTTTCATATACTTTTAACTCAAAATGAGATTTTGAAGATGAACCACCTCTGCTGTCTGCTCCACGCTTTACTTACAGCAGTGCTTTCTGTGGGTGGGTTTGGGGAGAGGGAAGAAATACAAGCAATATTTAAGGGGGAAATGGGCAACAAAACTACATTAACATGGCACCGTGCCCAAGTAAGTGAAGAAGAGAATAGGACAGCTTGAGAAAGGTGATACACATTAAACAAATATGCTGCATCAAGAAGGAATTTCTAGGAGTTATCAGATTTCTCCTCAGGACTCACTATTAGCAATCCATGTAGGAACAATACCACGATGAGCGTGACTTTTTAATTTTTAATTAAAGCTTCCAYCTCGAGTATAGCACCCTTCCTTGCTGCTTCCACCTCTTGCAGTCAGTTCCCAAGGCACACGTGGTCTCTCATATGGAACAATAAAGGCACAGTCCACCCCTAGCAGCTGTGTGTGAGGAACAGCTTCGACCTGTGGCCACAGCAGCAGCGTACCGTGCCGCAAGCACAGAGCACACCGAGGTTACCTCTCCTGCGCTGGCTGGAGGAAATCTCCGCAGATTCTAGGGAATGACCCTGCAGTTTCTGCTAAGACTGCCAACCCCATCACTCAAGCTGGTTTCTCAAACTCCATGAAACAACTGTCCTTGTAATTTGAAAAGCCAAGAGAAAGCATCATACATTATAGCTGTGTACGTACTCCAGACATTCAAGAACCTGTGCAGATAACGCACATGAGAACTACTTTGCAAACGTATGATACATAGGTTGAAGGATTGTTTAAAAAAACATGGCTTAAACTCATGTAGGTGAAGAAACAGAAAGCTTTCCTTTTAAGAATTACGTCTCAGTTCAGTAGAAATGCACCGAGAAAAGTTAAAACTCTGGCAAGAGGTGACTGGGAACACCGTCACTATGCCACAGCATGTGCTCTGCTGCATACCCCTGCATGATGTCATCTCAGTCACTCACTTCTGCCTCCTAATGCCACCAAACGTGCAAGGTACAGGAAGTAACTACTGAAGAAAATCAGGTACTTGAAACAATTTTGGCAGCTCCTTCCTCCAACCCAGTTCTGTTCTGTTCATAACCTTACAGAACAGTGAAATGAGTGCAACAGGGTCCGAGTCCCATCACCGTCAGCTGCCTGTATTTCAGGACTCCTCCACAGCTGTGCTATACTGCGATGGCAGTAGGTGTTAGCCAGTGCTTTGATTCAGCATTTTCAAGTTGCATTCTTCCTATTTAAAAAGGAAGAATAAACTAGACATACTAGAGATGCCATTATAATGTCAGGAATATCAACGTAATCACATGCCCTCCAAGATCTTGAACAGATCATGAACAGATCATGAACGACAGACGTATCAGCTCACATAGAGTTTACAGAGTAATTTAGTCTGGAAGGGACTTCTTGAGGGCATCTGGTCACTTTGCAAGAGAGTTAACTTTTGTATTCAAATAATATAGATAAATAAGATACTATCCTCTTTTAGGTCAATTCCACATTCTGTAACAGAACAACTGTCGAAACTAGTTTTAGTAAGAATAGCAACCTAGGTTTAGAAAGAAGTGTAGTATCCCACCAAAACCCGTATGAAACCCAAGAAGCATTTCTCAAAAATTACTACTGATCATGTGAACTCTCTGTCAGGAATCAAGATGCTGGAGAGAATAATGAAACATGAGGGTTCCTAAATATTTTGTCACAAACCCAATTACTAAATAACAGAATAAATAATTAGGACAATAACCTGCAAATGTTGACATGCAGTAATAAGCAGTACCACCTCAGAAAAATAAGATTTAATATTAACAACTTGATTTCACATGATTGCATATTAATTTTTCCTTTTGCAAAATTCAAACAATGTTCAAGTCCTGCATTGTTTACAAAGAGGGGTTTATTCTTCCTCATTCTTTTGCACTGACTGCACGGCTTCTGCTTTAACTCTATTTCGCTTTCTTTTTCTTCTTTTCTTCTTTTCAGCAGAAGGCTCCTCACCCTCCTGTGTTTTCTTCTTTTTCTTCTTCAGACAGCTGAGAGGATTTGGGCCGCCTGCCCTTTTACGTTTTCTTCTCTTTTCACCTTCTTGCTTTGCTAGTCCTTCCTTTTCTTTAAGTTGCACAATACTTTGTTTTTGGTGCTCTGGAACAAGCTGATTTGTCTGCAACTTTTGAACAAATGCCAAAGATTTAGGAGAAGGTTTGTCTAGCACCATAGTGTTCTGAATAATAAAGAGGAGAGGAACGCCAGCCTTCTTTTTCACTTTGTTTGCTAAATCCTGGTCCTGTAAAATTAAATACTTCAGTCAATATTTTGAGATTAAACAATATTTGCAATTCAAATCCACCTACTTTTAATACAAAACTATGAAGATAAATTACATAATGAAAAAGATAAGAAACTTAATCTAGCAAGTATACCTAGCAGTGCCTTTCAGAGCAATTCAATTTTCAGTTTCTCTCCTTCTGATTAGCTGTACTTCTGATGGAAAAGTTATTAACGTTTCCTTTTTTCATGCAAGTATAAGCATACATGCATTTTTCGAGGAAAAAGTCCCAATTCATTGGTATGTAGTACACCACTTCACAAGAAGTAAGATAATTTATTCTATAACTCCCTGTATCTTACACAAGTATACAGAATTTTACTGTGAACCATTTTATATATAGTGTATATAATTTACACATACAGTCCTAAGAAAAAAACTGTCTTTCTTATTTGTACACAAGTTCTACCTTTATTCTTCAGTTAAAACCTCCAAAATTTCTTCAAATTGAAGTTATATGGTCATTTAATACTTAATTTCACTTTTCAGACTACTGTGCAAAACAGTTCAGGGCAGGGGATGCACACACAAACAATATGCAAATTAACATTCATTAGTTGTTTTCTTACATGTCAATAGGTAGTCAGTACGTTTTCTACACTTCCTGCTAAACTAAGCAATATCCTTCTAGGGTAAAAATATCTAGTTATTCAAGGAAGACAAAAGATTCCCTACTTCATAATTAGAAAATACATTGAAGAGCAAGTAAGGTTTTACAAGATTAATTCCCACAAGCTATTTAAGAATCTCATTATAGAGGTTTCTGTAGGTTTTCTTATCGTTAGGTATCAAAGGATCGCTTCAAATGAAACGGAGTTACGTTTCCTATGAGCATTTACCTGTGTAGCTATAAAGAAGTGATGAGGGTTGCCTTCTTCAATCATGGAAAGTAAACAGGCCGAACCACTCACAGGATCCTTGTGGTGAGAACAGTTTCGAACTTGAAATCTTTGGGCAATTAATTTTGCTCCATACAGTGCTTTCCCCAGTGATTCCAGTTCTTTTAGAACGCATCTGAAAACCAAAACCAGCGGTGATTTGTAAATGAGAAAATAACTACACTTTACAACAGCAAAAGGTTGAGTTAATTAGGAACAAGCAATGCCCAGTTGTTCAGGCTCTATGATTTGTAAATGGCACCAGCCCATCTGAAGACATCAGCAATATTTCCTCGGTTCTAGAAAAGATTAACCAGTAACAACATTAAGTTATATTAAATGATTTAAAAATATTTTGTATTAGTGACAATGCTAAGTCCTTACATTTATGTTTGGATATCACCTAGCATATGAACTACTACTTAACAAATAAAATTACTTGAATTAGCACAAACTGATTAATCGTTGCATGCAAGTTAGTCTGTATTGGCGTCCTTGCTTCAAACTTGCTATCAGAATCCAACCCACTCAAGCGAAAGAAGAAAAAAGATTGCCCCTATGATTAAAAATCTGGAGGTTTATGGCTCCACAACGCTCCAACTAGACAATAAAATGCAAACCTAAAATCCTCCTCTTAGCAGCAGTTAGAGCAGACGTTCACACAGGACAGCATAGCAGTCCATGAGGATGCTAGCCTGCATACTCAGAAATGAACAGGAGATGAAACCTAACTTACTTCGGCCACTGAGTCTTACTATTACATGTGGACAGTGGTAGGAATGTATGGGCTTGAAATACAGGTTTAAGGATACGGCAACATGGTGATTAATCAGAAGTGAGCAGGCCAAAAACCTCTTTGGAACTTTTATTTAGTTTACATTTATCTCCAAAATAACTGCAAGCTATTAAACAAAACTATTTTTCTTCCCAGAGAAGAAAGTTTAGCCTTTGAGGACAGTCTTTTGTGGAGACTTGAGCCTGTTCTTTTTGCAAAGACTCTCACAGCGAGCCAGCTCATTTCCTCAGAGAAGCTCTGGTCACGCCATTGAGGTGTTGCCTCACCAACTTAGCATTCTGACAGCAGAGAAAACGAGTCCACTCAGCTGTCCTAAGTGGAAACAGGTCAAAAAAGACCAATAGATATTGCTGAAAGAAGGAAGGAAGAAGTGATATTTAGACATGACTGGAATAGAGTTTGGATCAAAGTGATTCCTGAACCTTTCACAGCTAAGGTCATGAATTGATACTTTCTACTGTTTAGAAGTATGGGCCATGCTTTACAAGATGGCTCAGTGTTCAATTTTTGTAGCCTAGGGTATACATCTTCCTGATATTTTCAGTACTTGCCTCCATGATGGACAGTTGGCTATTCTGTCATTGCAGAAATGCAAGTGAGGGAGATTTTATTGTACGCAATATACGAAGTCAAGTAAAAACAAGAGCAACTTCAAGGCAACTTAGGTATTTAGTGTGCATGCTTTACTTCCACCCCTTTGTCTAGCACATCCTTGTTCTCCCTTGAGAACAGCTACTTTGGAAACAATCCCTTACTGGTAGGTTGAAACTCCAGACAAGCTGTAAATCCCTCCCTGCCCAAGAGATGTGAGCTTGCCTCTGTTGTTCTCCCTTCGCCAATAAGACGCTGGGAGTGGGAAGAGGCCTACCCAGCCGTCCCTCACGCACCGGCGTTACCCCTCGCCCTTCCTCATCCCTCAACAGCTTCTGCCCTCTTCGGAAAGGCAGCTGGAAGAACTCCTAGCCTTCTGCGAGTTAAATACAGCCCACAGCGCTACCCCCTCACCACAGCTACCGCCCTCGGTCCCATAACCAGGCGAGCCCGGCGCCACACCGCCCACACCCCGCCGCCGGCGCTGCCTGAGGAGAGGCCGAAGCACCGCGAACACCTCCCGCCCGACTCGCCGCGCGCATGCGCACTGCAGCCCGCGCCCTCCGACTTCAGGACCCCCCGGGCATGCGCACTGCGGCTCGCTCCCCGTGTCTCCGGCCCCCCCTCCCCGGGCATGCGCACCGGGGCTGCCCGGCGCCCTACCGGGTGGTGCAGAGCTGGGTGGCGCCGTCGAGGTAGCCGGGCAGCTGCTCCCGGATCTGGATCTTGTTGCGGAGCGCGGCCTGGCAGAAGGTGCCGTCCAGCAGCACCTGGAAGGGCTGGCGGAAGTGGAAGTTGTGCTTGTAGAAGCCCATGTTCTTCTTGGCGTGCTTCTGCCGCCGCACCTTCATGGCGCCGCGTCTGCCCCGGAAGCTGCGCCGGGCGCGGCCGCCGCGGCGGAGCGGGGCGAGGGCGGGGCCTGCCGCGGCCCCCCGCCCCCGGGGGGCACGCCGGCTGGGGGGGGCGGGGCCGCTCCCCCGCGTGGCGAGGCCTGCGGGTACGGTCTCGCCGAGCCCGCGCCTGGCCGCCTTGTGCCGCACGGGCCGTGCCGGGCGGGGCCGAGCGGTGCCCCCGGTGCCTGGGCGGGGGGAGGTGGCTGTGCTGCCTGCCCGCCGTGCGTGGGGCCTGCAGGCGGTCCCGCTCACCCCTCTAGTGCGTCTGGTCACCTGGAGACTGTTCATTACCCGGGGTTTCGTGGTGCTGTGCTAGCTCCTGCCGTTTGCTAAGAGCACGAGGTATTTTTTTTTTTCCTAACTCAGTATAAAGATTAAATTACAATTACTGTCCCAGAGACTTCATCGTCGGTGTAGTTCAGTCATCCATCAGCATACTTTCCTTAGGAAGGCTTGCTCAGTGCCTGCTCTTACTGTTTGCCTGGATTAGGTGCATCAACTTAAGCTCTGTATGCACAAAGAATTGAAGTTGGAAAGCATATATTCTACATTTCACTACTCCTTTTTTTTCCATGACAGATAGACTGTAGTCTGGGGAAATAGCTGTCATTCAGAAAGCCAGATTGCACAAACTCCTCCCTGTTCATCAGAAAACCTGAGCACGCCAGACATCTGGCAGCTAAGAAACTGAACTTAATGCCTGTATTTTAGGCAGGCAAAAGGATGTGATATCCTAACACCATCAAGATGATAATTAGAGACATCTGTCTTGCTGTGCAGGTACAACAGCAGACATCTTTCTGCCAGGGACAACATTTTGCAAGCAAAATTTGCAGTTACCTGCCAGTTAGCTCACTGTAATCAGTCAGACTGCTCTAAGGTCATTTAAGCAAGTACCCACCTGTCATATTGGTCTTTTTGCTACCAAAGAGACATGGGAAACATCTGCTTCCAAGCAGGTTAGTTAGTGTTAAGAGAAACTGAATAATAATGCATTTAATTWCTATTCTAGAAATTGAAATGTTTAAATGGGAAGATATTTTAAAGTGGCTGCAGGATGAAAAGTGGGAAGAACAGGTGATTGAGAGTATTTTCCATGGGATATGACTGTGCTGTTGACAGTATTTTTCTGTCATTAAAACCTTCTTTCCAGCTGTCTTCAGGGCACAGTTGCACATGCCCATGAGTATCATGGGCATACAAGGATACGTGCCTTATTCTATGAGCTAAGTGATAAGTTGAATTAATTGGTCTTTATTAAACTTCAGTCCTGTGGCCGACGTATTCCCATGCTGGTGTGGTGTCTCAGTTCCTCTATGTAACTTCATAGTTTCATTATTTAAAAAATTAGACAAAACACTCAGCAAGACTCCAAAGTAAAACCTTATTAGATGATTTTTTTCTTTTTCTTTTTTTTTTTTTCAAAATTAACTGCCCAAAGACAGGCAGTTATTCCTTATTAAGAACACTTTGCCAGCACATCTCACAGTGGAACTGTCAGCTAGAATGTGGAATCTGCAATGGTGACAGCTGCTATTAGAGAATGGAGATAAAAAGGAGAAAAAAGTAAATGAGAGCTTGAACTAGTCATCATTTTGGACTAAATGCAAAGTAAGATATAATCCAGAGTAGGGTGTTAAATACCATTGTGATGAGATACTCCTTCACTGTTCATTTGGTAAATAGCATCATCACAGACAAGTTGTAATGCAATTGGTATGGTAAAATATGTTCAGAAGGCTGGCTAGCAGGCAAAACAACAGCACAGATTTCTCCTTCTTCATTGTGCAGAAGATAGATAGCATTAATTGTATGATAAACTACTTGCAGTACCAGTCTGTAAATTGTATTTCACTTCTATGCAGTTCTTTTAGAGTTTCTTTTTAATAAATTTTAAATGTTAAAAGTAATGTCTGTAAGAATACTATAACAGTGCAGAGAAGTATAATTTTTTTCAACATTGTCTTTGATGTTTTGACAGTATTTTACATAAAATTCACCATTTTCCTTTTAAGCGCAATTATTTTACTATTCCCATGAGCAATCTGTAGAGTGGATTTTTAAAAAATAAGCCTAAGGATCTTATGGGAGCTGCTGAATCCAGTGGTCTCCGGGACCGAGGGGTTGCTGCTCCTGGCTGCTGAAGTCCATCCATGCACACTCTTTGGACCTGGGCGGGGTCTCAGGCTCCATGTATCCTGGGCAAGCGTATGCACGCACACACACACACAGAGGACACACAGAATGCAAATGCAGACAGTGAAGTGGACCGCTGCCTGCTCACGTGTGAGCCCCCCTCCTCCCCATTTTCCTACACGTCCCCCCAGATCCACCCTGATCCTTCCATTCCCTGCCTTTGGCCAATTCTGTGAACATCCCATAGTAACTTTTGCATAATCCCACAAGCCTCTGCTGATATCCTGTGAGAAGTTTTACACAGTCCCATACACCCCCTCAAATATGTTGTAAAACTCATAATAATCCTGTGTCCCCCATCTTACCAGTGACAAAGTTCAGGTTGATACTGCCTTCAGGGTGGCTTCCTCGGTAGCTCCTTTAATGGCCTGAAGAGTTCTGCTCTTCACTGTTGTCTTTGTTACCACCTGCTCATTCAGCCATTCTTGTGTGTCTCTGTGTGTTTAATATATCACTTTCCTTCTTATTTCTTATTTCTTTTATACTGAATAATCCTTAACCAGATGGTTTAATGAACCAAATGCTCTCACATTCCTCATACCCTTACAGAAACTTGTCTGTAGCACAGCAAAGCTTGTCATAAAGCTCAGAGGAAGATACCTTTTTGAAATTACTTACTATTATATTTTTAATCGAGAAGTTTCATCAGTTATCTGGCTGCACTACTAAAAGACTTTGAGTTTTTTTTTTTTAAGTGACCGTTTTATTGAAGAACTAACAAACCACTTGCCATTTCAGCAGACTGCCTACCAGCAGTATCATTGTTGAAGTGAACCTGAGGAGGAGAGTGGAAGGTGTTGAAGCACTACCTTTGTTAACGTGACTTGTTTTTCCAAAGACAGGAAACAGAATTTGAAATAAGGAACTTCTTTTTCTGAAACACAAGTTCCTGATCGCTACTGGACAGGATATTGATCTACAGGATACAGTTCTGATCTAACAAAACAGTTCCTGTGACTTTATCAAGAATGCTAATACCTTGTGGGTAAATATACAGTATTTATGAAAATAAGGTGTCACACTGAAGGAGACCTTCTATATATCCAAAGTAAGTTCATACTGAACTTACCAAGTCTAAGCAATGATAGGTGTCATAGGAAACCCGGCTTCACCCATTGCATTGCACACAAAACTTGCTGCAGTCTTAGCTCTTTGCAGAGAAGACCATCTCTTGGCGTATGAGTTCAGCCGGTTTTGAGATGCTAGGTAAAACAGCAGTAGAATTAAATAACATAAAATTGCTGTGACATGTGGATTACTTGAAGCAAAAGCTGTTCTTTATCAGAAGAGCTTTGATGTCGGCCTAATAAAGATTTTCCTTAATAGTTAGCACTTGGCAAATGCTTGTAGCTTGGCAAGAAAAAGATCTTAGCTCCTGATTCTCCCAAACTTGTCCTGTGGCAGACCTTTTTCATCTGAATGTGTTGCTTTTGGGCAAATGTTGTGCTCTCTGGTTATCTGCAATAAGTCTTAGCACCAGACATGCTTAAATATAAAACACGAACTGATTTACAAAAAAGAAAAGCATAGGGTCTTCCATTACAAGATTTGGAAACAAAACTGTAATAAATAAACACAGGACAGTAAAACATTATTGGAGTGTGTCTGAAAATACTTTCCTAGGTGTATTTTAGAATTTTTCTGAGGTATGTATAGACCTCAGATAAGATTCAGCAGCATTTAATATGCTAAGTTATATTTGTCAGGATGATTATTATTCATTGCTGGCTCCTCCTTTCATTGCCTTGGGGCTGGTTTTGAGCTTTTGAATTTTAGCCTTCATCATGTACATTCCCCTTTTACAGTACCTATTTTACTGTTATCTCATGGGAATGCAGCATCTGGATTTATAATAAACATGGCTGTGACAAGCCCTATTTTTTCTTTATGGATTGGTACGAACTCAGCAGATGAGAATTTTGTATATGGTAAAGCTTTCTGCACCTTTCTGGCTCTACTATTACCGGACTCCTTAGTTAGAAAATTACTTTGGATTTAAATACTGTAACTGCTCATCACAGTATGTCCCACGTTAACTATCTTTTAAATTGTATATTGTAAGAAGTGCACATTTAATGTAAAGGTTAGGATATTTAGTTTCAGTACATACTGATGGTTTCCATGGGTAAGAAATAGAATACAATGGATATCTATACAGGCTTTTAAGTGACTGCTTATAGTAGCAAATACTTTGAGAATGCTCTGGAGAACTGGATTTTGCAGGCAAGTTTAGCTTTCTTACTAGAGCTGAAAGAAATTGTAGGGCTGAAAATAATCAGTGGGATTCTTGACAGCTTCTCAAATGTTATACCAGCTTTTCTCTCTTTTTTGACCTTGAGCTAAATTCACATCAATGATGAACAAAATCAGATCTTATCTAATTTAACTAAATCTTTTGTATTTCTGATACACTGCATTGGTACACATCATTTAGTTTATGCAGCGTTTTTGGTTGAATCAGCTCTCTAAGATGTACATGTTAAACAGCTGATTCCATGCTGCTGTAAGGAGGCACAAGGGCGTGCTCTGAGAGCAGCCTTTCCTCCCTGCACTGCTCGTCGAGGTCTGCACTAGTTAGTTGCCATTCTGCGCCACGTGTGACATGCTGCAGTACTGCTCCCTCTATACACGCAGAACTTGTAGAAGCACTTAAGAGTGATGTAAAAGTGCTGTAATCTAGAAAAATAAGAAGTTTTCGTGGAGTACCCAGGACTGGAATTGTAACTTCAATTTAGGGAGCGGGAAGAACACAGAAGACAGGAAGATACCTTACCAAACACTGATGATGTGGTAGCTGACGTGCTAGGTAGATAGAGGGGAAGAATGGAGTGATGCTTTCTTTACATCTTGTCTCCCGTTGTGCCTATGAAAGTATCCATTGCTTCATTTTGAGCAGAACATCCCTCTCCCCCTTTTAGTATTTCTGATGGAAAGTAAATGTATATCAGGACCATTTTAGTTCTTTTAAACAGCTACATGGTTTTACTTTGGAGATTACAGGAAGCTGGAAGACGTAACATGTTCTGGATTTTYGGTATGCTTACTTCCATTTGTTTCCTCATTTCTTGTTCTCCTTAGAGAAGGTTGTTATCTTCGGCATGTGATGGCTTGCGTGTCATCAAGAATCGGAAGGTGCATTAGTTGATTATGAAGGTAAGGCAGAACAAATTGACATCAAAAGAGAAATTACATGGGAAGCCTATCTCAGACAAGAAATTAACTTTATGGCCAAAATTCTGATTTGTGCAATCAGTTCAGTTGCCTGAGATACTATACGTGTCTTTTCACCCTTTCATTGATTTCAGGGAGAGATCAGTTAACTGGGAACAGAGAAGTGGAATCTTTACATTTTGGTGATAAACGATATATATTCTCTATGCTTACATAATTCTAACTTGATACTATAGCAAGAGTCTGACTCTGCTTAGAAACATGTAATAACTTTGTGCAAATAACTTTTTTTTGTTTTACAGGCCAAAATTAGCACCTAAAATGTCTCAGTCCTTTTCATCAACTACCTTTTCAATTATGTAATTTTATTGTTAATTCCTATGTCATTTTTTTTCTTYCTGTTAGTTGTATGCTAAAGATTTTGAGGTGCTATACTAAATGATCCATTAACAATAAAAAATAGCTATATACACCTGGAACATAAAAAGAGCGGATAAGAACAGAAGGTTACTGAAAACATGTATTGGAAAACAGTTATTGAAAAAAGCAGAGAAAAAGTTGAGCAGTGAAAAAAAAACCCCTTCCCAAGAGAAGAGCTTATATTTTTAAATATTTCCTTCATGTGCAGAAATACCTTATTATGCTACTGTCCAAGATAGCTGCTCCATTTTTTTTAGTATAATGCTTTTACATTTAGTCAAGCAAATGTTAAAAGGTTGCCTGTCTAAGAGCATGGCTGAAACCACACATGGCCTCTGAAACCTCCATTCTTACAGAAAAGAAATTGAATTTTCAAAGCTCACATTCTGGTCCTGTAGTTCCTTTATTGCATTTGATGTTTGTCCCTGGGGATTTCTGTGCTGTTGCAGCTCCCACCTTTACCATTTTTCTATCACTCCTGCACCTTATTACTTTCCATTTCCTATTTCAAATAAAAAACCCAATAAAACCAATTTATTTGCTTTGATTCTCTTGACGAAAATCAGAAAAAATTATGAAATGGACTTCAGTATTGGCACCAATAACTTCTAAAATCACAATTAGCCTCATGACAAATACTAGTACTTAAAAATTCTTTGGCAGAAAATGCACATGCAGTTATGTAGCCTGATCTTAAATTTTCCCATTGAGCTCCTCTGTGTAAAGTAGTAAGCACTGGAATATCTGACAGTAAAGATTATTATTCATCAGTGAAACAGAATCCTGTAGCTGCTGTAGACATAAGTATACAAAGGGCCTGATTTCAGTGACTTGCATCTGGTGAAGTGATCAGTGATACCTGAACAAAGTGGGTGTAGAGTGCTACCTTATTTATCAGGGAGAACCTTTTTAACATGGAGTTGATATGCCAGGGGATATTTCGTTTCCTTTAGACTTAAAATGCTGCGGTCTGCAGAACACAAATGGCTGAAAACCCTGAATTACACAGGATTTATACACAGCGCTGCTTCCTGAAGCTGTAGTCGGTATTTGGAATCACCTGCACGTGGCACGCAGTGCTACTGAATATAACGGTAGTTACACAGTTATATATAGTTATACAAGCATGCACTTGGCAAAACTGCATCTACTGGAGACCTGAGGGTCCCTGTTACATCTTCTGACTCCCCCCTTTTTTTTTTTGGAAACAAAGGAAAGAAAAGAATGAACATTTAAGAGATCTTGTCTGTCCCATGGCTTCTGAAACTCGATTCACAAGTCTTCTTGCCTTCCGTTTTCTCCCCATTCTGTGGGAGAGGGGAGTGAGCGAGAGGCTGGGTGGGTGTTTGGCTGTTGGCTGGGGTCAACCCACCACAGATACCACTGACACAGAGGAACCTCCTCATCATAAGGATTTTCACTCTTCCTATGGGATATGGAAGTGGTATGCAAGTGAGAGGCTACTATCAAAAGCCACGCTGTGAATAAGAAAGGGATTTCTAAAGGAGCAAAGAGACCGTGCCATGTATGGAATGACATACAATAAGCTTTGTACTTGAACGTAGGGATTAAGTACAGCCTTATATTCACTATAGTTTTCCCAAATGTAAGCCTTACTTTACAAAGAAAAAGATGTTAGATACTTCATTTTTAAGAAACGCACCCGCCTGCTAAGGCAGCGTAGCTAGGTTACATATAATGGCACACTGAAAAAGGTCAGCGATATATTCATATGGAGATGTGCCAAGTGCCTGTGTTTCTTGATGTTTGAGAGTTTAAGCCTGAATACCTCATCTCTTCAAGAAAAGAGAGCTTTTCTGAACTTGAAACTTCTGTAAGGGGGCAAGATATTACAAGGTGATTTTAAGTCTGGGTTAGGTGAATCCACCAAGTTTTGGAGATTATTTTACTGGAAACAATTTCTTTTTGTAGGCAATTAATGTTGTTTTAGGCAATTGTAGTTATTAGTGCAACTTTGTATTTGGGGTGCTGTTGTGTCCTAGTACAAGTACAGACTGCTATATGTGTATCCTAAGTGATTCTTCCCTATTCCTCTGTACTTTGTGATAATGAAATTAAGGTGTTCATTATGCTTAGGAATACTTGGAATTGCTGAGAGAGTAGGGAGGAAAAACACAGAATTCAGACACGACCCACTTACCAAGTGGTAACAAGTCATTGCAGGTTAGCCGATCTCTGGTAACTACTCATGTGCATGGTCTTAGCCTGCAGCATACACAAACGTAATTCAAGTTGGTTTAGCCCTTAAGGTAAAGTCAGCCTGACAATTTGGAAGGGATTACATCTTTGAACYCTTAATCAGATAATTTCCATTTAGCAACACTAGTTCTGCTCATAGCATTGGTACGGTGCAGCAGTGCTGTAGAGATAAATGACACATCTGAATTCTACCAAGGTTTTTACTTAAGCAGGACTGGGGAATAAAAGGGTTTTGTTTGGTTCCAGCTGTCTTTTGATTTAGAGTATCATTTAAAAATGATTAATGGAGTTTGTGCACTGCTTGAATTTTCTAAAATATTTTGTGATGAAAGTCGTCTGTTTTGTGGTTTTCCTGAGTAGCTTGGGCAATGTTACTAAATTTTTTCAGTCTGACATCCTTTTTATGGCCTCCTTTTCAAGAATTCAGTATTTTCAATGGTGAAATTTTCTATGGCCTCTTGCCTCCAGTGATCTGCTGAATTCTGTAAAGTAGAAAGTTGATATTTGTGTTTCATTTTTCATGTTAACCATAATTAACCAAATTGACTGAATTATTCTGGCAGTGCATTAAGTAATGTGAGCCCTATGCCAGTCCCTTGAATAGGGCTATTTTGGGTGCCCACAGCAACCTCTTTGAACATGCTGATGTTCTGTGCTGTAGCTACTTGTTGTTTTGGTTTTTTGTTTTTTTTTTTTTTTTTTCCTTTTCTTTTTAAATTACATCGAGTTTCTGTTCAAAAACTGATAGGCAGGAATAATGTATCATCACATTTGTCTTATCCCAGGAGTTTTCATTCCTTTTCAGATCCCTAAGAATTTGCCAGTGGTAAGGCACTGTGCATTTACTGACAGAAGGCATGTTTTTTCTATTTAAATACCTTTCACCAGCATCTTTGAAGTAGCCCACAGTTCTCCAGCAGTCCATGGACTGGAGCTGAAAACCACTATATTACCATAATACTGTTTCCTAATCTTAGTTTTCTTTTAATTAAAGCTATTTGATCATATTTGTAAATTAAAACTGGATATGCATGTGTATATAACAGCAAAGTGAAATATTAATATTGAATYAACCAACTTTGTTCTCTAGAAAAACTTCAAAAGGCGATGCCAGTGGGAGTGCAACATTCAGTCATGGAAACCTCTGAAGGGTAGGACTCAAATTTGCAACACCTACGTGATGGCTGAGCTCATTGGCCACAGCGTACTGCCTCGAAACTCTGGGTCGTTATTGCATCAGCCTCTCTACAAACCTGGAGTTTTTAGAACAGTGCCCTAATCCCGCTGCACATGCACACTTCAGTCTCTTTGGGGCACAAGGCACATTTGACCTCAGTGATGCTGCAGTTCTAAACTTCACCTTTGATCTCCATTTAATAGATTTTTCCCAAAGGGAAATCTAAAGTGGGATTCATCACACTTAACTTTATATCGCAAGGTGTTCTTGGCTAAGCTGGGTATCTAGGTTTCTTGGTAGAGTCAGCGCAGATCTGGTCAGCGATATCAGTGGCATTTAGGTTTGCCTGGTGGGGATGATTATTGTACTAGATTCTTTGCTTGAATTTGTTCCAGCCCTTATGCAGGCAGCTRGTAGGGAACATTCTTGTGATGTCAATGCCATTTTATAGGAACAGGCAAATGCTGGGTCTGTGTCTGCTGGAAAATGCAACTACATCTTTGTATTGGTAAGTACGTTCCCCTCTCCCAGTTAGAAATTAGCCTCAACTACATTGTTGAAAAGGTTCCCGGTGAATTTTTATGAGGTCACATATTTGGCATAGCATCTGGACAGCTTTGGGGTGTTTGGCATGTCCACCTTTCACAGCCCATTTCATATTTCAGAAGAATTTGCAGGATTTGGAATTCTTTAAAAAAACAAAAACAAAAACAAACAAAAGCAGAAAAGCACAATCAACAGTTAACTTTTAATACATCACTTAAACCCTGTCCTGAGAACATGAGCAGTTGGTAGCTCAGGGTTTTGTTTGTATCTGATGTTAAGATTTTGTATCCCCTCTCAGTGCACTGATGACTCATTGTTCGTGCTCAAGACAGATATTCACATTAGCTCACAGCAGTCTGCTTTTTCAAAACTGAAGTCCAAAGCTTCCAAATGCATTATCTCCTGGAAGCGCCCCTCCCTCAGCATCAGGCTGGTTTATCAGCCGKGACTGCTGCCCGGGAGCAGGGCCTGCCCCAGGCCTGCGGGGGACCCCTCGCTGCCGCCCACTGGCTGGGCCCAGCTGGCCCCCTGGCATCGCTCTAACTCTGCGTGACCGTTCGCATCAGAATCGCCCACGGAAGCCACGGAAATGCAGAGCCCGAGGTTCCCACACACGGCCTGCCCGGCGCCAGCCGGCATATGGAGCGGGAGGCGGAGGGGAAGGCCGCCTCGGCCCCGCTCCCGCCCCACGTCGGGTGCGCTGGGATGACCGCAGGCGCCTTGCACAAGGCACAGGGTTGCTCCCGCTCCAGAGGCACCTGGGACCGCCGTGCCGGCTGGCGAGGCCGAGCGCGGGCCGGGCCGCGCCGCCCGGAGAGCGCCCGGGGCCGCCCAGCATTGCCGCCATCCCGCCGCCGCTCCCGCAGCCTGCGGCGGCACCGCGCATGCGCCYCCCGCCCGTCGAGTTTCCGCCCGGAGCCGTTTCCCTGCGCGCCGCCGCGGCCTCGCCGTCGCTTCCGGTGTTTCGTTTTTCTCTTTCCGGCCGGTGCGAGGGGAAAGATGGCGTCGCGCAAGGAAGGCTCCGGGGCTGCCGGCAGCGGCTTCGGCGCCTCGAAAGGCAAAGGCAAGGCCGCCGCCACGGGCGACTCGGCCGTCAAGCAAGTGCAGATCGACGGGCTGGTGAGCGGAAGGGCCGAGGCCGCCGCTGGCGGAGGGGCGGGCGGGGCGGGGCGGCTGCGGCCGCGTGGAGCCGGCGGCGGGGCTGGTCCCGTCTGTGGGGCGGCCCCGGGGCCGGGGGCGGTGTCGGTGCCGGTGCCGGTGCCGGGGTCGCCGTGGCGGCCCGAGRGGCAGGAGCGGTTTCATTCTCCTCCCGAGCTTCCTGACCCGCGGCCGGGCTCCCCTTATGCTCATCCCTGGGGAGGGGAGCGACTCCCTGCCTTGTGTAAGCGAAGGCCGGGACAGGGCAGGAAGTGACTGCTTCTAAACATTGCCTTTCTTCAGCTCCGCTGCCCCGGTGCCCGGGTTTTCTGTCTCCACCTTTCATAGCTCAGACTGTTGCAAGCTATACAGGTGTAAGAGATGGTGAGCACGGTGGGTTTTTCCCTCATCCTTTGTGCTTTYTGCCTTCTCTGTGAGAACTCCTAACACCTACTGTGTTTTATTAAYAAGGAATAAAATAAAACGGCGATTTAGCAGAGAATGAAGCCATCCTAACAGAGGCGATCCTTGCAGACCTTAAGCAGAAGAGTGTCTGCTGAAGTTGGTTCTTGGCTTTGCTGCTGGATGTTCTTGTGTCAGTTCTTGTCTCATACAATTGATATTACTCGCAACAACACAAAGTGCGGAAAAATAGTTACTTAAACTTCTCTTTCCCAAGTGTCACCAGAACACTGTACAGCTGAAGTGTGAAGTAGAATCAGTATACCAGTAATGAGAAGGAAGATCACAATTTTGGGGCAAGCTTTGAAGCCTACTTGGCATTTATTAGTGATAGTCCCCAGTCATTATCCTGGAGTTACACAGTATAGTAAACGTTTGGGAAGAGGAAGAATAACTTATTTGTGTATAGTGGTTTTTATGAAAGAGAAAATTTGAATTAGTCAGAGTATTTCTGCAGTGTTCTGTTCAACTGTCTGCATATCTGTGGCTTTGGTGCACATAGTATTTTCAAGGAGTGTTGAAAACTGACCAATTGTGAAACATAGCCCTAAAAATACAGCAGCTGACAGCAGAGTGCTGCTATTGCAAGCAGGCTAGTGCCAGATGGACAGTGGTGTGTGTGTGGCTTTTTATTAGCAAGTTTGAGGGAACAATGAAAAAGTTAAGAGCAGGATACAGGTTGGCACCTTTAATTCCATTTCTGTGGGTGTAAAAGCTGTTTTATCAGTTTTGGACTTAATAACAACTGTTAAATTTGATTTATTTTGTTCCTGCTTTAATGAAATAAAGAGAACAGATCTTTCAAACCTGTTCTCTATCAGATGTGTAACCTGCTTTGTGAACTACTGTTCATTCGGATCGACTATGAGTGGCCCTGGTGGTCTGCTTCTGACAGTCCAACAAATACCTATGAATACTTTTTTTTTCTTCCTTGTCCTTGTGTATTCTTCTGGTACAGCACAGTGGTGCCTCTTGCATGGATTCTGTACAGAGGAAGGTAACTTACTGAAAACAGTGGAAAGCTTTCACCTTTCCATCTGCTGAAGATGTCTCCCAATCTTACACAAAGTGTTCTCAGGACACTAACAGTGCAGTTCACAAACTTCCACAACACCTGTGGTGAAGAGGAGTGTTGGCATAAATTTGCTTGCTTTTTCAACAAAGTGGCTCCCCCTGCAAGTCCTCAGAATGTCTTACTGAAACTCTGCTAAAATGTTTCTAATATCTTACTGATTTCAAGTGTCTTATCTGTGCCCTCACAAAGTAACAAGACTTCATCAGTCAACTTGATGATGACCAGGGTAATTATGTGCCAAAACTGGGGACGAATTTTGGTGGGTGTCAGGGAAGTTGGCGATCTCTTTCTCTCCACTGGTGCCTCATCTCTTGGCAGTGGCATAAATAATCCTTTCAAATGGGACTGCTTTGAAAGCAATTGCGTGCTATGTAGGTTGCTTTTGGGTCTGTGTATGCAAAATAGAAGATGAATCAGTCTTCTGTATGTGAGAATGTGAAAGTACTTTTGGAAAGCTTGTTATTTCAGAGGAAYGGTAAAGTAAAAGAAAATAATATTAGTAATGGAGAGAAGTTCTAAATGTCAGTGTGCCACCTTAAAGCATAATACATAATGATGCAGCAATACCTACTTTTATGGCCTCCTTTTAAATTTGGTACAAGTAGAGCATCCTGTAGTTAACWCCTTTCTTATTTTAATCTGATTAATTCCTTATTTTATTATGTAATAGTGTAATTTGGATTTAGATCAAGTGCAATTTTGTTTCGGGTAACACAATAGTAAATTACAAAGCACTGTCATGGCAGGAGTGAAAGCTAACAATGAAACCCTAACGAATAAGATAGGCTAAATTCGCATAACTTTTTGAAATGTTAGTACTATTGGAGTATTCTGCAAAAATARTAGCACCAAAATTTAGGAAAATTGAGGGAGAACTGTGTCACATTGTAGACACTTGATACCTTGATTGAGGTACCTGAATGCTTGTTTATAAAATGCTTCTGAAATTAACTGTGAACGTAGATTTCCTATTTCCTAACAGTTTGACAGAAAGGAGGGGAAAAATACAAGTCTGTACCTTTTTCTATCAGCTTTTCTGCTGGATAATTAAGGTCTCAGTCATCAAATGACACATGGCTAGCTACTGTATCAGCATGATAATGAGATTTCAAGTATTTTATTCTATTTTTGATAGCTTGAATATGGTTTTGTTTTCTGWTTCATTTCTGAGAGATCTGTAGCGGACAGAAATTATCTATGTATACAGTTATATTGGCAGTTTCGAATTAGGAATGTCTTTTGTAAGGCGCTATAAGCAAAAGTGGGTAGTAACCTTCATCCACCTCAGGAATACAAGGACCGCAATGTCAAAGAAAATTGACTCTATCCAGTTGCTTTTACAACCCAGAAAAAGGCACTGATTGCATGTGGATTCAGAGCCATTGATGTTGAAAAAGGCATCTTTGAGGTCCTCTCTTCTTGGAACTGGTCATCTTCTGAATTATTGAATTGAATGGGTATTACAATTTAGACTATGTGACGAGTAGAAATACGAGATTTATGTTATTCCTTTTAAGACAATATTATGATCTGCTTTGGGTTTATTTAGGTATAAAGATTAGTAGTGGCAGCCTATGCTTGTTCTACAGATCACTGTGTTTAACTCATCCCTAGTGAGCAGGGATCAGTAGTCTACAACTGTAAGGGGAAACATGGTTTTAGTTGCATATTGTGGAAAGTCCTAATATGTCACTGGTTTATGCCGTCATAAAGTCCTTGTGCTGATTCAGCTTATATTGGTTCAGCAGACAAAGTATCCCATGTGTTTAAGTTTTTACATTGAGCTTTTGTTGATGTAGCAGTGTGTCAGAAAGATTACGTGCTTAATGTATAAACCTATAGGGAAAGCAGTTTCTAATGTAGGTGGTCTAGTCTTTCTAAGAAATTAGAAATCTCAGGGTAAAAAATAACCTTCCAGAAACTCACATTTATAATGTGCTTTTTCTTTCAGATGAGATGTAAGATTTCCTGTATTTGTTTTTGACCATCCTGAGAAAAAGATCAGAAGATGAGTGCAATACATCACATTTTGTTGTCTTTGCTTCCTGTTGCAGAAATTTGAATAGAGATTCCATCATGTTCCCTCCACCCAAGTAGCCCAAAGAAAACTTGTGTAGTGGTGATCATATGCATAGGATATTTCTGTCTTTTTTTTTTTTTCTCCTTTCTTTCAATATGGCTGTGAGGAAGCAGCCTTTTCATGTTTCTGCTTTTTTTTGAGAGATTAGCTCTTATCTGATCACTCAAATTTGTGATGATTATGACTACGAGGAGCTTTATGAAGACTCTTAAATGCCTTCTGGAGTTCTTAGAAACAGTAATTTTGTAGTGAGTATACATCTGCAATAGTCACAGAAGAGCAAATGATGCTTTTAATATAAGAATGGAAAAATAAAAAAGCATGACTGGGTTTTTGCAGCTTGGTTTGCAGTGGGTTTTTGGACCTAATTAGAGCTCACACCTTCTTAAAGCTGTCTGTCCATTTGGAGTACCGTAAGCTTTTTTACCTTGTGCGGATTGCTTTCTAAAGGCATTTTTAGAAGGTGAGTGATCTTATTCTTCAAATGGTCTCTTTGCTCAGCTATCTACTTGCATGGAGTCCATAAGAAAGAGAGCTCTTTTGAAGTTTAGTTTCTTAAGTTTAGTAAAATCACCAGCAACTTTGGAAGTATAGGTGGAAGAACATATATGAGCATGGATATTATATAAGTTTTCCTTCGATAGGGAACTAGACTAATAATTCTACTGACTCAGTGTCTTATATTTTTGGAACATGCATATCTGATGTGGTCACCTCAAACTGTTGTAGTTGTGTTTTAAAAGAAGTACAGGGTTAAGATCACCTTATGATCATCTTTTGCCATTTGAGAATGAATTCAGACATACAAAGACTAAAAATTACTTCGTTTTATTATTAGTTCTGGGGCCTCTGCCTACTCTCACCTGCCTGGTGGTTGATCAGGGCAGCTAGTTCCAGATGTACCACCTGCATTCACAGTTGATTGCCACTGTATTTAATTGCAGGCATGCCACTTGGAGATTGGAAGAGTTTTGACTGTGACCAGACATCTAGGAGTCCCTTGTAGATAATTAAATTTTGTCTCTGTTTACTTTTTAATTGAAAGAAAGGATATATAACATATGCTTTTTCTAAGCTTCACATGGGGAGGAGAAAGGGTAGCACAGCTCTGGTGTGTGTGTGCGAGGAATGCACGGAAGGAAAGAATGTGGCTTTTCTTCCCAGTTGCTTGTGTGCAGCAGATTGTCCGATCCATTTTTCCTGCTGAATGGGGAAGTAGCAACAGATACAACAAATGTTGTAATGCGTAGCTTTTATGACACTTGCTGGAGGCCCTTCTGATTTTTTGTTTAGCTAGTGGGGTCCAGGTTTATAAGAGAACCATATTATAGCTTGAACGCTTATATATTTCTGACAAAATTCATGGGTATAGTTTAGACTAGGTTGTGCATGACTTTGTGAGCCGTTTGTTCAATGCTTATAAGCTTGCTAGATTTTTTGTTTCACAGTTGTATGACCCTTCATAGCAAGGAACTCAAAAGCCATTCTCAGGATCTTCCCCAAAGGGGTAATAATCATCACACGCTGTCTCAAAGAAATGTAAAGCAATGCCATAATTTGCTTACCTTTTTCTTTTTTTTGCAAGAGATGTCGATGGATTCTTGTTTGTTGTACTTCTAGAAATTCTTTAGCGGGGGCTGATTTTTTTTGGATTTCAGCTTCTGAAATTAATCAGATTTGGTTCACTGGCATTATATTCTTTTTCTTCAGTAAGGTGCAATAAATTTCAGCTGATGGATTTTAGAACATAAGTGGTAGTTACTCCTTTGAATGGAAAGAAATTTTCAGGTTAGCTGAATAGACGTGGCAGTTTTCTTTTATGAGTACCTGCCTGTGCAGTCAAGTGACCTTCTGTGTTAATCTACGAAAAGGAAAGATACTTGTGCGTTCCTGTTTCTTGCAAGAAAGCAAGGGAGAAGGTTAGGTTACCAAATGATTGCATATAGTGATGTCAGAATGCAGAATAAAGTCCATAAATTTGCTGGATCTTTTACAGGACTCTTGTACCTACACTTATTAGTCTGAGTGGTCTGAATTTGAAAAGTTGGATATAAATATTAATTTTCCTTATTTCTACAAAACTGATCATAGAATCATAGAATCATAGAATCATTAAGGTTGGAAAAGACCTCTAAGATCATCGAGTCCAACCATCAACCCAGTACAAATGCCCACTAAACCATGTCCTGAAGCACCTCATCCACACGTTTTTTGAACACCTCCAGGGATGGTGACTCCACCACTTCCCTGGGCAGCCTGTTCCAATGCCTGACTACCCTTTCAGTGAAGAAATTTTTCCTAATATCCAATCTAAACCTCCCCTGGCGCAACTTGAGGCCATTTCCTCTCGTCCTATCGCTTGTTACTTGGGAGAAGAGACCAGCACCCATCTCTCTACAGCCTCCTTTCAGATAGTTGTAGAGAGCGATAAGGTCTCCCCTCAGCCTCCTCTTCTCCAGGCTAAACAACCCCAGCTCCCTCAGCCGCTCCTCATAAGACCTGTTCTCTAGACCCTTCACCAGCCTCGTCGCCTGTCTCTGGACACGAGATCTTAAGTCTGAAGCTCAAACTTCAATTGGATACCTAAAACTTTTGTAGCTGTTTCTAAAAATCACATATTTTCTGGGAGTGTGGTTAGTGGGGCTGTATTGTTGATTTATACAGATAGCTATATCTGGTTTCTACTCCTTATCTTCATTGCTGCTAATGTGGAAAGCCTTAATACTGGTAACAAATTGCCATTCTGTAGTTAATGAATACTGCTGGAACTTTCAACAGAAGCCTTTATGGATAGCAGTGGGTGAGGCATACCTGAATCTTTAGGCCATCAAACTCTGAGATGAGGGTTAGAGGCCATGTTAATATGCAAGATGATCTTCTAATGCCAGGTAATATTTTTTCGAGCTACTTAATTCTGTGAGTCTTTGCATATATATTTAGGTGTACTTCTTAAAGTTTGTATAGAACTTAAGCTAAACCTTAAGATACCCTTGTCTGTTTATATTAAATGCAAACATACATTGGCTAAAACATAAATATGTCAAGAAGATGGTTAGAAGTTGTAGGCCTTGTCTGCATTTGTATTTGCACCAGTGTAGCTATAGCGTAGATATTTCTCTTGTGTCAGATATGACTGATTTAATCAAAGATTGTTACTTTAAGCTTCATTACGTCATCCCTGATTCGGTGATGGTGTAGTGTGCCTAATGGTTTGTGTTCTTATCTATGGTATGTAGAGGTTATTTTTTTATTTTTTTAACATAGATAAAAACATGTGAGTCTACCTTTTTAAAAACACCCTAACACTGAATTGTTTTTCAATAGTTACTCTACTCATAGCCATGGTATTTAAGTTGCTTCTGCCTTGTTTTCTTATTACCAGCCACTTTTGTCCTAAAGGCATATGAGAGAGGATTGTATCCCCAGCTGTTAATAGGGAAAGCCTAGTTAGGTGAGGAGCTCTTTAGGATCATATGTTTGATCATCAGTTTTTGAGACTCATCTTGTAAATGTTTATGCACTTTTTCAAATGACAAGTTTTGACACTCTTGGAAAGAAAGGAAACAATTTCTGTAGTATTTGAGTATTGAACTGGCTAAAAATCTTTGACATTTCTTAAGTTGTTAAGATTGTGCTTTTCCTAGCTTTTCTTGTAGTTTCTTCCCTTCTTTACCCTTTTTGAAGACTTTGCAAGAATGCCCAGACTGTGTGTTCTGCCTGCTGTTTTCTGGACAATTTCTTGACATTGCAGAGCTGTAGAACAGGATTTTAGGATATAATGTCCTTCAGACTGTATTGTGTTTTGTGTGTCCTCCAAAGGAGTTCAAATGGAATTTTAAGTTGAAGTTTAATCTCTTTGACTTTTCCTTGACCTGTTTCCCTAAAAATTTAGATCAGATTATGCTGGCACTGAGAGTTAGTGTGTGAATTGAATACTAGCTTGATGTGTTCATGGATACCTTGAACCACAAGAGACGAGAGAAGCGTTTTGTATTAGTTGTGTGATATGTATATACTTTCTGTTCATCTTCAGGTACAATGAGTTGCATGAATCTAACCCAGAGGGGAACTTCTGACATATAATCCGTGCTTACATTCAGAAGAGAAAGCATTGATGTGTATTAGCAAGCTGAAAAGGGAAGAACCTCCTTGGAATATGAGACTTCCCATTTTTCAGGCTTAGTGAAGTGCCAGTGAAGTTCTGAGGCATCACACTGTGTTTGCTTTCTCACCCCGTCTTCCCCCAGCTGGCTACCTCCGTTTGCAGCACTTCAGCAGGACAGTTTATAGCACTCTGTGGAAAATGTCCCACAGTGTCTGACCTGCTGGATTTTATGAGTTAGCTTTGTCTGTTACCAGAGTAACAGTGGTACAAATCAAAGTGGTAGAGTTGAATGAAGTGTGCCAAGAATATTATCTGTTTTCTATGTTCTTTATGCCTCTTTTTATATTGGCACATTTCTATTTAAAGCAAAACAAAAAAGATCCATTTGTTGGTTTTTCTTTT
Organism: Oceanodroma leucorhoa; assembly: GCA_030449065.1. Classification (NCBI taxonomy): domain Eukaryota; kingdom Metazoa; phylum Chordata; class Aves; order Procellariiformes; genus Oceanodroma; species Oceanodroma leucorhoa. The sequence goes on from JASVER010000004.1 coordinate 3,993,096, forward strand.
TTTGTTGTTTTGCTAACCTAGGGTTCCTTCAGTTCTGGGTCTGAGAGTGGTTTCTTGTAGCAAGGAAGAGACTTTTTTTTTTTTTTTTAAATTGTAAATTTTTGTTCTTGCTATTGATTTCATTCTTAAGTACAGACACTATCCCTTTTGAGATTTCTTAACCTGAAACAGGCAATGTACCCACATCGTGGTGGACTGAGGATTTCAGTGTGTGTTGTCAATGAATAGCAGGTATACTTGCTAACAGAGCACAAACTTTAAATGATTTGTAAGAGTGCATTGGTGCACTCAGCATCTACCAAGTGTCACAGTAAGTATACTCAAGTGAGGCATTTAAAACGAGAACATCTGGTATCACTTCATACCATGAAACTAGTGTGCTGACTAAAGGAGTTAATCTAAATGTGGAGGTGATTTAAATGTGTTGAGCAGTGTTACAATTCAAGACTTGAAGGGGAAAACATTATTTCAAAACAGCCTTTTTTTTTTCTGTGTGCAAAGAGAAATAATGTGTTGCTCTCTACACTACTGTCGTTAACAACTAAACTTCTCGTTATTTTTTGTTCCTGTTACGTGCGTATCAAACTGGTCTCTTGCCTTGTAATTATGTATGCATAGTTGTTGAAAACAGTAAATCGTGCTCTTGTGATACTGTTTGGCTGTGTTAATACTAAGGAAAAGAGTATTTCCAGCAAATCTCTTTAAAATAATTTACTACATTTTAGTGATTAAATGTTACATCAGAAACAAATGAGATAATAAGCATTACCTTTTTGTCTTATTTAGGTGTTAAATTTGACTGAGTATCTACGAGTGGGGAGTAACAATTGCTGGCTTTGTTGCTGAGACAATGCATTATGTCCTCTTGCACAGTGAAATGTTGTTAAATAGTCTCCTTTGACTTTCAGTTTATTGTAGCAAAATTAGACCTTTGCAGCTGATGTGCAGCATGGTATAGTTGAGGGAAGCATACAACATACAGCAGGCCACGGGCAGAAAAACAGCAGGTACAGATACTGAAAGGCCTTTTGTGGTATGTATAAAGTGAGCATCTTTTATGGCCTATTATGTCTTAGGACTTTGTCTTCTACCTTTCAAATACATCTTCCAGACCTTATGAGTGGCCTTGTAAAAAGAGAAACAAGTCTTTTGTTTTTTCTAGTCTTTGAAAGAAGATAATGTATTTTCAACTTACTGTTGCTGTAGTCTTTTTTTATTAATCGTTCTTTGCCAGAGGCATTTTTTGGATATGATTACTTTGTGTATTATTTTCCCATATTTACACACATGCTCAAAATACATTTTCAATGGTGGTACAGTTTTGAGCATGCTGTTCTTTCATATTCTTTTTTTTTTTTTAATCTTCAGACAGCGTTAAGATTGCAGAGATGTGATACCTGCTTTAACAACAATGCTTAGCAGTTACATTATGTTACCACATCTTAAAGGGTATCATCTTAATGGAAAGTAAATACATTGTTAATGTAATAAAATGGAAAATTTCATGCCTGTATAGTAATAATTCTTGTTAGTATTTTGTAAGATTATCCAGTAGTCTAAAATCCCGAATGCTAAACAAAGACAATGTAACAGGTTTGTGTATACACAAGGTTATTTAGGAATAAGCCTGGGAATATTCTTGAATGACTTGTATGTGGATGCTTATTTAAGATAAGCATTTCATCCACTTTTTTTTTTTTTGGCTTCGTCTAATTTTAAAGTTAATAGAGAGGCTTATTTACTCACTGGAATTTGAAGATGCATCTGAATTTTGCTATGTGCGTGCAATAACAGGCTAATTCTCTTCTATAAATATTTGGTCTTTTACTGGAAAAGGAGGGTTAGGATGTTGCTTTGAGCATATAAGGCTCGTCAGTCTCTGCCTTTGTTCTGCTTAAATGTTGTATCCTGCTTTGCAGTCCATTTGCTCCGCATCCTTTCCGTTCCATGGAGCCCCACATCTGTGCAGTAGGCAATATACATACCTATTCTTGTTAAGCAAGTGTCGTGCCCATTTGGTGTTTAGGATCTTAGTTGGAGGTGTAAGTCACTTCTTGTCAATATTTGGGTTTTTTATGCATATATGAGGAAAATAAGCGATCTCATTGACAAAATTCTTCATTAATAGGGCTGAGTTTTGAGCACTTAAGACAGTTATTTTTTACTATTACTATCAATGCAAAAAATTAACTATTTTAAAGCTTTTTAAACTTTAGATGACATATTGGGTATTTACTGCAGCTAATCATATCACTTCTGGGGAACAATGTGAAAGCCATACTGCCTTATCCATTGGCGCTCTCAGTGATAAAATAAGAATGGTTGTTTTTAATCTCACTGTCACAGTAGCTATTATTAGAAATGGAGCTCTTCTGGAAGTGGTTTTCACATGGCCGTGTTCAGATGGTGAATACAAAGGCAAGTCTTACCTCTATTTGAAAGATGGGGAAGCTGAAGCTTACCAGCAATAACTGACTTCCATGGTTTTTCCTCAGTTTTATACTTTAAGTCAGCAGGAAAACTGAGACTCAGTCCAGGCTTGGTTCTCTGGATTGCACTACCTGTTACTAGGAGGATCTGTCTCTGTTACAGCCCCATAGCACATAACCAAGTGTTTGCCAGAAAGGGTAAGTGCTTAAATGTGGAAAAAATTGTTGCACAAAAGGTTATAAATTATTAAAATGACGTGGAAGTCATGTCCAGTAGGGATTTTACTGGTTACTTGGAAGCATCTGTTGAATGCATATGGAAGTCATGATCTTAAGACACACCCTTAAATAATACATGTGTTCCAGTTCTGTTGTGCAGGGTATGGTCTTTGAAAAAGATCAGTAGTCTCAGATCAGCCCCAACTCCCTCCTCCTCATCTAACTTTGCCCTGTTTTACTAATTTTTGAAGATAAGGGTAGCTGTCTTGCAGTTTTTCTTCCGCTTCAAAATGATAACAGTTTGGCACAATCTGATTAAAAAAATAGGCTGTTAAATACAATTTGCTACTGCTGCTTTTGGCTGTCATCTTTAAATCTTTTTATAGGAAGCTGCTAGAAGTTGATGCTGAAGAGAAAACCTTTTACTTGCAAATACGCTACTAGCTCAATGACCACTATGGTGATTCACTAATACAYGGAACATACGTATTGACTGTGTGTTGAAGTATAAGCCTAAGGCTCTGGTGTATTGAGTGGAAAATGTTGAAACTGTGCCTGCCTTTACTGCTTCTATATAATTTCCATATGTTGTGCTCTAAAGGAGTATATTCATCAGCTTTCATTCTTGAAATGATGGTTAGGTATTGAATTCATTAAAAATAATAAATATATTCATCAGCTTTCATTCTTGAAATTATGGCTAGGTATTGAATTCATTAAAAATAATAAATATAAATTGTATTGGCAATTTACAAAGATTGCCTAAAGTACTGAATGTTTTAAAAAGATTTGAGTTTGGTGAGATTTGTGGAACAGGAGAAATAATACCCTAAGTAGTCCTGGGGAAATGTTCCGTCCCACTTGTAACTAGCAGAATTTTGGACGTTAATCTTATTACAGCCCTACTGCTGCCTCCTAACAGTGTGCTAATAACATCTAATGCCCTGCTGCTCGTACGATTGAAGTCCTGGGGCTGCCTTATAGAAATGTTTCTACGAGGAAGTGGTTCTGCAGTGCCTGTGGCCCTCATGGTTTCCATGGGGATGAGCATGAATCCATGTACTGTGAAATGTGTTATGAAACTTTGTATTGCAGAGAAATACATTATACCAGTGTGTGAACAGGGCAATGGAGAATTTAAATACACAAATGTAATGGTGCATTTTTACTTACGTTGAGGCGGTATTTAAAGCATACTAATGGCTTGTGAACAACCATGGAGATCATTGTTAACCTGAACTGTTGTGCAGTCTAAAAAAAATAAATGAAAATGTAGCAGGACAAAAATCAGGAAGAGATTGGTCTGTTTGGTAAAACACGCCTTGATTAACATTCAATATTTTTCTATGTTTTAATAAACTTTGCTTTTCTTCACTGTTTAATGACTTTTTCCTTTGGTGCACTGCAGTTTGTGTTTAACTTCTTCCCTTTGCAGGAACAAGCAGCTCTCTTGGACGTGGGTAAATAAATGACTTAAACAGATGTTTCATGGTACCTACAAGACATTAGCTGATTAACGTAAGTTCCTGACAGAGTCAAGGAAAACCACAGCCTATGAAAAACCAACAGGCCTTTAACCAAAACCCAGTAATCTCCCCTCTTTCTTTTGTATTTGTACAGAAACAGGCTTAGTGTCTGTGCTATTTCAGTTCTTCAGGCTGAATTCCACCTACCTATTTATGTCAGTAGCAAAATCTTTTTCATTTTGTATTTTAGATATTTACCAGTTTTAGTTCTAGCTATTAACTAATGGTTCGTCTCATGTTCTATGTCTGGTTTTATATAAAATCAGTGATTTTTATAATTTGGAGTAGCTTTTTTTAATAGGCTTTATGTTGTTTTTTAAATCCCTGCAGCTTTTGAAGCGTCCCATTAATAGAATGAGWAAGAAGCTCACCTGTGTGTACAGCAGCTGGGTGTGCTTCCAGTGAATACAGTGTGTGTGTCAGTCACTTGGCAGTGTCCGCAGTGAGCCTGGACTCGCGCTGTGAGAACCACCACCTCCGCTGGGAGGCTGGGGCTGTTGGAAGGTGCAGGCAGGCTGTATCGCCGTAGAGGAAGGGCCTGTTCTTGTTAGACTGGGTTTCCCTCTTGCTTGGAGGGAAATTCTAGAGCTCTTGAATCGCAGCAGTTTGGAAGTAGTTCCTCTTAAAAAGAGAAATAACAAAACAACTGAAAGAGCAGATACTTATGAAGTATTTTATGTCAGGCATTACCTGGCAGTGGTTTAAGCTTTGCATTCAGTTTGCATTGAACGTATTGCTGAGATACACATAATCTGTGTAACAGTTACGGAAGGTGAAAATGGACTGAATGTCTACTTTTTCCAGACTGAGCTTCAGGGTAAGCAAGGTTCAACTTTTCCAGCCATGGCCCAAAGAGTGCCCATAACCAGGTGATGTTCAGGAAGGAGTGATAAAACGCTGCTTGGCCTGTCACTGACTTTGAGTTGTGCTTTGGGTCAGCTGCTTACTGAGATAAAGTGGCAAGGTATATTCTATCTAGCTTAATGCTGTGTATGGATATTACCACCTTCTTTGTCCTGTTGGAAAAAAAAACCACAGGAAAGTGTTGAGTTAGATGGCTATAAGCAGTTTATGAGGCAGAAGGTAATATGGCAAACCACCGAGATTCCTGTAATTACAGGGTGATAGGGTTCCTAAACCAAGTAGAAGTGACTGAAAATATGGATGTTAAATCAATAATCTGTTATGATTTGGGTAGTTTTCTTCAGCCTAACATACATATTGTGGAGCTGCACTCATTTTTGAAGGTYACTGATGTTCCTTTTTGTGCTTAAATCATCTGAGATCTTGAGGTTTATAAACTAAGCAGGTGATATGGTACCAACTGATGTAATAAGTCACCCAGGGAACAAAAAGCTTTGGATGCTTTTCATATCCTTCCTAATACTCAAAAGTACAGGAGCATGTAACATT